>BSBK01004569.1:600000-1197500 GCA_027943335.1 Chamaecyparis obtusa | reverse complement strand
TAGAATATAAAAATAAACGAGTCTTCACATTTGTTATGAGATCACAATCAATGGTCCAACATTATGTGTAAATACATAGATGGATTTCCCCTCAATCTAATAAACTATCCTCATCATCCAAAAAGAATTACTAATTTAACACAATTATACATCAAAGATTCTAGAACAATATATGCACGACTCCACAAGCAGCCCTTCACATTCTTTAATTACTAAACTTTTTGTTTTTACCTTTATTTACAAAAGTTTGACGGTCAATATATACCAGCATGGTGACAACCATAATTATGGCTATATAATTATTGTTACATTTAGAAGAAGAAATATGATTAAGGAAACTCCAATAATAATGAAACCCACATGCAAACTTGAATTATTGACAACCCAGTAAATTCTTTTGTCAAATTACATGTAATCATATCTTTACTCCATGTAATCATTTTTGTGTACATCACTTCTTAGCAAAGAAATGTTTATAATTGTGTTTAAGTTTGTAATCATTTTTATGTACATCACTTCTTAGTAAAGAAATGTTTATAATTGTGTTTCAAGTTTTTTAATTTAAGTTCATCATCTAGTTTTTCATTTTCTATTTATTGTTCTGTGGTTCTGTTCGGTACTCTTTGTAATCTATCATTTCTATTTTTTCACACATTGAAAGTATGGGTTAAAATTATAATTAAAAATTTAAGAAAGTTTAAAAAATTATTTTAATAAATTAGTTCACGTCATTTTATTAAATATAAAGATATATAATGGGTCGAGGTCTAGTTTGATTAGTGAGAGTTTCTTGCAGTTAAGCAGAGGTTATCAAGTTTAGTTTTCCACAACCCATGCAGTACTAGAGGACGGGTTTCACCACTGTCACCAATCACATTTAAAAAAGTTAGTTGACCCACCGATATAGTCATTTGTGCATAAGCAATGGTACGTACAATTCTTTGAAGAATGTATAATGGTAGCACTTTGAAGTGACCACTTTTTAACCGGATCTTACAATATTTATCTTTATTATAAAAAACCAAAACAATAATTATAAAAATTAAGTTACATATAAAAACAAAAAAAAATATTAAAATCTAATGTACCATTTAGAAATTTAAAATGTACAAAATTAACTAAAACAACTAATATATATATTATGTGATTCATTAATAAGAATAGCATTTAATACATCTGTTCCTTACAAAGACAAACTCCACAATGAAAGACAACATATTACTCGTCTCAACAAAAATACAAAGTAAATTTTTATATCTTAGTACATAACTTGTTTGAAGTTGTTGGAAGAGTAGTTGATGACAATGCCCTCAATGCATGTGATATTAAGAGAGACACAATTACTTACCCTTTAAAAAAGCAAAAGGAAAGGACATAAAATATCATTCTACGACATAGTCAGCTTGTTCTCTGAAGTGAATGGGTCCATTCTTATAACATGCAAAACTTAAGAGTGGGTGAGATTGAAACATAAGATAATGGATAGAATAATAAAAATTGTACTCTTTACTTCAAGAGGGAAAAGTTCACGAAAGAAGAATCTTGCAATTTCAAGGTCACCTTCCAATTTAAGTGCAATTTTATTAAGGAGGTACTTGGTCTTTTCTTCCTTTTAGGTGTGGATATTGATAGAGTTAAAAAAAGAGATAGCAAATTCATTAAAATACTCTCATTTATAGTGATGGACATTAATGTTTATACTATTTATATGAAATTGTTTCTTTATTGTGTATATAAATTTATTTATTTTTCTAATGCAATGTGGTTATATAAGAATTCTTATAAAAAGGAATTTCTAATTATTTAAAATTTCAATTCTTGTGGTTGATAAGTCTTCTTATTTATATGATTAATGTATATTATTTTTTTCTTTATATCAATATAATTATCTCAATATTATTTTGATCTATAGTCATTTAAAATTGTGTATGATCATTTCATAAACTCATATAAATAATTTAATGATTTTTATAGTATTGTAATAGTAACATGTGCATAGTGTGTACTTTTATCTTTCATTTGACAATATTATCTTTTATGGAATTACTTGTGTGCGCAAGTGGTATATTCTAGCTTAAAGTTGGTAAAAGTCATAAACTTGACTTAATTTCATCTAGGCACATGGCCAAGGACCAATCTAAAATTTTGATTTAGCCATTCATTATCTTAAGCCAAATCCATGCATGTGAAACTAATCGAAGTTAGTTTTGTGGTATAGAAATAAACATAAATTTTCATAATTTAGATTTAATTTAAATGTGTTCAGGTTTAATCCCTCTAGCAAGTTATTGTGTGTTGACCTTAGTATGAAATTTGTGAAATTGTGGGCCAAGGTGAATTGCATTTAAGTACAAACCTAATGTATTTAAAATATCCATCAAAGAGATGGCCTATGGCATTGAATCATCACAGATCATTTGCATTGTGTCACTAACATATATATATTTAATCATTTGTACTAATTCATTAAGTTGATAAAAGGTGTTTAACTAATGGGAACATTTCTTTCCAATCAATCCTAAGAAATCCCAATTAACACCACCCCTTGTTCAGTATTAGTTATAAACATCAATGTGAATAGATTCTTGACATTAAATTTAACATAGTTCAAATCTAGATATAAGTTCTAGATCCTTGGGCATAGAGATCAATTTTGTAACTAGGCAAGTGAACCTAAATAGAAAACATCAAATTTATTGGTGTCTTAAGGCATTTACTTCGTAACTTCTAAAGTTCTAACAAATTAGAGAATCCATTAGCAACATTTTCATACAAAATCTTCATCAAGCTTAAAAATAGGTATCATTAATTTATTTATTTTGTATTTGGACATTTATTTCAATTTATTATAGCTTTCAACTCATTAATTGTAGGGTCAATCAATTGCCTTGTTTGATTATTTGTATAGAAAATATTATTTAACTTTTATTTTCATTTTATTTTATTTTTTTAATCCTATACCCCCTTAGGCATTGGACTTAGGGTTTTAATTATAATTGATTATTTATTTTCAAATTGATATTTTCTAATTTTATGAGATCAATGTTATAATATAAATATTTCTCTTGTTATAGCCATGTTTATTATTTTAAAGTGTGTATTGAGTTTATCCTAATGTCTCATTGTCATCATCCCTTCCCTTTGAGGTGAAGGCCCTTCTCAATACCATTATGGATCAAATTACAATTGTATATTATCTCTAAATGTCCTAGTAAATAATTTACTCATAAATCTGTGATCAGTAGAGAAGTCTCTACACAAGGTTTGAAATGGTTCTACATTAGTCAAGGGATCACCTTTTCCATTATATGTCTCCAAGTGAATTGCTTCCAGTATTGAGGGATAATGATGCAAATGATATCAAGGGACAATGGGATATCAATATCAAAAGTAGGGATATTGAATTTGGATTGGGTTATGGAAGCAAGCTATTATTGTAAGGATAAAATATTTTGGGCAAGGTCATTAATGGTGGCTTCGGTAATAATTTTTGTATTGGACATGTGTGAAAGTGAAGGATTTGGAATATTATAGGAAATAAAGGTTGCATTAGAATATGAAAGTGGGACATTATGGTAAGAAGGTATAGATGAAGGTTAGGAAATACATGGAACACTTATAAGAGGAGGAATGATAGGATTGGGAATACTTCATAGACTAATATGTGTAGGATTAATATTTTGAATGAATGTAGCCATGATAGATAGATTTTATGTAAGTATATTAGGTAAGGATGTTAGAATAGGAATCAAATTCTCAACATTGGTATTATGATTAGAAAGATTAAGGTCTTGAGCTTAACTTGCTATAGTCACGGCATTGTCATAAATAAGATAATAATTATACACCACACATGCATGGCCACATGTACACCCACCTGTGCATGCATGTACACACACACATAAATATAATAGTTGTGGGTGACAAAGTTGTATTTTTCTCATGTGCCTATGGCTTTCTTAGGTTTTCAAGGAAATCATTCTAGAGAATTTTAGTGAAGGAGTTGACATGGAGAAACGCTACTGATCTACAAGGTATTGAGCATAAAGTTTTGTGATGGAAGAACATCTTTTAAGGAGCATGATGGGTGTTGGGATAGAGGATGAAATTTATTTTATGAGCAAGGTGATGAAGCACATAGATAATGGGAATCAAATATTTTGGGTAATAAGACAAACAGGAGAAATAGGGTGCCCTTTTCACAAAAGTTGAGGGCTTGGAATGATATGAGGGAAAGGAAAGAGCCACGTGAGCAGGTGAGAGAGTTGTCAGTGTGGGGATTTTCAAAGAGGAAGGGAAATGAAACATCCTTGATAATACGAATGAGGATTTAAATTTTCTAAGGCGTAATGTGTAAAATACCATCAAGTCTATTATATTCAATGTAGAGGAGGAGATAGAAATTGAAGTGGTTGCAAATGAATGGATTTTTGTAAAACTATGTTTAATAGGGAGGTTTAAAGGGTTTTGGCCAAGCCTTAGTGAGCTTCACAAGTGGATCTTAGAAATTTGGGGACCCATTTTGAAAGTGGGTGTTCAAATCTACCCTAGTGATTGTGGGTTTGTCATTGTTGTTGTGTTTGATTATGTGCATGATACAAATGAGATACTCTATTATTACCAATAGAGTTGGGAGGACAAACACTTACTAATTCTAAAACCTTGGTACCTGACCTTCAACCTTGCCATTGAATCCTTTGACAAGAATTTGATTTGGGTAAGACTCCAAAATCTTCATTTGCAACATTTATTTAAATCTTTCTTTGAGGCTGCACATAATTTGTTGCATAGATTTTTGGTCACCAAATATGGTTATTCAAACTTTCTACATACTAACTATTCTAGCATATTGTTGGAGATGAATATTATGAAAGATTTACCAGATGATGTTTTGTTGAAATCTATAAAGGGTTTCTAGAAGAAATCATTGGATTATGAAGTAATTCCTTTTAGATGTTGAAGATGCTTCCAAAATGGACACATTGCATCTCACTATGCCAAGCACAAATCGAACAAAATGAAAACTTGATGGAAAGAGGTCCCTCCCCTTCACTACTCGATGGAGAAGGAATAATGCAAACCAAAGGATCTAAAGAAGAAGGATGTTTGTAATGGATTAGGTCAATGAAGTCCAAAGTCCCCAAGGAAGGTTTTGGAAATGAAAGTGCATAATAATAATGTTGAATGTAGCACAATGATGGAAATTATAGGTAAACTAGAATCCACCAATGGTCTAGAGTTAGCATGAGAAAAATCTAAAGATTTCTCGAAGGAAGAAGAAAGTGTTGAGGATATCCAAAAGGTTGAATCTTAGGAGGAAGAATAGAAGGTGGTAACAAGGAAGAGATCGAAGAGGTTGAGGAATGAGGGCTTTTTCAATATGCATCTCTAATCTCATTCCATGGGAATAAGCAATTTTTTTTGCTACCTTCAATCTTAAGTAAAATTAAAAGACTTGGGCTAAGAGGCTGAAAACTTAAACAACTTATCCAACCCTATTCATTAATTGAAGACAAGATAATGTAACATCAACAAGGCATAAAGTATTCTTCACTTTGAGCTCCACTAATTTAGGAGGGTATTCTAATTTCACTGATTTGTACACATGATAATATACTATCAATAATAAGTACCGACTTCTAATAGTTGATGATTCCTAATTTAAGATTGATGAATCAGAAGAACCCATTATTTTAAATTAGGAATCATCCACTATTAGAGGTTGATACTTGGTATTGATAGTATGTTATCATGTATGCAAATTAGTGAAATGAGAATACCCTCCTAAATTAGTGGAGCTCAAAGTGAAGAAGACTTTATGCCTTGTCGATGTTACATTATCTTGTCTTCAATTGACGAATAGGGTTGGATAAGTTGTTTAAGTTTTCAGTCTCTTAGCCCAAGTCTCTTAATTTCACTTAAGATTGAAGGTAGCAAAAAAAATCACATATTCCCTCCAATTTAATAAGATCTTTCCTAATTTTCCAAGAATGAATTAATAAGAGATAACACAGTTTCTGAATTTGATTGTGTGCAAATGTTTTACTTCAATATTTCGAATCACACTTCATGATCCATCATCATTTTTGTTCTTTCATCTCTTCTCATCCCAAGGATGGATCGTAGAGTGTGATTCAAAACGTTGATGTAAAAAATTGGCACACAATCAAATCCAGAAATTATGTTATCTCTAATTGATAGATTGTGGAAACATCCTAGCATTGATGAATTAATAATCCAATCAGAATGAACAAAAAAACTTGTATAATAGACAACATTTGTACACAGTCTCCCAAACAGCTTTGACATTTTTTCTTTTCTTTTCTTTTATTACCAAACTCTATCTCTATCTCTATCTCTATCTCTACTTCTACTTCTACTTCTACTTCTACTTCTAATTCTACTTCTATTTCTATTTCTACTTCTACTTCTACTAAACCTTTTGTTTTTACCTTTTACTATTGAAGTCCGACAGTCAATATGTACCCACATGGTAACTACCGTAAACATTATAGCCATGATTAATTTTAAGATATCTATCACAAAATAATTATTGCATAGAACTTGTTGATTACTTTATCTTCCTATATGGAAAAAGAAAGGAAAACTCAAATAATTAAGATAGATTCATGTATTTAGTGTACCAAGGAGGAATTGCACAACTGAATATCCTTGAAGGATAGTACACATAGTTTTTTAAGGGTTTATGGGTTGTTTTGAACTTCGTGAATTTTAGAACCAAGGGGATTAAGTATGTTAAATTGAAGGGAAATTTTGGATCCACTTTAATTTAAGTAATTTGTTCTTAAGTTATACTAATTATATCAAATATTATCAATGTTAAATTCAGAATATAAAAATAAAAATCAGTCTGACATTTGCCATGAGATCACAGTCAATGGTCCAAAATTCCCCTCAATCTAATAAACTCTCCTCATCATCCAAAAAAACTACTAATTTAACACAATTGTACATAAAAAGATTCTAAAACAATATATGCACGACTTCACAAACCCCTCTTCACATTCTTTAATTACTATTTACCTTTATTTACATAAGTTTGATGGTCAATATCTACCATAATCATGGCTATATAATTATTATGGCTATTATGTTGACTACCATAATCATAATCATGGCTATATAATTATTATTACATTAGGAAGAAGAAATGTGATTAAGGAAACTCCAATAATAATGTAGCCCGCATGCAAACTAGAATTATTGACAATCGAGTAAATTTTTTTGTCAAATTAGATGTAATCATATCTTTACTCCATGTAATCATTTTTGTGTACATCACTTCTTAGCAAATAAATGTTTGTAAGTCTGTTTTTTATTTTTTTATTTAAGTTCATCATTTAGTTTTTCATTTTTCATTTATTGTTGGGTGGTTATATTCAGTTTGTTACTCCTTGTAATCTATCATTTGTATTTTTTTACACATTGAAAGTACAAATGAGTACAATAAAATTATAATTGAAAATGGAAAAAAGTTCATAAATTATTTTAAAAAAATTAATTCATTTTATTTTATTAAATATAAAGATATATAATGGGTTGAGGTCTAGTTTGATTGGTGAGAGTTTTTTATGGTAAAGTATGAGGTCACAAGGTTTAGTCTCCCCTAGCCCACATAGTACTAGAGGGTATGTTGCACCTGCGTTACCAATCACATTAAAATGGTTAGTTGACGCACCAATTCATACAGTCTAAAAAAATGTAAAAATATAGTCATTTGTGCGTAAGCATTGGTAAGTAAAATTATTTGAAGAATGTCTATTTGTGGCACTTTGAAATGACCATGTTTTGACCCTTACTTACATTGCAAATCTTTAATGTTCATCTTTATTATCTAGAAACTAAAACAATAGTTATAAGAATTAAGTCACATATAAAAACAACCCAAAAAATGTTGAAATCTAATATACCATTAAGAAATTTAAAATGAACTAAATTGACTAGAACAACTACTGATATTAATCCCCTAACTTTTTTTAACTACTATATATAATTTGATTCATTAATAAGAATAATATTTAATACATTTGTTAAAATAGTGTTAAATTTATTGAACTTGTTAAAGTGATGGACACCTTCCTCAAATTATTAATAGAATAATTATTACTTTCAACATCTTCCTTATTCATTGTAAGAAGTTATCTAAAGATATGGATGAAGATATGAATTGTTCTTGGACAACAAAAGCAAAAGCATTTATTAGCATTTATTATTGTCAACACGTCCTTAACCTTATAGGCCATGACTCTCTTAGCTCCTTCCAAAAACAAACTCCCTAGTAAAGGACAACATATTAGTCTTGTCTCAACAAAAATACAAAGAAAAAATCTATTATCTTTTACAAAACTTGTTTGAAGTTGTTGTAAGAGTAGTTGATGATAATGACCTCAATGCATGTGATATTAAAACAGACAATTACTTACCCTTAAAAAAGGGAAAAGGAAAGGACACAATAAAATAACACTCTACGACAGAGTCAGCTTGTTTTCTAAAAGTGAATGGGCCCCATTCAAAAAAAGCATGTAAAACATAAGATAATGGATTGAATAATAATAAAATTTAATGTACCGTTTACTTCAAGAGGGAAAAGTTCATGATAGAAGAATCTTGCAATTTATATGCGAATTCAAAGGGTTCTTTCTCTTTAAGGTTGTTTTTATTTTCCTTCGGTCAGCTTCCAATTTAAGTGCAATTTTATTAAGGAGGTACTTGGTCTTTTCTACCTTTAAAGTATGGATGTTGATAAGAGTTGAAAAAAATAGCAAATTTATTAAAATACTATCATTTATATTGCTGAACATTAATGTTTATACTTTTTTTTATTAAATCATTTCTTTCTTTTTATATTATTGTATATATAAATTTATTTTTTTCATCTAATATAATGTGGTTATATAAAAACTCTTTTAAAAAGGAAATTTTAATTATTTAGAATTTCAATTCTTGGGGTTGATAAGTCTTTTTATTTATGTGATTGAAAAAAATTATTTATATCAATATAATTATCTTTATATCATTTTGATCTATAGTCATTTAAAATTATGTATGATTGTTTCATAAA
Organism: Chamaecyparis obtusa; assembly: GCA_027943335.1. Lineage (NCBI taxonomy): Eukaryota > Viridiplantae > Streptophyta > Pinopsida > Cupressales > Cupressaceae > Chamaecyparis > Chamaecyparis obtusa. Next base: position 1,188,418 of record BSBK01004569.1, on the reverse strand, counting down.
CTCGTATAAATAATTTAATGGTTTTTATAATATTGTAATAATAACATATGTATAGTGCGTACTTTGATCTTTCATTTGACAATATTATCTTTTGTGGGATCACTTTTGTGCACAAATGGTGTATTATAGCTTAAAGTTGATAAAAGTCATAAACTTGACTTAATTTCATCTAGGTGCATGGCCAAGGACCAATCTAAAATTTTGATTTAGCCATTCATTATCTTAAGCCAAATGCATGGGTGTGAAACTAATTGAAGTTAGTTTTTTGGTATAGAAATAAACACAACATTTTCAAAATTTGGATTTAAATTAAATGTGTTTATGTTTAATCCCTCTAGCAAGTTACTTTGTGTTGACCTTAGTATGAAATTTGTAAAATTATGGGCCAAGGTGAATTGTATTTAAGTACAAACCTAATGTATTTAAAATATTCGTCAAAGAGATCGCCTATGACATTGAATCATCATAGATCATTTGCATTGCATCACCAACATATATATATTTAATCATTTGTGCTAAGACATTAAGTTGATAAAAGGTGTTTAACTAAAGGGAACTTTTTTTCCTATCAATCCTAAGAAATCTCAATTACCACCACCCCTTTTTGAATATTGATTATAAACATCAACATGAATAGATTCCTAACATTAAATTTAACATAGGTCAAATCTACATATAAGTTCTAGATCATTGGGCATAGAGATCAATTTTGTAACTAGGCAAGTGAACCAGAATAACAAACATCAAATTTATTGGTGTCTTAAGGCATTTACTTCATAACTTCTAAAGTTCTAACAAATTAGAGAATCCATTAGCAACATTTTCATACAAAATCTCCATCAAGCTTAAAAATAAGTATCATTAATTCATTTTTTTGTATTTGAACATGTATTTCAATTTATTATAGCTTCCAACTCATTAATTGTAGGGCCAATGAATTGCCTTGTTTGATTATTTGTATAGAAAATATTATTTTCTTTTTATTTTTTTAATTTTTTAAATCCTACACCCCCTTAGGCATTGGACTTGGGGTTTATTTATTTATAATTGATTATTCATTTTCAACCTTTATATTTTCTAATTTGATGAGATCAATGTTATAATATATAAATATTTATCTTGTTATATCCTTGTTTATTATTTTAAAGTATGTATTGAGTTCATTCTAATGCCTCATTGTCATAATCCCTTCCCTTTAAGGTGAAGGCCCTTCTCAATACCATTATGGATCAAATTGGAATTGTATATTATCTCTAAATGTCCTAGTAAATAATTTAGTCATAAATCTATGATCACTAGAGAAGTCTCTATACAAGGTTTGAAATGGTTTTACATGAGTCAAGGGATCACCTTTTCCATTATATGTCTCCAAGTGAGTTACTTCCAATATTGAGGGATAATGACACAAATGATACCAAGGGACAAAGGGCTAGCAATATCACAAGTAGGGATATTGAATTTGGATTTGGTCATGGAAGCAAGCTATTAATGTAAGGATGAAATGTTTTGGACAAGGTCATTAATGGTGGCTTTGGTAATAATTTTGGTATTGGACGTGTGTGAAAATGAAGGATTTGGAATATTATGTGAAATGAGGGGAGCATTAGAATATGAAAGTGGGACATTATGGTAAGAAGGTATAGATGAAGGTTGGGAAATACATGGAACACTTATAGGAGGAGGAATGATATGATTGGGAATACTTCCAAGACTAATATGTGTAGATTGATACCTTGAATAAATGTGGCCATGATAGATAGATTTTATGTAAGTAGATTAGGTAAGGATGTTAGACTAGGAATCAAATTCTCAACATTGGTATTATGATTAGAAAGATTAAGATCTTGAGCATAACTTTCTATAGTCTTGAGATTGTCTTAAATAAGATGGGATATACCATATACCATGCAATAAATCAACACAACATCATCATTGTGAATGTTGGGTCAGCTAAAGTGGAAGAGATGTATTCAAATGGTGGGTCCAAAGAGCCCTAGATGGCCCCTTCTTTTGATCACTCCTACGTTCTTTGGACCTTTGATGAGAAAAAGTTGGTGATGGACTATATGGATGTGGAAGGAAAGGCCAAAGTGTTGTTGGAAGAAAAGATGGATAGCTAAACCAGAAGGTAGATAAAATCGATGTCACTCTCAGGAAAATCCTAGAGCACAGTCACAACAACATGAAGGTTTATGCAGAAAATATGAGAGCCCTAATCGCTAAGTTTGAGACTTCTCACCAAGATAAGGATATTGTTAACCTTGATCAGGAAGGTGAGGTGGTTGTTGGTGATACTCAAGGTCCAGGAAAAAGAACTAGAGAAATTTTGAAGAAGAAGGTTTCTCCTTTACCATAGGATATTCGGGAGCTTAAGAACTTTGTTCTAAAAGTGAACCAATTGGAAGAAGAGGTCACTACGACCTTGAAGATCTTGGTTAGCTTCATTTTTTCTCTTGTTTATGTAAGTGGTTGTCTACTCACTTTTGGCTGGTTATCTGTTAGGTGGGGGATGGTTTTGTCTTCTGATGGTCTGATCTTATGTTTGGTTATTTTTAATGGGGGATTTTAATGTCTTATGTTATGTAGTCTCTGTGTAAAGGGTTTCAGGTCCCTTCAAAACCTATTTTTTCAGTAATAAAAAAGTATTCATCATTGTGAATTAACTTACTCAATCCTTCTACCAAGGGGATCACCTCACTATTAGAATGTTATTGGTCTAACCATTGCTCAAGACTTTCAAAATTATGAGATTTTTTTTCTCTTGGGAAGAAGACACTCTTAAGGAATAATCCTCATCACAAGGAGAACGAGAAGAGGTTTTCTCAACAATAATAGGTATGCCATTAGTTAGCATAGAGGTATCATCTACATTCCTATGGAATACATTAGAGGACTTCAGATCAACATCAATAAAGGATTCTGCAAGTCTACAACTTCTTCTCATGAGTATGTTATATGTTATGACAGAAAGACATATCTAAACAATGAAAATCAATTACCAATTAATAATTGACACATTTTATGAAGTGAATGCAAATCAGATCTGAAATCAAAAGATAGAGATCATGCAAATATTCATCAAGTTTATACAAGACAAGACTTAGTATTTCATAATGATTACACAAAAAATTCAATGAAATGCTTGCAATCATTCAAAACACAATGCAAATCCAATCTAAATACCAAATCAGAATGAAAATGTACAAATGTCGAGCTCACCAAAATGTGACGAAAGAAAAATGGTAAATGAAAATAAATAGGGTAGATGTTCATGAGGGTGATCAATCAAACTAGGAAGCATCACACCCAAGTTCATATCTCTCTTTCATTACATTAGGAAGGGAAAAGCACCTACTAGGCTTAAGGAGACTCAAGTGTTGAACGGGCATAAAGGCTTTCCTCCTTTACTAAGAGAAGAATGATCAATTAATTTAATTTGGAATGAAGATTTATATGTATACACATTTATAGATGCGTGTATAAATGTATATCTGTGTACACACATCAATCACTATAACCTTGTCTCTTAACAAAATTTAATCAAAATGAAAAGAATCATTAAGTACAATAATAGTATGTTCTTTGATAATATTATTTATTAAAATTTAGAACTTTAATAAATATAATAAATAAAAATAAGATTAAATTATATCCTAATAATTTTTATAAAATAAACACTCTTCAATCCTTATTCTCGTAAATATGTCAAATTAAAAAATAATATAACATTATCGTAAAATCTTCTTTTTTTTTAATTCATAAAATAACCATAAAATATTTACAAAACTCTTGTAAAAAAGGAACAATAGAAAGTTGATATTGAAATGACCATAAAATATTTACAAAACTCTTGTAAAATCTTTTTTTTTTAACTCCTGTCTTCCCATAATCTGCGTGAAGTGAAACCCTTTGATTACGATGGGAAACACAACACCAAAAATTGCGGGATTGAAATATATATGTAGAAAAAAGTGGTTATCCCTTCACATGGAATTTGTTGCTTGTATGATGTATGATAAGTGGTTGGAAATAGGTGATTGCACGTTTATATGGAGCTTGTTTATCTATTTGGTAATGCTAATACATAAAGCTTGTTATCTTGTGAGATGTACGTATGAGAAAATGGTGGTTTTGAGTTCATACTTATATACATAATTTTAAAAACTTTTTTCTTTAATGCTCTTTCTAAACTATAATTTGATGCTTATCTTTATTTGTACTTTACAAAGTTATTGATAGTTTGATGATCATTCTATGTGGTGCCTTTCAACACTAGAAATATTTTAATAACGAGCCATGAAGAGAATATAATTTGATGTTTATTTTTATTTATATTTAACAAAGTTATTGATCGTTTGATGATCATTCTATGTAGTGTCTTTCAACATTAGGAATATTTTAATAATGAGTCATGAAGAGAGTATAATTTAATCTCGGATTATAAATAATCTTGAGTTCAAATAAACTTCTTAGTTTATCATGACTTATAAAACAAATTGTTATTTCTATTACAAGTTATTAAAGAATTAAAAATATGTAATCTTTAGTTCAAGTAGAAATTGTTGTACTTATGAAAGTCGTTATTCTATCGATATTTGGGCATAAGAAATGGTGAATTAATGTAGTGATTTATTTTATGTGGAAGTGTGATTTGAAATTGTATCAACAACAAAATATGATTCTTCTCCATCAAAAAAAATCTCATATGCTAGTTAAAAATAGCTAAGAAGGATGCTCTTTGCAACATGCATCAACATGTAAATGAGGAGCTCCAAACTCTAATGTTAATTTAGAGAACTTAAAAATGTCGTTAACATGTCACACACACACACACACACACACACACACAGAGATATATAAAGATAATAGTTGTGGGTGACAAAGATTGTTTTTCTCTTGTGCCTAGGGCTTTCTTAGGTTTTCAAGGCAAACATTCTGGGGAATTTCAAGGAAGGAGTTCACATGGAGAAATGCTAGTGACCTACAAGGTGTCGAGCATAAAGTTTTGTGATGAAGATCATCTTGGAAGGAGCATGATGGATGTTGGGATAGAGGATGAAAGTTATTTTTTGAGCAAGGTGATGAAGGACATAGATAATGGGAATCAAAGATTTTGGGTAATAAGACAAACAAGGGAAATAGGGTGCCCTTTGCACAAAATTTGAGGGCTTCGAATGATATGAGGGAAAGGAAAGAGCCATGTGGGTAGGTGAGAGAGTTGTTAGCATGTGGGTTTTGCAAAGAGGAAGGGAAATGCAACATCATTCATAATTATGAGGATTTAAATCTTCCAAGGCGTAATGTACAAAATATCATTAAAACTGTTACATGCAATGTAGAGGAGGAGATAGAAAATGAAGTGGTTGCAAATGAATTTCATTTTGAACAACTAGGTTTAAAGGGTTTTGGCCAAGCCTTAGTGAGCTTCACAAGTGGATCTTAGAAATTTGGGGCCCCATTTTGAAAGTGGATGTTCAGATCTACCCTAGTGATTATGGGTTTGTTGTTGTTGTTGTGTTTAATTATGTGTGTGACATAAATAAGATACTCTATGATTACCAATAGAGTTGGGAGGACAAACACTTGCTAATTCTAAAACCTTGGTACCTGACCTTCAACCCTGCCATTGAATCCTTTGAAAAGTTTCTAATTTGGGTAAGAATCCCAAATATTCCTTTACAATATCTATTTAAATATTTCTTTGAGGCTGCACATTATTTTTTGGGTGGATTTTTGGTCACAAAAGATGGTTCTTTAAACTTTCTACATACTAACTATGCTAGCATATTAGTGGAGGTGGATATTATGAAAGATTTCTCAGAGGATGTTTTGTTGAAATCTATAAAGGGTTGCTAGAAGCAATCATTGAATTATGAAGTAATTTCTTTTAGATGTTGAAGATGCTTCTAAAATGGACAGATTGCATCTCAATATGCCAAGCAAAAATTTAAAAAAATGACAACTTGATGGAAAGAGGTCCCTCCCCTTCACTACTCGATGGAGAAGGAAGAATGAAACCCAAAGGATCTAAAGAAGAAGGAAGATATATATGAAGGATTGTGTTGGTAGATTTGGTGAGATTACCAGGAAGTTGAATAACATTTTTTCTTTAACAGGTGTTCTCTTTCTATGTTTACTTTGCAAGCATCCTTTCTCCTTGCTTAAATTACTCTTTGGTTAAGGATTAGTAATCCTTTTTTTTGGCTTAATTCTTGTTCATAACTCATGTAGATAAGTTTTGTTTGTTTGTTCCAAACCTTAGTCAAATAAGAGATGATTTTTTTTTAAAGATTGGTAAACCCTAATTAGGGTTTTATGTTTTCAAAGAAACTCCAAACCAATATTATGAATTTGTGGGTATGCAAAAAAAAAATATAGCAGCCAACTTATTCCTGCATGTCCACTTATTTTGTGAATAAAATCCACTTGTTCCTCCACCCACTTTCCCTCAATCTTTTTCTTCTTGGTTACAATATAAGTGAGGTCCATGAACACCAAACCTCCATTCATTTGCCTCCTGGAAACATAAGTGTTGGCCACAGGAGCACCACGATAAAGTGGCTTATGGTGAGCCCCTTTACTCATCATGTTGCCCTTTTTCGTCATCCTCTAAACAACTAGACTAGAATTTTTTCAAAGCCCTCTACACATCAATGGAAGCTTCAAGAATGCAAAAAATGTCCCTAAGGCTCAGACATAGGGGACTTTAGCTTGCTCATCAAATTCTACTTATGCACATAAGACGTATGACGATGGTGTAAAATGACAAGGTATGACAATGGGTAGGATTAGAATATAGAAAACCAACAAAAACAAAATCAAGAAACTCAAAACAGTAGCAGAGAACATACCTTTAAAAATGCAAAACCCTTTTGAAATGGAAAAGCATGTCACCATCCCCTCACAACAACAAACCCTTTCATTGTCCAAAATGAAAAAACCATGTCATTGTTTGTACAAATACTTTGCAAAAGAGGGAAAAATGTTGCGATGAATAAGCACGGACCCAAAATTTTAATATTTTTTAAGACACCTGAAATGTTATAAAATGTGGGTTACAAAAAAATGGAATTGGAAGATGTAATTCCAATTCCACCTTTTCAAGTGGAAGAAGTATATGCTCATTTTGGGCCAAAATGAGGATATACATCTCCCTCCTCCAATTCCTCTTTGCACTATCAAACTATGGATTGAACAGATTCTAAATTAAAAAATATCAATCCTGAACCAATTCTCGCAGCCAAACGGGGCTATATACAAAGAAGTGAAATAAGAATACCCTCCTAAATTAGTGGAGCTCAAAGTGAAGAAGACTCCATGCCTTGTCGATGTTACATTCTCTTGTCTTCAATTAACGAATTGGGTTGGATAAGTTGTTTAAGTTTTCAGTCTCTTAACCCAAGTCTTTAAATTTCACTTAAGATTGAAGGTAGCAAAAAATCACTTATTCCCTCCAATTTAATAATATCTTTCCTAATTTTCTAAGAATGAATTAATAAGGCCTTGTTTGGTTGCACGAATTATAAAATGTTGGATTTGATCTAATGTTGGATTTGGTCAATTCAGGAAGTTTCCAATCCAGTTTTTCATTTTCAGAATATAGTTGGAATTGTTTGGTTGACCTAGAAGATGAATGAGAAGATGCATTTTCTTCTTTTGGCTCCACAAATTTGGAAATAGAATTGGAATTTGAGTAAGATTAAAGAAAAAATTTGCACATAATCAAATCTAGAAACTATGTTATCTCATATTAATTCATTCTTGGAAAATTAGGAAAGATCTTATTAAATTGGAGGGAATAAGTGATTTTTTTTGCTACCTTCAATCTTAAGTAGAAGTAAAATACTTGGGCTAAGAGACTGAAAACTTAAACAACTTATCCAACCCTATTCATTACTTGAATACAAGATAATGTAACATCGACAAGGCATAAAGTGTTCTTCACTTTGAGCTCCACTAATTTAGGAGGGTATTCTAATTTCACTTATTTGTATACATGATAGCATACTCTCAATAACAAGTACCGACCTCTAATAGTGGATGATTCCTAATTTAAGATTGATGAATCAGAAGAACCCATTATTTTAAATTAGGAATCATCCACTATTAGAGGTCGGTACTTGTTATTGATAGTATGTTATCATGTATACAAATTAGTGAAATGAGAATACCCTCCTAAATTAGTGGAGCTCATAGTGAAGAAGACTGTATGCCTTTTTGATGTTACATTATCTTGTCTTCAATTGACGAATAGGGTTGGATAAGTTGTTTAATTTTTTAGTCTCTTAGCCCAAGTCTTTTAACTTTACTTAAGATTGAAGGTAGCAAAAAAATTGCTTATTCCCTCCAATTTAATAAGATCTTTTCTAATTTTCCAAGAATGAATTAATAAGAGATAACACAGTTTTTGGATTTGATTGTGTGTAAATTTTTTACTTCAACATTTCGAATCACACTTCGTGATCTGTCAAAATTTTTGTTCTTTCATCTCTTCTCATCCCAATGATGGATCGAAGTGTGTGATTTGAAACGTTGATGTAAAAAATTGGCACACAATCAAATCCAAAAACTGTGTTATCTCTAATTGATAGATTGTGAAAATCTTGAAGAATCTTGGTTAACTTTGTTTTCTCTCTTGTTTATGTAATTGGTTCTCTGTTGGCTTTTGGTTGGTTGGTTGCTGGGTGGGGATGGTTATGTTTTCTACTGGGTTGATCTTATTTTTGGTTATTTTTGTTGGGGTCTTTTAATGTCTTATCTTATGTAATCTCCTTGTAAAGGGTTTCAGGTCCCTTCAAAACCTATTTTTGTAGTAATAAAAAAACATTCATCATTATGAATTAACTTCCTCAAGCCTTCTATCAAGGGGATTTTCTCAGTATTAGAATGTTCTTGGTCTAACCATTGCTCAAGATTTTCTAAATCATGAGAGTTTGTTTTCTCTTGGAAAGGATATTCTCTTAAGGAATAATCCTCACCACGAGGAGAATGAGAAGAGGTATTCTCAACAATAATAGGTATGTCAGTAGTTAGCATAGAGGTATCATCTACATTCCTATGGAATACATTAGAGGACTTAGGATTGACACCAATAAAGGATCCCACAAGTCTACAACTTCTTCTCATGATTATGATATATGTTATTATATAGGGTAAAAATGTATTCAACCCTATTTATAATATTTAGGGGGGAAAAGGGATCTATTCTCAAACCCAAATTCCCACCAAGGAGATCCAATTTGATCAACCGAAGAGGTTAATGTAGAATCAGATCAATTTGATGGAGAATATGAAAGAAAGAATAAATATGATGTTTCCCTAGGTAAAATGTGTTATGTTTGATATTGAAATAATTGAAGTGCAAATACTAACCTTGAATTAGGGAAGATCTGGAAAATGCTGAATTATGGCTTCTGTATGAACTTTCTGAAGATTCTGTCACCTATTTTGGACTGGAAATGTCAAGGTGGACAAAACCCAGAAATCTTTTCTCCAAATTCACATAAGTCGACTTTGACCTTTTAAAAGGTCAAAGATCACATTATTTATTTGAAGTCCAATTCAGATTCTGTTCGTAGATCCTCAAATATTTCCAAAAAGGGTATCTGAATTCACTCTCAGATCTGAGATTTCACACCTATACCTGCAAGAAAATGGGGGTTTTTGGTTGTATGGGGGGTTTGCCTTAGTCAAACCCCAGTTTAGGAATTAACCTTGAAATTGAATTGAAATGTATAGTGCATAAACAAAGTAATTGAAACAAATCACCTTGCTTATGTTGAAGTCCTTGAAGAGGATTCGAATCCTCAAATCCACAAGTAAGAATGCTTCAATGGATGGCAAGATGTCTCTAATCAATGGTATTTTGATCTTCAACACCAATCTTGATTTGATCTTTGCATATGAAAAGGCTTGAATGGATGGAGAATGATGGATCTTCAAGGGGGCTCCAAAGAGATTGAATCCTTCAATGGCTAACAATGGATCTCCTTGATGGATGAATGCTTGAAGACTTTCTTGCACTTGAGAGCTCTAAATACTTGATTGAGAAAACTTGATGTGAAAATGAGAGAGGAAGGCCTCCTTTTATAGTGATCTAGGGCACACTCCTCTAGATGGGCCACCTTGGAGAATTAAATCCCAATTAGGTCCTCACCTTTAGAAAATATACCTTAATTAAATACAATTAAAGGATTTACCATTTCGGAGCCCGGAACAGCCAACCCAGAGGCGGAGAAATAATTTTCCCGAAAGCCAAACTGCCAACATTTGAAATTTGAAATCCTGGTGGGAAGAGGTCAAGGTCAAGGTCGACCCTGACCTAGTCAGGGTCGACGTCGACTTTGACCTCAGACCCTAAATTTTCTAGGTTTTATAGCAGAGGTTCTAGGAGATGCCAGAGATGCAGAATTTGGTGTCAGAATAGGACCCAGTGTCCAAAACAAACAAAAAATCCCTTGATTGATATGATGAAGGACTAGGAGGTCTCATTTCTGAACCCTGCCTAGAAAATAGAGTCATGGAAGAGGAAAAATCAAGAAAATTCCTCAAGACCTTAACCCTAATTTCACGTAGAATGAAGGAATCAAGCGCAGAGAAGAAGTGGAAAGCGGGGAGAAAGCCAAATAGATGCAAAGACCCAATCAAGGTGCTTAACATGACGCCAAACCACCTACTTGGAGGGCTAAATGCTCTTAACATGGAAGTGCTTCTATTTTAAGATGATACATTAAGCCCCCACTTTAGCAAGAGTATGGACTCGATGCAAACTCTTGGTAAAGTAGAGAAAAATAACAAGATAATCTTATTGTAATCTAAGGGACAAAGAGAAATCCCAAGCCCCCAGGGACTCAAGTCTTTGTCGACTCCAAGATCACAATAAGAGAGACATCTCTAGAGAGAGAAAGAAGGTGTGATTACCTCACCCAATGAGAACTTATGTCCCATTGTGAACCACATAGAAAAATGGTGCAACTGGAAAGATGGAATTGAACTGCCTAGTGAATGTGGCTACTCACTAGTCAACCCATCAAAAATTTATTCCTAGGAATATTCTATTCCATAAGAATAAAATCAAAAAAAAGAAGGGGGATCCAATCTTAAGGACACTTCTGACCTTAAGGGATCAAAAATATATGTGTGCTTGAAACTAGAGGGATCAAAAGATCCTAATATAAATCCATACTTTAAGGATTAGTTCTTAATCCAAAAAGAAAGGTTGAAAAGTAAATTTAAAGTGTGTATCTTCCTCAAGATTTAGCAACTTATGTGCATTACCTTTAGAAGATTTAGCATGTTTTGAATTTTTCATAAGTGTGTGTGTGTAATAAGTGATCAGAGCATATGCCCCCATGTTAAAGTCATTGCTAACACTTTAACAGGAGCAATGGCTTTAACAGAAACATAAACAACTCCACTGATTACGTTTCCATGTCGAGATGCCCCCAGATGAAGACAAATCAAGGGAAATATCACAAAAGCATATAGAGAACATGGAAGGGATCTACCTACCATGGAGTCAGTATGATCATAAGATAATATATATATGATATTATTGCAAATGAATTGACATCATTCCCTAAAGAAAGTAGAACTACAATCACAAAGGAGGAAAGATCACATAAGATATACGAAAAAGAATCTTTTTGGACCATGACATGGAAACCAAAAATATTTAGTGCTACCATATCTCAAATCCAAGTAGATTACACAAGGAAACATTTATGAACAATAGCACATTTACAACAAAACATTGAACAACATATAGAAGAATAGAGATACATATAGAAGAATGGAACAACAATTTCAATTCTTCCATCATCTTGCACCAACTGAGTAACAAGAATCGTATAAAAGAACCTAACAACATTTAGCAATCACATTACGGGAGAAGCACAGTACAACAGGCAAACACATAACAAAGCTACCATGAAGGACAAGCCAATCAAGCATGCCGCCTACTCTCCCCATCTTATTGTATATCATGTAGGGAAGGTGGGTAACTCACAAGAGGGACTATATCCAATATAGTAGGAATGATAGCCAATTCCAAACAAGGATCCTCTTGAGAATCACTATGTTCAACACTAGGTGTAAGATTTAATTGAGATGAAAGCATATTTGGCAAATCAATGTCAATGTCAATAGTCTCATATTCATCATTAACATTATCAGTATCATCAAGAGTATCTTCTTCATCCAAATTAATCAAAATAGGATCTAAGATATGAATAGAATCATCATAATCATGCATGTGAACATCATTATTAGTAACAACATTTTCTAATACATTATGTGTAGTTGTATCCATAGAAAGTAGAGATCTTTTAGCTTTAGCATGAGCACAACACTTTTTACGATGTTCATTAGCAAATCGGTTACATTTTGATTTATTTGAAATAGGTTGAGAACTAGGAGGAACAATCGCAAGATCCTTCATAGGTTCTTTAGGAAGATCAATAGGATTATCAACCATATGAGAAACAATCACAGGATCTTTGATAGGTTTGGTAGGAGGAACTTGATTAACAAAACTAGAAGCCATAGTTAAAGGAGGTATCGAAGGTGTAGGTAAAAGACCACAATTAAGATCCATAGGAGGTATGTTTAATTGAAGAATCTTATGATGCTTGTAAGCTTGATATGATTGAAAAAGATTATCAGGGTGAGGAGGACATGAATTAGGTAATGAAGGCCAAAAGAAATCAAGAGCAGCACAATCTCTATGCCTAGAAGGTTGATATAGACTATGATTGATCATCTTCACTTCATCATCATGAATGAACTTAAGACACTTATGGATAGGTGAAGCAACAGCATGCATGGCAGTCAACCAAGGCAAACCTAGCTTAACTTGAAATTGATCAGAAGTAGGAACCACAACAAAGGTAGTGTTCATAGTTTTTCCAAAAAGTTCAACCAGTAAAGTAATAGAACCAAATGAGGGATAAAGAAAACCATTACAAGTTTGAATCCACACATCCGATGTATCATAGAAGTCACCTTGTAAGATTTTCATAAAAAGATTTTCTTCAGTGATAACATTGACTAAGGAAGTAGGATCAACAAGACAACCACGAGTAGGTATCTGAGCAACCCTAGTAGCAATGTAAAGGGGACCATCAGGAACCTTAATAATTTTAGAGTCATCAAAGGTAATCAAAAGTTCCCAAGGTCTTTTATCCTTAAATTGTTGTCGAGGTTTAGGTTGAGGTCTCACTTTAGGTTTGGGTTTAACTTGAGGTTGAGATAGAACTTGAAGTGAAGGTTGAGGTGGAGATATAGGCTTAGCAACATGCTCCACTTAATTAACAACATGATTAAGATCATCCATCTTTGAATCATATTCAATTTTCGTAGAAAATGGTTGAGCAATAGTATTAGTATCATGCGAAGGTAAAGGATTCATATAGATTTGAAGGTTCTGATTAGGAGGAGAGACAGATTGATTTCTACTACTATCCAGATTATCAACAGATAAAGCCTTAGCATCAATGAGATCTTGGACCTTATGTTTTAAAGAAAAACATTTCTCAGTATCATGACCATTCTGACGATGATATTGACAAAAAACATTTTGATCAAAAGATTTAGATGCAATCATAGTAGGTGAAAGAGGTCGAATAGGAGGTCAAGTAATCATATTAGCAGCTAACAACCTATTCATAATAGCATGTAAAGTTTCAGAGAGAGGTGTAAACGTACAATTTAGTTGAAGAGTAGTGGATGCAGAAGCAACATTGTGAGATGCAACAGCAACCTGATTAGCAACTGCATTCGCTGGTTTGTTTATCTTGACATAGTTGTTGAATTTTTGAAACTTGTTTGGATTAGGAGCAGCATCACTCTTATCAACTGGAACAGGAGCCATTGGAGTGGTGCTCTCAAATTGACTCACTTGTAATTGATAATGATGAAGCACTGCACAAAGTTGTTGAAAAGAGGCAAATTCAGTAAGCAGAATCTTATCTCTAATATCCTTTTGCAAATTGGAAATAAACATATGTTGAATATCAATATCAGGAATAGGATAAGAAATCTGAGCATGCAAATGCTTAAATCTACCAATAAATTCAGTCATTTTTTCTTTAGCACTTTGTTTACAATGCATTAAATCAATCAATGACACTCGCGGGCCAATATTATTTTGAAATTATTGAATAAAGGCATTAGCAAGTTGTGGGAAGGAATCAATTGAATAAGGAGGCAAGGAACAAAACCATTGTAAGGCCTTGTCATGAAATATTCTAGCAAATAGTTTGGCTAAAATCCTATGGTCATGAGCATAATCACTACAAAGGATTTGGAATGTTTTAACATGATGAATAGGATCTCCTTTTCCATTATAGTTCTCAAGATGAGGCATCTCACCTTACTGAGGAATAGGAGTTCGGATAATATCCCAAGACAAAGGACTTCCCATGTCACATGTAGGAATACTAAACTTGTTTTGAGTTAAGGAAGCAAGCTGTTGTTGTAGGGAGCATATAGTTTGAGCCAAATTGATGATCGTTGAATCATTAGAGGAAATAGGAGGGGTAGCAACATTAGACACACTAGGTAAAGTGTAAGAAGCTGCAGGAATAGAAGACACAACTGGAGGAACACTAGGAACTACAGTTGGAAGTGGATTGGAATAAGTAAAAGGAACATTATGATATGAAGGTTGTGATGTAGGAAGGGACAGGGGAGTAACACTCATAGAAATAGAGGGAACCATCACAGTCACCAAAGGAGTATAGATAGGAATACTAGGTAAAGGATTAGAAGGAGGTTCAACATTAGTGAGAGGAGGAGTGAAACCTAAAGCTTGAGCCTCTTGAGTTAAAGGTTTAACATTGGAATGCACAAGATGAGTAATACCACGCAAGAGGTTAACACCTTGATCACTATTACGAAGAAATTTCTTAAGAGCCTCTATAGCTTGAATAGAATCTTGATTATGGTTTTCTTGGAGGAGCCAATTGCCCATTTTATCAAGTTCAATGGAAAATTTTTGGACTTGTTCAGGAGGAACCCTTAAAGCATCATCCTAATCATGAGATGAGTGAGAAGAGTTTTGCTCCATAGTAAGATTAGAATCATGAAGAATCAGGTCATCATCGGGGATCCTAAGGAAAGGAGAAGATTCAGGCTCAAAGGCACCCATGAGTCTACGACTTCTTCTAATGGGAATGTTATAAGTAGGACTAGTGGTAGTAAATCTCATAAACTAAATGAACTAAACTAAGAACACATAAAGCATGAATATGAAATCTAATTAGCATGCAAGATTAATCACAAAAGACAAATCTAATACTAACAAGACAATATAAAGAGGAATCTAACACAATAAGGCATCCAATTCCAAAAAAAGAAAGAGAGTAAGTATGTTGGGTTCACCAAAATATATAAGGTTAAAATGTATTCAACCCTATTTATAATATTTAGGGGGGAAAAGGGATCTATTCTCAAACCCAAATTCCCACCAAGGAGATCCAATTTGATCAACCGAAGAGGTTAATGCAGAATCAGATCAATTTGATGGAGAATATGAAACAAAGAATAAATCTAATGTTTCCCTAGGTAAAATGTGTTATGTTTGATATTGAAATAATTGAAGTGCAAATACTAACCTTGAATTAGGGCAGATCTAGAAAATGCTAAATTCTAGCTTCTGTATGAACTTTCTGAAGATTTTGTCACCTGTTTTGGACTGGAAATGTCGAGGCGGACAAAACCCAGAAATCTTTTCTCCAAATTCACACAAGTCGACTTTGACCTTTTAAAAGGTCAAAGACCACATTATTTATTTGAAGTCTGATTCTGATTCTGTTCACAGATCCTAAAAGATTTATGAAAAGGGTATCTAAATTCGCTCTTAGATTTGAGATTTCACACTTGTACCTGCAAGAAAATGGGGGGTTTTTGGTTGTATGGGGGGTTTGCCTTAGTCAAACCCCAGTTTAGGAATTAACCTTGAAATTGAATTGAAATGTATAGTGCATAAACAAAGTAATTGAAACAAATCACCTTGCTTATGTTGAAGTCCTTGAAGAGGATTTGAATCCTCAAATCCACAAGTAAGAATGCTTCAATGGATGGCAAGATGTCTCTAATCAATGGTATTTTAATCTTCAACACCAATCTTGATTTGATCTTTGCATATGAAAAGGCTTGAATGGATGGAGAATGATGGATCTTCAAGGGGGCTCCAAAGAGATTGAATCCTTCAATGGCTAACAATGGATCTCCTTGATGGATGAATGCTTGAACACTTGAATGCTTGAAGACTTTCTTGCACTTGAGAGCTCTAAATACTTGATTGAGAAAACTTGATGTGAAAATGAGAGAGGAAGGCCTCCTTTTATAGTGATCTAGGGCACACTCCTCTAGATGGGCCACCTTGGAGAATTAAATCCCAATTAGGTCCTCACCTTTAGAAAATATACCTTAATTAAATACAATTAAAGGATTTACCATTTCAGAGCCCGAAACAGTAGACCTAGAGGCGGACAAATAATTTTCCCAAAAGCCAAACTGCCAACATTTGAAATTTGAAATCCTAGCGAGAAGAGGTCGAGGTCGAGGTCGACCCTGAACTGGTCAGGGTCGAGGTCGACTTTGACCTCAGACCCTAACTTTGCCAGGTTTTGTAGTAGAGGTTCCAGGAGATGCCAGAGATGCAGAATTTGGTGTCAGAACAGGACCCAGTGTCCGGAACAAATAGAAAATCCCTTGATTGATATGATGAAGGACTAGGAGGTCTCATTTCTGAACCCTACTTAGAAAATAGAGTCATGGAAGAGGAAAAATCAGGAAAAGTCCTTAGGACCTTAACCCTAATTTCACGTAGAATGAAGGAATCAAGCGCGGAGAAGAAGTGGAAAGCGGGGAGTAAGCCAAATACATGCAAAGACCCGATCAAGGTGCTTAACATGACCCCAAACCACCTACTCAGAGGGCTAAACGCTCTTAACATGGAAGTGCTTCCATTTTAAGACGATACAGTTATGACAAAAAGACATATCTAAACAATGCAAATCAGTAACCAATTAATCATTGACACATTTTATGAAGTGAATGCAAATCAGATCTGAAATCGAAAGATAGAGATCATGAAAATATTCATCAACTTTATACAAGACAAGACTTAATATTTCATAAATATTACACAAAAAATTCAATGAAATGCATGAAGTAAACTCCAATTATTCAAAACATAATGCAAATCCAATCTAAATACCAAATCAGAATGAAAATGTAAGGATGATGAGTTACCAAAATGTGATGAAAGAAAAATGGTAAATAAAAATAAATAGAGTAGATGTTCATGAGGGTGATCAATCAAACTAGGAAGCATCACACCCAAATTCATCTCTCTTTCATTACATTAGGAAGGGAAAAGCATCTACTAGGCTTAAGGAGACTCAAGTGTTGAATGGGCATAAAGAGTTTCCTCCTTTGCTAAGTGTAGAATGATCAATTAATTTAATTTAGAATGAAAATGTACATGTATGCACATTTATAGATGAATGTATATAATTATATATGTATATATGTACACACACCAATCACTATAACCTTGTCTCTTAACAAAATTTAATGAAAATGAAAAAGATCGTTAAGTACAATAATAATATGTTCTTTGATAATGGTATTTATTAAAATTTAGATCTTTAATAAATATAATAAATAAAAATAAGATTAACATTATATCCTAGTCAATTTTTATAAAATATACACTCCTCAATCCTTATTCTCTTAAAAATATCAAATTAAAAAACAATCTAAGATTAACTTTAAAAAAAATAAGTAAATAAATCCATGAAAAGACCATAAAATCTTTACAAAACTCTCGTAAGAAAGGAACAATAAAAAGTTGATATTGAAGTGTAGGACAGCAATGGGCCTTGTCTTCCCATAATCTGCGTGAAGTGAAACCCTTTGATTACGATGGGAAACACAACACCAAAAATTGGGGGATTGAAATATATATATATAGAAAAAAGTGGCATTAGAAGAAAAAAAGTAAGAAAAATTGGTTACCCCTTCACATGGAATTTGTTGCTTGTATGATAAGGCATAATGAAAAAAATAAAGGAATTGGAAAGAAGTGGTTGCACGTTTATCTATTTGGTAATGCTAATACATAAAAGCTTGTTACCTCGTGAAGATGTATGAGAAAATGGTGGTTTTGAGTTCATACTTATATACATAATTTTTAAAACTTTTTGCTTTAATGCTCTTTCTATATTATAATTTGATGCTTATCTTTATTTGTACTTTACAAAGTTACATACTTTGATGATCAATCTATGTAGTGCCTTTCAACATTAGAAATATTTTAATAATGAGTCATGAAGAGAGTATAATTTGATGTTTATCTTTATTTATATTTAACAAAGTTATTGATAGTTTGATGATCATTTTGTGTAGTGTCTTTCAACATTAGAGATATTTTAATAATGAGTCATGAAGAGAGTATAATTTAATCTCGGAATATAAATAATCTTGAGTTCAAATAAATTTCTTAGTTTATCATGACTTATTAAAAAAAATTGTTATTTCTATTACAAGTTATAAAGAATTAAAAATATGCAATCATTAGTTCAGTAGAAATTGTTGTACTTATGAAAGTCATTATTCTATGATTTGATATTTGAGCATAAGAAATGGTGAATTAATGTAGTGGTTTATTTTATGTGGAATTGTAATTTGAAATTGTATCAACAACAAAATATGTTCTTCTCCATAAAAAATGATCTCATATGCTAGTTAAAAATAGCTAAGAAAGATGCTCTCTGCAACATGCATCAACATGTAAATGAGGAGCTCCAAATTCTAAGGTTAATTTAGAGAACTTAAAAATGTCGTTAACATGTCACGCAGGCACGCACACACACATGTGTGTGTGCACGCGCGCGCGCACGCGCGCACGTACATGCACATGCACACACACACAAAGAGAGATATATAAAGATAATAGTTGTGGGTAACAAAGATATGTTTTTCTCTTGTACCTAGGGCTTTCTCAAGTTTTCAAGGTAGACGTTCTAGGGAATTTCAAGGAAGGAGTTCACATGGAGAAATGCTAGTGACCTACAAGGTGTCGGGCATAAAGTTTTGTGATGGAAGATCATCTTGGAAGGAGCATGATGGGTGTTGGGATAGAGGATGAAAGTTATTTTATGAGCAAGGTGATGAAGGACATAGATAATGGGAATCAAATATATTGGATAATAAGACAAACAAGGGAAATAGGGTGCCCTTTGCACAAAATTTGAGGGCTTGGAATGATATGAGGGAAAGGAAAGAGCCACGTGGGCAAGTGAGAGAGTTGTTAGTGTGGGGGTTTTGCAAAGAGGAAGGGAAATGCAACATCCTTGATAATATGAATGAGGATTTAGATTTTTCCAGGCGTAATGTGCAAAATACCATCAAATCTATTACATTCAATGTAGAGGAGGAGATGGAAAATGAAGTGGTTGCAAATGAATGACATTTTGCAAAACACTTTCATTCATTTTTTTTTTGTTTATTATAGAATATCCAAAAGGTTGAATCTTAGGAGGAAGGATAGAAGGTGGTAACAGGGAAGAGATCGAAGAGGTTGAGGAATGAGGGCTCTTTCGATATGCATCTCCAATCTCATTCCATGGGAGATGATAGAATGCATCACCAAATTGTAGAAACCTATTAAGAGGTTCTTTCTTTGGGAAGGTGGATCCTTACTTATAAGCCCACCTGGTTTGGGTTAGGCGTACAACCTATCTTTAATAGAAAATATTTCATCTCTCTCTCTCTCTCTCTCTCTCTCTCTCTCTCTCTCTCTCTAGGCCTTTCTCAGGTTTTCAAGGTAGTCATTCTAGGGAATTTCAAGGAAGGAGTTCACATGGAGAAATGCTAGTGACCTACAAGGTGTCAAGCATAAGGTTTTTTGATGGAAGAATGTCTTGGAAGGAGCGTGATGGGTGTTGGGATAGAGGATGAAATATATTTTATGAGCAATGTGATGAAGGACATAGATAATGGGAATCAAAGATTTTGGGTAATAAGACAAACAAGGGAAATAGGGTTCCCTTTACATAAAAGTTGAGAGCTTGGTATGATATGAGGGAAATGAAAGAGACACGAAAGCAGGTGAGATATTTGATAGTGTGGGGGTTTTGCAAAGAGGAAGGGAAATGCAACATCCTTGATAATACAAATGAGGCTTTAGATTTTCTGAGGTGTAATGTGCAAAATACCATCAATTTTATTACCTTCAATGTAGAGGAGGAGATAGAAAATGAAGTGGTTGCAAATGAATGGTATTCTGCAAAACTAGGTTTAATAGGGAGGTTTAAAGGGTTTTGGCCAAGCCTTAGTGAACTTCACAATTGGATCTTAGAAATTTGGGGCCTCATTTTGAAAGTGGATGTTCAGATCTACCCTAGTAATTATGGGTTTGTTGTTGTTGTTGTTGTGTTTGATTGTGTGTGTGATGGAAATAAGATTTTCTATGATTACCAGAAAAGCTAGGAGGACAACACTTGCTAATTCTAAAACCTTGGTACTTGACCTTCAACCCTACCATTGAATCCTTTGACAAGATTTTGATTTGGGTAAGACTCCTTACAATATTTGTTTAAATCTTTCTTTGAGACTGCACATAATTTTTTGGTGGATTTTTTGTCATGGAAGATGGTTCCTTAAACTTTCTACATACTAACTATGCTAGCATATTGGTGAAGATAGATATTATGAAAGATTTCCCAAAGGATGTTTTTTTGAAATCTATAAAGGTTTGCTAGAAGGAATCATTGGATTATGAATTAATTCATTTTAGATGTTGAAGATACTTCCAAAATGGACACATTGCATCTCACTATGCCAAGCACAAATCAAACAAAATGACAACTTGATGTAAAGAGGTCCCTCCCCTTCATTGCTCGATGGAGAAGAAGAATGCAACCCAAAGGATCTAAAGAAGAAAGAAGACTGTAATGGAGTAAGTCACTGAAGTCCAAAGTCCTCGAGGAAGGTTTTGGGAAAAAAAGTGGATAATAATAATGTTGAATGTAGCACAATGATGAAAATAGTAGACAAACCGGAATCCACCAATGGTCTAGAGTTAGCATGATAAAAATCTAAGGATTTCCAAAAGGAAGAAGAAAGTGTTGAGGATATCCAAAAGGTTGAATCTTAGGAGGAAGAATAGAAGGCGGTAAAAAGGAAGAGATCAAAGAAGTTGAGGAATGATGGTTCATTCAATATGCATCTCTGATCTCATTCTATGGGAGATGCTAGAATGCATCACCAAATTGTAGAAACCTATTAAGAGGTTCTTTCTTTGGGAAGGTGGGTCCTTGGTTATAAGCCACCTGGTTTGGGTCAGGTTTACAATATAGCTTTAATATAAAATCTCTCTCTCTCTCTCTATATATATATATATATATATATATAGGTGTACATACACACACACACACACTTATATATACATTTATGTATACGTGTGTGTGTGTGTGTGTGTGTGAACATATACACACAAGAAGTTTTTGTGGGTCAACATTCCCTCATACCCTTAATCCATGAATGGGAAACCTTGAGAAAGAGACCTAGAGCTCCCTAAGCATGGAGTCACAAGGATATTAAGAATGCTCTCAGCTAGAGCTATTAAGCCTATAACCTTGCTAGTAAACCACACAATGGGAGATTCAAAGAGACAAGGGCAAGAATTTCAATATCTTCAAGAATCAAGATGAGAATCAAATGCAATGCTATGCTAGAATGAAGATGCAAGAATGCAACTATGCTATGGAAATGAAAGTATTACAAGCCTTACTAATTAAGCTATATGAGCTAAGCTAGAACTTGAAAGGAAATCTAAGCTAAGAAAGCATAAACATGAAGCTATGATGCAAGAATGAAACCTAGAATGCAAGAAGATCTCCAAGGCTCCAAAGTCAACAAGAAATCCCGCAGCATAAGATTAGTATTCAAAAGTTGGGATCCTAGAATGAGAAGAGAGCTCTTCTTTTATAAGAAATGAGAATCAACGAATGATGGAGATTAAGAGGCAAAATATTTGATCAAGGGTGGAGTTTGAAAGAGGAGCAATACATGTGCACAAGTCTCCTCCAATGAGAAAGAAGTGTTGACTTTTGAGCCTCATGTGAGACAAAAAGGCCTTTTCTCCTTTTTATAAAATAAGCATAATGTTTTATTTGTGCAACTTAGGATAAAAAGAAAGTGGGGGCTTTTTATTTAATAAAAGGGGAGGGAATTTCTTTTAATTAAATAAAGACTTAGGATAAAATGGTTAGCCCATGGAATAAAATTGAATAAATGATAGAAATAGGATTTGATCAAAGAAATTGATTTGATTTGAAAATATTGATTCAAAAAATTGATAAATTGGTTCCATCATTTGATAAATTGAAGAATGGGGCCCAAAGTCTAGGCAACCATTTTAGGGTGCATACATTTGCCCCTCTTTGACTAATGTGAGATCAATTTGAGATCACATGTGGTCAAAGAATGGAATTGAAGTGTGAGATCAATTTGGGATCACAAAACAACCCAGACGTGTGTTTGATGGATGGGAACACATCAAGACAAAGATAAGCTATTTGGAAAAAAGACAAGGCCAACACCCCTATAAATAGGTAATTGTCAAGTCTCAAATAAGAGATAAGAATCTCAAGGTTCGATTGATAAGCTGAATAAAGGATTGAAGTTTGATAGGTACTGCCCCCTCAGAATCAAAATTGAAATCAGGTAGAGGAGAAATAGTAAATTGATAAATTTGATCAAATCACTAGAAATCATAATCGAAGATGAAAGATGATAAGATAACCATCAAGCAGTGAAGATATGCCCCAGTTTGACTGAAAAAGATATAGGATAAAGATGAAGTCAAACCTCAGAGAGATGAAGCGAATGAAAATGAATGAAGGAATAGAAGGTTGAAAGAGATGGGGATGAAGAAATGAAGATGCCCCAGTGAAGATCGAAGGATCATGCCTCAAATGGTCAGCCAACTGCGCAGAAGAAGGAGAAATTTTGAAATGCAATTTTGACTATCAAGATGAACTCGTATTTTGATTTCAATCTTGAAAATGGATCTAGGACGTCGAACTTAGCCAGGGGTACAATTTTCATGAAATTCTGAGATGTTTTGAAAATTAGGTCAAAAAGTCAAAATGCTATATAAGGGGTAAAAAGGTCATTTTCAAATTCATTTATCTTTTCTGATATTGAGAATTTTGAGAGATTAGAGAGAGAAAATGGCCCAGCAAGCAGTGATTCTAGTCCACACACATTGATTTAAGTGTGGTCAGTTGCACAACTGGCCTCCTTAGTATGGTGCCCCGGTAAGTTTTCAGAAAAACTTGCCTTTTTGAGTCATTTATGAGCTATTTATGGCATTTAAAAGATGTTTTTAATTATTTTTTAATATTTAAAATTTTAATTATGCGAAAGTTCATACGATACTTGGAAAGTATCGCACACCTCAACACTTTTTATTGTACGATAGTTCACGGGTCCACAAAGTATCGCACAAGTGTTTAATCCAATATTGCACGATACTGGATGAAACATCGTGTGATCTTGTGTGAACTATCATACAGGAAAATAGTATCATACTACTATTAAGGAAAGTATCGCACGATACTATATCCAAAAATAGTATTGCAACAATATATTAAGAAATATCACATAGGGTTAATTTGAGCAAAATAACGTGGGTTTAGATAATTTTTGCGTTTAAGATTTTTTGTACTAAATTTAGACATCCATCATGATATGTTCTGACATCTGGTTTGGGGTTATGGCTTGTAGGAGGCTTTCCAAGCACTAATCATTAGAGCACCGAGAGTGACCAGGTTACGCTGTGTCAGAGATCTCAATACTCCTGGGAGAGAGGACTTGATCAACATGGGATTCGGGTTCTTGCTGGATATGCCCCATATTTGAGCAGATCACGGGCTGCTGACAATGTTGGCTGAGAGATGGCATAGTGAGCACAACACCTTTCATCTACCTACTAGAGAGGCAATGATCTCATTAGAGGACGTCTATTGGATCCTCTGGATACCTAGCCATGGCAATCCAGTGAGTATAATCATGTTTCTAAATGTGCATAGATGTAAAGTTTCCATATTATAGAAACTAACATGATTTTATGTTGACACAGGTATATTATGATCAGGATCTGACCAAGGGGTGACAGGCCATCTAGGACATGTTCCAGGATGTCACAATCATTGATAGACACCTCGGTTGGGACTGGCTGATGGAGGAGTTTGGTCATGATTACCCAGTTCCATGCATAGTGTGCTCAATAGTAGTACAGGCCTTGATCACAGATAGGAGACAGAGGGGATTCCCATTGGGCTGGGGTAGGTTAGTTGCCAACTTGATAGCACACCCTCGACAGATGGCATGGGGCCTAGCTATCCTAGCTAATATGTATCATGAGCTCCATGAGATAGTCTATAGGGATAATAAGACATGGGAATGCTGTGTTGTTCTAGCATAGGTATGGGCATGGGAGCACATCATCATTGTGTGCCCATGTGTGTAGCCTAGGGAGCAAAGACACCCCTACATCTACAAATACATGGGATTCATCAGCCAGCCCCATAGTGGAGACCTCACATACTATAGGAGGCTCCTAGACGAGCTCACATCTTTTGAGTGGAGATCATACAGGGCCTATGAGCAGTGGAGAGACCGAGAGTGGGAGTTGGGGTATATGCTATGTAGTCGGCCACTATTAGGCTGCCACTCTAAGATTGTTGAGCACTTCGTTATCTCCCAGGTATGGAGGTAGTTTGGGTGGCAGCAGAGGGTACCCACAGAGATGACCACATATGCCCGGGCCAAGGATGAGGAGGGATAGGGATAGTTGTCGATGCTAGACTACCAACAGGTAGCACAGGAGACTACAAGTATACACAGGCAGCCATGGGATTACCTTCCTGATATGGCAGATGTAGCCTACAGGGCAAAGTGGCGGAGACAACCATTCCCACAATTTACAGTTCTTGATGCATAATTGCCAGCATAGGGTGATGATGGGAGTGATGAGGATGGGGGAGATGGGGGAGGGAGGGGAGCGGATAAGGGATAGGGATCTAGATCAGGTGGCCAGAGAAAGTCATGAAGATAGGTTTTTGATGATGAGGGAGATGATGCAGCCAGACTATTTCATCGATGGATGGATGCAGGATAAGACCAACCTATAGAGAGGGGAGGAGGGGAAGATCTCAAAGCTAGAGTGCAGGTTTTGGAGACTGAGATCCAGTAGCTCAGGATTACTATTGTTGTATGAGATCAGTAGCTAGAAGATGCACGAGCTAAGATAGATCAGTGAGAGAGGGTAGCACAAGCTGATGCTACAGAGATTTGGAGAGAGGTGGTACGAGCTGCATATTATCATGGTCTATATATAGCAGTTGTAGCACAGAGAGTGCCAATCTACTCTGAGAGGGTAGGTAGATCTGATGTGGTACCGGATAGAGCAGTAGCACCACCTCCACCACCACCACCACCACGTGATGGGGAGATTCAAACCTAGGTCTAGGATTAGATGTATAGAGTCATATCCTGGGACATCATCTAGATTTTGGATCCCACATTGTATTTTGTATCATGACACACATATATATATGAGATTTACTGGATTTGTGATGTATCTTGTGTATTCATCCCACTTGTGATGGATGTTTCAATTTTATTGTCTTGTTATATTGCTCAAATGTATGATATATGCTGATAAATGCTCATGTATAATCTCTCTCATGGATGTATGTTTAGTTCTCATGTTATGATATAGACTCATGTTTCTGAAAATGATCTCTTTATGATATAGATATGATGATAATATTAACCCCTTGTGATGACAGGAAAAGGATGTGATATGAAAGATAAGGGGTGAAAGACATGATTGAGAAAAAGTGAAAGGTGAGCACAGTTGACCGACAAGTCTGTGAAAGATGAAAGGAGAGCTCTCTTCATATGCAAGATGTAAAACTAAACTAACATGAACCTAAAAATGCAAGCTACTATGAAAAGTGGTTTACTTGCAAGGTTACAAAGCCATTAGACTCTAACAATCATCATCGAGCATTATTGGTAGTGTCACAAGATCATACAATGCACACTAATATAACTATGTGAATCTGAATATGATCTATATCAGATAGGTATGTGGGAATCCCACCTAAGCATCAAAGACATATAGGTCAAGATGACTAGTGCAGTGAGGTTTCCTAAGTTTAGTATGGCAAGATTATACTCACATCAAGACACAAGGAAAGTCAAGATGGCTATAAGTATGCACTTGCAAAAAATAGTCAAGGATAATACATTGTAGATCCTAGGGTCCAATGGAACAAGCATAAATGCTCATGACAATTAGGACCAACAAAATATACCCACAAGCAGAAAACAAATAAAACATGTCCTTGTGCCCCCAGTCTTCTAGCTCAGCATCATCAAAAACTATTAAGGAGAGAGCACTTATCAAAGAAATCATCATAGACAGCACACAAAGAAATAAAGTCAAACAAGTCTCAGTGAGTCAAGTGTTTAAGTGCATGTGTGTAGGTCATAGAATCAAACTTTGAGTATCGCATCTGCCAGTGGAAAATATCATATCATGGTAGACTGTGGGTAGGATATCTGATAAGTATTGAGAAACACTTGATGCTAGGGTAGTGTTGAAAAAAACAGTTGGGGTGGTGTTGAAAAACACCATTTGCAAGATGTCCTAAAGACCAACGCATCCAAGAGACCAAAGCTAACATAGTTATGCCCCCTAGACAAAGACAAAGACCAATTCCAAACCAAGGCAACAAGGACAAGGTATGATGGAGAAAGGCTAAGTGTCGAGGACGTGTGCTAAGAAACAAGGGTGCAAAGGCCTCAAGTAGTGCCTATTTCCAAGTTTTCACCACTTGGAGATTTTTTTGATTTTTTCAATTTTTTTTGTATTTTTGCTACCAAGGCGCCTATTTCTGGGTTTTCACCAAGGCATTTTTTCTATTTTTTTGAATTTTTTGCATTTTTTGAATTTTTTTGTATTTTTTCAAGACTTTATATGCTTTTTAGGATTTTTTCAAAATCATATATGATTTTTTTTGGAATTTTTTCAAGATCAATAAATATGTACAAAGGATGCCCCCAGATGGAATAGGCATCATGGATAGAACTTCTTTAGGTGCAAAACATTGATAGGATCTGGGAGCTACTCTCCCTCTTTAGTAGATAACAAATAAGCACCTATCCCAAAAGAAACAGTAATGATGTAAGGGGCCAAGCCAATTAGGTTCAATTTTTCCCTTTTGATCTCTATGTTGTTGGTTCTTAGGGTTTTCATGTAGGACAAGATCTCCCACTTGAAATTCTCTAGGGCAAATCTTTTTGTTGAATGCTTTGGACATACACTTTTGGTAGACCCTCATATGGTCAAATGATGCTTTACACTTCTCATCTAGAAGTTCTAGCTCTTGGAGTCTCATGACGTGGTAGTCTTCATCTGTAACTAGACCTTTGAGGGAAACTCTAAGTGAAGGAATCTCCACCTCTAAAGGTAACACTGCTTCAGCACCATAAGTAAGGGCAAAAGGAGTAGCCCCAGTTGGAGAATGAATACTCATTCTATAGGCCCACAAGGCCAAATTTATCTGTAGATGCCAATCTCTACCATTCTTGTGAGCTATTCTATGGAGAATTTTAAGAATGGTTTATTCAAAGCCTCTGCTTGACCATTTCCTTGCGGGAAGTAAATGGAAGACCAATGTTGTTTTATCCTGAATTGTTTGCAGAGTTTCTTAAGGTCCTTATTTTTTAACTAACCTCCATTGTTAGTGATAATCTCAGACAGCACACCGTATCGACAGATGATATGGTTTAGGATGAAAAGAGAAACTGTCTTGCCCGAGGTAGCAGAAAGTGGAACAACTTCTACCCATTTGGTAAACTAGTTAGTAGTAGTGATGATAAATTTGTGTCCACCTGATGAGTTGGGATGAATCTACCCAACAAGGTCAAAGGCCCAGCGTTGAAATGGCCAATGAGAAATAGAAGGAATAAGCTCCCTACCTGGAGCATGTATTAGGTGACCATGTTTTTGACACTTTTCACAGGATTTTGCAAAAGCTACTGCATCCATCTACATGGTAGGCCAATAGTACCCCACCCTAAGAAACCTTCGGACCATGGAAAGACCATTGGAATGTCCCCCATAGATTCCCTCATGAATGTCAACTAATGCTTGATTGGATTCCTCCTTTTCTAAGCATCTAAGAAGTGTCCCATTTAAACCCCTCCTATACAAATCACTAGAGATAAGGGTATGGTGAGAGGCGTTTCGGGTAAGGTTTCTTCGTTTAGAGTGGTTAAAGGTATCAGGGATAATGCCATCATGAAGGTATGAGTAAATGGCACCATATTGGGATGAGTCATGACCAACAAGGGTACATATGACATGGCTTTCTTGTGAGTCATAGATAGGATAATGTAGCTCTTCCACCGGGAATTCAAATCTAGACTCATGATGTTCTAACTGGAGGAGTGAAGCAAGTGTAGCCATAGCATCAGCTGCTTTATTTTCTACTCTAGGGATTTGCTGAAATGTGATGAATGTGAAATACCATCTCAATGAATCAACCATTTTCTTATAAGGTACCAATTTTTCATCTTTTGTTTGATATTCTTCATTAACTTGGTTGATTATTAGCTGGAAATCCACATAGATATGTAGCTCTGTGATTCTCCATTCTATAGCCATTTTGAGCCCATTTGTCAAGGCTTCATACTCCACAATGTTGTTTGTACATGGAAACAATAGTTTGTATGACTTAGGAATTGTGTAACCATGAGGAGAAACAAACAACACTCCAGCGCCTGAGCCATTTTGCATAAAAGAGCCATCAAAGAACATCTTCCATGTTCTCTTAGTCATGTACATGATGTGCTCATCTAGAAAGGAAACTTGAATTGGTACCTTGTCTTGAATTGGGAAATCAGCCAATTGATCTACAATGGCTTGTCCTTTTATAGCTTTACGCTCAACATATTCTATGTCAAATTCTAAAAGAATCATCATCCATTTAGTAAGTCTACCTGTGAGGGCAGCCTTACCGAGCAAATACTTGAGAGGATCAATTTTTTCTATGAGGTGTATTGTATGCACAAGCATGTAATGTTGCAACTTTTGGGAAGCAAAGACCACTACAAGGCAAGCTTTTTCAATACTAGTGTAGTTAACCTCATATTGAACAAGAGTTTGACTGATCTAATATATGGCTCTTTCTTTCCCATTTTCATCAAGTTGAGCCAGTAATGCCCCCAAGGAAGATTATGTTGCTGAAACATATAGAATGAGTGGCTTCCTTGGGATAGGAGGATTTGCCAAATATTGTTTGATTTGGTCCATGCTTTTCTGACAATCCTCATTCCCGATACATTTAACCCCCTTATGCAAGTTCTTATTGAGAGGTTGAGCTCTATCTGCCAGTTGTGAAATGAACCTCCTTATAGATTGAAGGCATCCTTGAAGACTCCTCATCTGACTGATGTTTTTGGGAGGTGGCATATCCATAATTGCTTGGACCTTTTCGGGGTCTACCTCTATTCCTTTGGCTAAAATAATGAACCCTAGAAGTTTTTCAGAGGTAACACCAAATGCACACTTTTTTGGATTTAATCTTAGTTGAAACCATTTCATGTGATCTAGAATGACTTCCAAATCACCTAAGTGTGTGTTCCTCTTTTTAGATTTAGCCAAGGTGTCATCCACATAATCTTCCATATTCTTATGCATCATGTCATGAGAGATAGTTGTCATAGCTTGTTGGTATGTAGCTCCTGCATTTTTCAATCTAAACAACATAGCATTCTAGTAATAGGTTCCCCATGCACAAGTGAATGTAGTCTTTTCCTAGTCTTCAGGAGCTATCTTGATCTAATTATACCCAGAAAAACCATCCATCAATGAATAGATCTCATAACCCGCAGTCATGTCCACTATCATGTCTATATTTGGGAGTGGAAAATCATCCTTTGGGCATGCTCTATTGAGATCTCTAAATTCTGTGCAGATGCGAATGGATTTGTCATGTTTTGAAACTGGTACATTTTTGGCACCCACAATGGGCATAAAAAATGTACACACTAAGATGTGCACTTCTCTAAGTCATTACTTCCAAGAGAATCCATGAATGGGAAACCTTGAGAAAGAGACCTAGAGCTCCCTAAGCATGGAGTCACAAGGATATTAAGAATGCTCTCAGCTAGAGCTATTAAGCCTATAACCTTGCTAGTAAACCACACAATGGGAGATTCAAAAAGACAAGGGAAAGAATTCCAATATCTTTAAGAATAAAGATGAGAATGAAATGCAATGCTATGCTAGAATGAAGATGCAAGAATGCAACTATGCTATGGAAATGAAAGTATTGCAAGCCTTACTAATTAAGCTATGTGAGCTAAGCTAGAACTTGAAAGGAAATCTAAGATAAGAAAGCATAAACATGAAGCTATGATGCAAGAATGAAACCTAGAATGCAAGAAGATCTCCAAAGCTCCAAAGTGACCAAGACATCCTGCAGCATAAGATTAGTATTCAAAAGTTGGGATCCTAGAATGAGAAGAGAGCTCTTCTTTTATAAGAAATGAGAATCAACGAATGATGGAGATTAAGAGGCAAAATATTTGATCAAGGGTGGAGTTTGAAAGAGGAGCAATCCATGTGCACAAGTCTCCTCTAATGAGAAAGAAGTGTTGACTTTTGAGCCTCATGTGAGACAAAAAGGCCTTTTCTCCTTTTTATAAAATAAAAACTCAATTTGGCAATCGGTCGGAGGAAAAATAAGGTAAGGGTCTATCCAAAAGCCAGCATTAATAATGACATTCCACTAAAAAATGCTTTCGATGTTTTGAATAAGGAAGAAAATTCATTTTATGTATATACACCCCTGCATAAAAGGACTAGGGCTTTGGAAGGTAAGGGATCTAGGGGTCAAACACATAAGGATGATGCTAAATCACATCACCCAGTCAAAAAATCCTACCCTCACCTTAACAAAACCCTAGCCTTTTCTGCAGGGAATACTAAACCTTTGGACAACTTAGCAACCATTAATTGCAATGCTGAAATACATAAAAATAAAGGCAAATTTGAGGCTTATAGCCCTCCCCATCAAAGATGGAAGGAAAAGCCTGTAGATCTTAAAGATCTCTCTAAAAGTCATATCTTGGATAGTAAATCCTTTGTGTATCATAAGGAACATATTAAGGTAGCATATAGGCCCCCATATAGGTGTAATCACCCTATGAATAAAATTAGCAGGAATCATGTTACACTAAATTTGGATTATGATGATATTAAGCAGCATCAAAAGCATCTTGCAAAAATAGGGTTTATCTGTATTTGGAACAGCACAGGTACTTCTATTAAGGACATAATAGAAGGACTGTCAGCACAATTACCGAAGAAGGTCAGTGTCACTCTACTTATGGATAAGTTCATTTTCATTGATTGCAAAAATAATGAATTAAAAAATAGCATCATGGAAAAGCAATGTTTTAGTTTCAGAAATTCTTCTTTCTCTATTTTCAATTGGGTCCCACTTTTTAACCCTATAAACCTAGAGGATTTTAGAGTTGAAAGAGCTATTTCTCTCAAAAATTTACCTCTGGAATTCTCTAGATAGGAAATTATAAGTAAAATCGGCAATAAGATTGGTAGGTATATCAGGTGTATTGATGACTTACCTAATCAGGTTGAGAAAACAATCATCATTGAGATGAGTTATCATCAAAGATATATTTGTCCTATTCATATGTGTTATAACTCCAATTCTGTAATTATCAATCCTATTATGTTAGAAGATTTTATTGAATACGACAAAGTTTCTCTTGCAGTGAATAAAAACATTGTCCTGCCTAATCAGTATGTTTTGGGTTATGAAATACATTTCTTTAACAATAAAGGAGGCTTCAACATTGTAAATTCTAAGGACTTTAACACTGACAGACTGTCTACCCCATCTAGGCCTACACAGGTGAACAATAATGTTTGCTGGAATAAAATTGAAGCCAAGCCCTCTCAAGAAATTGTGGAGGACTATGTCCCACCCCAGAACTTAGAATCTAAAGTGGATGTACACTATAACTGTAATGATTGTATTCCAAGTATGGAAATAGAGCCAGTAATATGCCCACTAGGGTAGGAAGATGATTCACTACACTCTTCTCCCCATCAATCTCAGGATATCATTGAGGCATATAAATAGCTGGAGACCAATACAAAAATTGAGAATCAGCTAACAACAGATAAGGATTATGAAACTTTGACCTGTGACCAAGAAGTCAAAATTATTTTTGATTACATAGGAGAAACATTGACTGATGAATTGCTGGATCTCTCCATTGATGAAATATGTGATAAGGATGAACTATTTTTACAGAAAAACTTCTAATTGAAAAAATTCTTGAACTCCAAAAAAAGGAAAACCAAGAAGAAACTCCAATAAAACAAAAAATAGTAATGAATCAGTCAAAACTAAATGATCCTATTCCATCAGCCCTTGACAAGGCTATCCCCGGTAATCTAAAAGCATCAGATATTATTATCAGAGAGCAAGAAAAAGATAATCAGAATAAAAAAAAGGATATCATTTATCCATTACAATCTGAGAATATAGAGCAAGATAATATCAGCAAAAAGGTCTCTGACCTAAGTAATGAGATGGATAAAAATTCCCACCAAGAGGGGAAGTAATCAGCACCCTCTATCCCAGTTGAGATGGAAAGTTTGAACTTGGATTTATTAGGTAACATAGAAAATATTATTGAAATGTATGGAAAGTAAATTATAGACAAGGAGGACACCCAAGCTCAAATAGAATTTGATAAAATAAATTTAGAAACAAGGACAAGGATATTATTAATTACACTGGAAATTTAGCATTGGTTAAAGACTCTATTGAAGGCCTGTTTGGGATAACTAATGAGGAAAGACAATTGGGCATAGCAATTACAAGGGGAGGTTTAAGTACTCCCAACATTAATAGAATTAAAAAGAAGAGAGGCAAGAAATCAGCTGTTGAACTAAGAACTTTAGCTGGTAATGTAGGAAACCAAAAGAAGATTGCTGATATTCTGTACACAGGGAAGGGGAAGTGCCTTCCCCAGGAGCAATGAAAGTCACTACTTGGAATTTTAGGGGATTGAATGCCCCTAACAAATAGAGATTATTGAAATGATACTTAAAAAATTTTGAATCAGAAATTATTATAATACAGGAAACTAAACTTAGCAAAGAAGAAAGCTCTAAATTTAGCAATAAATTAGGAATATGGAAGTCAGAGTTTATAACATCTAAAGGTCCCTCTGGTAGGTTAGCAGCATTGTGGACCCCCTAGAAATTTTCAGCCCAACTTACATCCAAAAACAATAACTGGATGGTACTAGATACTAAAAGTCTAAAGTCAAACTTGAAATTTAATCTAATTAACGTGTATGGGCCTATACCTAATGAAGAGAAAAGAAAAGTATGGCAAGAAATTCATTCCTTCTTATCTACCATTGTAGAAGACACTCACATTATTGGAGGTGATTTCAATGCCATCATAGACCCTGAGGAAAAATACGGAGGTTCACAATATATATCGCAAGCTCAAAAAGATTTTAGTAAATGGGTAACAGACAATCATCTAATTAGTATCAATACCAATAATTGCATATTTACATGGAATAATAGGAGAGATGGCTTTAGTCATATTACAGAGAAATTAGATAGATTTTTTATCAGCACAAATTTTGATGACTTCAATCAAATTTTCAATGCGAAAATCCTTCTAAAGGTAGGATCTGACCATTTCCCTGTATAGCTTTCAATAACAGAAAGCTCCAAACCATCTAGAAATCCCTTCAAATTTGAGTTTATGTGGTTCCAAAACTTGGAATTTATCAACCTTTTAGAGCAATAGTGGAAGCAGATCTCGATTAAAGGCTCTAAAATGTATAGTCTAACAGCAAAATTGAAAATAATTAAAAATAAAGCATTAGAATGGAATAAGAGCAAATTTAATAACATCTTTGAAGAAAAAATTCAGCTAGAAAAAGATCTAGCTGACCCTAATAGTATAGTAATAGAGCAAGGTATGAATGAATAGAGCTATCTTAAAGAAAAAGAGCTAATGGCCAAGTATAATGCAATCCTTCTTAAGGAAGAGATTTTTTGGAAATAGAAATCGAGGGAAACATGGCTTAAGGAGGGAGATAGTAGCATGGAATTCTTCCATAATACCACTAACTTTAAAAGAAGTATTAATAGAATCTCTAAAATTAAGAATAATGAGGGCTAGATAACTGAGGACCCTAACCAGATATCAACCATACTCACACAATTCTACCAATCCCTTCTCAATAAAATAGGAGCAACCGACCTCAAAGCGCAAAATGAAATTTTAAAAGCTATCCCAAAACTGATCTTGGAAGCGGACAATAAGATGATTAATAAAAAATTATCCAAGGAAGAAGTCAAATCTGTGGTTTTTCAACTCCACCCAGATAAAGCTCTAGGCCCTGATGGTTTTCAAGCAGGCTTTTTTCAAAAGTGCTAGCATTTTGTGGGTGAAGAAGTGTGGCAAGTGGTGGAATCTACTAGAAACTTGGGCTCGTTGCTAAACAAAATTAATAATACCTTTTTTGCATTAATCCCTAAGAAAAATGAATGTACAGATCTAGGAGATTACAGACCTATATCTCTCTGCAATACTATTTACAAGATTCTCTCAAAGTGTTTAGCGAATAGACTTAAAACGCTACTCCCTAATATTATCTTGGAAGAACATATGGGTTTTGTTGCAAATAGATCGATCCTAGATGGGATAATTATAGCCCAAGAAGTAGTTCATACTGCTCAATTAATGAGAGACCCAAGTATGCTTATTAAAATAGATATCCAAAAATCATACGACAATGTAGACTGGAGATTCCTCTGTAAATGCATGGAAGCCTTTGGATTCTCTAAACAATGGATCAATCTTATCTTCAACTGCATATCCACCCCCAACATCTTGATTCTAATCAATGGCTCCCCGGAAGGTTTCTTTAGTATCTCCTGAGGTATTAGGCAAGGAGACCCATTGTCCCCTTTCCTCTACGTTATTATGGCAGAAGCTCTAGGTAGGATGATAACGAGGAAACATATGGAAGGAAAGATCATAGGTCTAAAGGCATCGGAAAATGTCCCAAATATTACTCATCAATAGTTTGTGGATGATACAATTCTACCTAGCTCCGCTAATTTCCAAGAAGCTAAAGCCTTTAAAGACATCCTTAACCTATACATGAAAGCCTTAGGTCAATGAGTCAACCCCACTAAATTGGAAATATTCTTTATTAACACTACCCCAAAAGTAGAAATAGAAATTTGTAACATGATGGGATATAAAATTGGCAAATTCCCATGTAAATACCTAGGTATCGATCTGGACAAAGGACTTTTATCCTCCAAACTTTGGCAATAAGTTCTTAGTAAAGTACAAAATAAAAAGAGCTCGTGGAAAGGTAGATGGCTCACAAAAGACGGTAGGTTGACAATGATTAAATTAGTACTTTCAGCCATTCCCATGTACCACATGTCAGTTCTCCCCCTACCGACTAATATTAAAAAGAATTTAGATAAAATGTTCAGAGACTTTTACTGGCAAGGACCAGCAGATGATAAAAAAGTAGCGCTTATTAAATGGGACACTTTATGTAAACCAATCTCCAAGGGAGGTCTGGGTATAAAAAATCTACAATGGCATAATCAAGCATTAGGTGCAAAACTTATTTGGAGCTTATACAAGGAGTCTAATAGAAAATGGGCATCGATATTATTACACAAATACATCCCTAATGTGGACCCCATCAATATTTTCAAGGCCCACACACATGTGAAAGGATCATGAATCTAGAACTTTATTAAGGAATGTAGAGGGATTATAAGTAGATTTTTAACATGGGATGTAGGTGTAGGAGACCGGGCTCTTTTTTGGGATGATTCCTGGGCCAGTCTCCCTCCCCTAAATAGTTTGGGTTTCTCTCCAGAGTTTATGGATGCATGTAAGAACTCCCATGGTATTTATCTTAAAGATTATTTTTTCAAGGATGTAGCAACGAAGTGGAAAAATATAGAAAGCTCGGCCACATTAAACTTAGAAAATCAGAAACTTATGGATGTACTCAAGGTTAGAGAGATAACCCACAAATTGAGATCAGACAAGTTGATATGGGCTACCTCAAACAATGGTAGCTATTTAGTCAAGGAGGGATATGAATCTATAATCATGGAACATAATATGGACAATATAGATATGCCTTTGAACCTTTGCTGGAATAAATCTTGTCTACCTAAAGCTGGAATGTTTTTATGGGTAGCAATGTAGAATAAAATCCTAACAGTTGACAGAATGAATAAATTGGGTTTCGAAGGGCCATCTCGATGCCCCTTATGTGAAAACTAATCAGAGGACATTAACCACCTACTCCTTAACTGCACCTTTACTCAAAACTGTTGGAATTGGTCACATCAATGTCTTAGTTGGAAAACTGCTCTCCAACCTGATCTTTTAAACTCTCTTAAAGCTTGGCCAACCCTTTATAAGGATAACCTATATAGAGATATCTGGACTATATCTCCCTCCATATTAGTCTGGGAAATATGGAAAGAACGGAATAGAAGAATATTCACTGGACAAAAACTAGAATGGAAATCAATAATTAATAAAATAGAAATGTCTATTATTGAAATCATTAATAGAAAACTTAGAGACCAACCCTGCTATTAAGAGTCCTTTAAAAGTTGGGATAATAAAATTAGGATGATATGGCTGAGATTAAATATTCCACCCTTATATGGTAAAGGGGGACCCAAAGTGAAAGCAGATAGAGCCTCTTGCAAATGGATTCCCCCAGAGGAGGGGTGGTTTAAGCTAAACTTCGATGGAGCGTCTAGAGGAAACCCCGGTATAGCAGGAATTGGAGGGTTAATTCAGAACTAGAAGGAGGAAGTGATTGCCAAATTCTCTAGACCCATTAACCCCACCACGAACAATGTGGTAGAATGCAAAGGAGTATTAGAAGGACTGAGATTATGCAGGAAACTCAATATCTCCAAAGTAATCATAGAAGGTGACTCACAAATTATCATAAATGCTATCCAAACTAAAAGAACCCCTAATTGGATTCTAAACTTGAAAATAGAAGAAATTAACCAAATCTTGGAGAATATTCCTAAATACAAAATTAGACACACATATAGGGAAGGTAATACAGAGGCAGCTATGCTTGCAAATCAAGATGCAAAAGGAATTATAATAATGGAAGAGATTCCCAACTTAACTCCAATGACAACAAATATTAAGGTGGGACTGCCCTTATAACAACACAAAATAAACAAATGAATATATACGCTCTTTGGTCAAATGGAAAAACTCCAATTTTCCATCAACCCTACCCAAATTACCTCAATTAGCATAACCAGTTACTAGATACATCTACCAATAGAAATCTAGCAATGTCCCAAATATTAATATTGGCATAAAAAAATCTTAAGTATATAATCTCCGTCAACATATTTACAAAACTACATAATAAGATTAATAGTTTAAATTATAAGGTGCTTAGACTGGATAATTAACTTACACCTAATCAACCATCCAAAAAAATGGAATTATGATCAGCATTATTTACAATCAATAAGCCCCCACAGTATATATTAATAACTCTAGTGCAAATGATCAACAGTAGAATTAATAGACATATGGATCTCAGATTTTTTCATCTAGCCTTCCCAATAATGTAATGAGTATAAAAAGATGGAAACACTCATTACCATTACAAGGCTAAAACAGTCGGTATTGGTAGTGATCAGTAGTTATAATCATTATAGTGTTTGGGGGCTTAAGACAACTAAGACTTTGTCTCCTTTTTCCTTAATCTCGATATTAGAAATAATTATCACATGTGATCCTCGAGACTTTACACTGGAGAAAGAAAATATATGATGATGAGCTTTCATAATTCTAACAGCACAACAATGTGGTTATTCATATATAGCACAAGTGTATATTCTGAACTAGGCCTAAGCTTAGCTTGTCCTAAAAATGGGGTTTTATGAAGCTGGCATCCCTAAGCACTCACTTTAGATAATCATTAGAACAATTCATAGTTTAATTATTATAGATAAAGCCTCCCTTTAATAAAAATAGAGCATCTCTTGGAAGTATAATACAGAGGTTGCTTCTAGATATTTAAAGGCAGGTTCTGGTTACTTCTAGATTGCTCTACAGAACAGTATTAATTTAAAGATTTGGATTAGGAAAAGCGCTAGAACTAAAGATGGAAACCAAACTAATTACCTTTTACACTAAAAGTGACCAGCCATGGCGTTTAGAGGGATTATCTTCCCTGAAAGATAGTCATGAGTGAGAATTCAATATGGAATAGAGACATTGTATGCCATTATGTAGAACCTTTATTAAAATCATTTATCTTTCTTCTTTAGTAAGCATGGCATTCCTGTAATAGGGATCAGTACCCTTGCAGGGCATTTCTGTTATCTTGACAATCTTAACTGTTTCATGTTATTCTGGATCTTTCAAAGCTTCACATATTTAGTTTAAATTAACAACAAAGGTTGAATTTCCCTCTGTGAAATTGATGAGCTCACAGCTATATATATATATATATATATATATATATATATATATATATATATATATATATATATATATATATATATATATATATATATATATATATATATATATATAGACTAAGGTTTATACTTTTACTCTATTTATAAATATATATCTCTAGACCCTGACTTATCATCAATTTATATAGAGCAAATGACATCGTAGTTATGCTGAGTTGCAACTTAGCTTTAGTGTTGAATACATACATACATACATACATACATACATAATACATACATGCATACATACATGCATGCATGCATACATACATAGATATATATATATATATATATATATATATATATATATATATATATATATATATATATATATATATATATATATATATATATGTCCCACTCTTTTCGCTTCTTATGTGAATATCATCTTCCTCTGATCATATCTACTATAACTTAAAGGCTTTGAGAGAAGTATACATTAGCATAACACTCAGATAAGGAGAGGAAGGTAAGTATTTCATTACAATACACCTTTATCCTTTTGTCACTTTTTGAGTTTATTATGGTAAAGGATTATATTCTTAGTGGCTTGTAAGGTAATTATCTATAGATCCAAGATATACGTGCATCCTGTTATATCTAACCCAGCTCATTTTTGTTGAATAGATATAATTATAATCCTATGCCTATGTTAACAATGGCTTCTCAGCTCCCGGTTCTAAAAACTTTCAGGATATATGATGCATCCTGTTATATCTAACCTAGCTCATTTATGTTGAATAGATATAATTATAATCCTATGCCTATGTTAACAATGGCTTCTCAGCTCCCAGTTCTAAAAACTTTCAGAATATACATCTGGTGAAGTATTAAGGCTTACCTTGATTTTAATGTTTCTATACATCTGTGCTCCTTGGGATAAAGATAATTCTTAAATAACATGATTACAAATATATGCTTATAATCCTTTCGGGGAAGTAAGAGGATACCTAGTTCATAGTTTGTAAGGTTATTAATCAAAATGCATGGTTTTATATTTGAGATATGACTTCTAGCTTCTAAATTTGTTTATGGTTTAAATGAGAAGAATAACCCTTTTTACTAATATGTGTTAAGGATACTACTTTTTCAGTTAATGCCATAAAATTATAGATCATGTTCTTGTGAATTGGTATTTTGGATCAAAGTTTGATTTTATAGATTATATAGAGAATTTTTTCCCTTTCATAGCATTTTCTATTTGGATAAATATGTTTCTCTAGACTTTATAACTTTCTACTGAGAATCTCTCAACAAGATTGAGGGATGGTTGAGTACCCTGACTTATACATTGAGACAGGTATTCAGTTACTTTTATGGAGAAAGGTAAGAATGCTATTTGCCTAGTTTCTGTTTATCCTTTTCTCGTCTTAAATACTCTTGGATCATTAACTTTGTGGAAAGGAAGATCTTTTTTGTTTTTTCAGGTGGATCTTTTCGATTTGACGCCTAACTCAATCTCATACTAAAGAACTAAGATTGGTTATTTGCGGGATAATTTACATAAATGTATGAAACAAAGAAATGTAAACACAAAATGACAATGTAATCAATATATATGTTAAAAAACCTAACAAGGTTTCGAATAGTGGGTATGCCCACTGGAAGTATGTAATTTTTAAAAAATTCTCGATAGACATCGAGTCGTGGGAATGCCCACAAACTTTTTTGTATTAGTATTAGGACTTATGTCCCGGGCACGGCTGGAGGTTTTCTCAACCCCGCTCTTTCCTACCAGCACCTACACTAAGCGGGGTTTTTTATGTAAAATTCTTTTTAATATAAATATAAATAAAATTCAGGGCTTCAGCCTTTTACCGACCCAAAAAAAAAAAAAGCATAATGTTTTATTTGTGCAACTTAGGATAAAAAGAAAGTGGGGGCTTTTTATTTAATAAAAGGGGAGGGAATTCCTTTTAATTAAATAAAGACTTAGGGTAAAATGGTTAGCCCATGGAATAAAATCAAATAAATGATAGAAATAGGATTTGATCAAGGAAATTGATTTGATTTGAAAATATTGATTCAAAAAATTGATAAATTGGTTCCATCATTTGATAAATTGAAGAATGGGGCCCAAAGTCTAGGCAACCATTTTAGGGTGCATATAGGCCCCACACCATATTTTCATTGTTATGCACTCATGGCCCAACCCAATACTCCATTTAAGCTCTAGCTAACTACCACCTTCATTACAATAACTACTACTCTATTACCAACTAGCCGAACACCACCATAGTTAGGGACTCCCTCACCATTTCAATTTTAAAAATTATTGTCCAACTTTAGAGGGACACATCTCTATCAAATGGAGGTATTTTTCAACAATTATTTTTGAGTTAGGGAATAACTTCATTTTCTTTTGATTGTCTCAAATATTTAGCTACAATTTATTAGTTTTTACAATTTCGAACACACATAACATTCACATATGAGCTTGTCATTTTTTTAAAGGTGCGACATTTTTATTAAATAATGGCTTGGTGCTATTTTTTATCAAATTTTATTGACTACTTTAATTTTTAATTTCCCCTATTTATGATAATAAAAATTAATTACAAAACATATCTATTTTTTTATCGTTGCACTACACCATAAAGTGCCACAAAATGAACTTGTTGAGGTTTGTTTATTGAGCAATTTCACAAGGTGCACATATCAACACACTCAACTTATAAGGTTCCATCGTAAATGTACTTTCCTTTGGGAGCTAATACATTGCATTTTAGAATCACTTAACATAGAAAGCTCCATCATAAATATACTTGTCTTTAGGGAATAATAAATTATATTTTTGTAATCACTTAATTTCTCTAGTGCCATATCATCATCTTATAAGATCTAGTGTGGGGGAAATTAATATGTTAGAAATATTTATATGAACTAACAAAAATAGCATGTTCTTTAGTGTAAACAAGCACACATAATGGACTATTACATGCATCATGGATGAAATTTAAGAGAGATATTGAGATCCCAATCAACCTCTATTCTTGTATGATCCTATAATGGATAGTTGCATACCCCTTAATGGTGAAAATATTACAAATAATGAGCATGATTCTTCAAAAGACCTTGAACAATAAGACTTATTATAATTCCCCTCTGCCTTTATATTCACTAGCTTCTTTAAACTTAAAACATATTCATCAAGGGCCTCCAACATTTATTTAGAAGATTCAAATTGTTGTTCTAGATGTGTCTTTAGTAGTGTGATTTTTTAATTTCTCTCTTTTGGTGGGGTGGTTTTTTCCCATGGGTTTTCTACTTTTCTTCACTTTTTTAGATATAATTATATACGTGGTGAACACATAACATGGACCTTCATCCAAAATATATCATAACCAATATCTCACTACTTTTACCTAAGCTCTACTTATGGGTATTGGAGTGCATAAACTATTTATATATTTATTTAATTATCTCATATTTATCGTACATAGGATAATATTTCTTAGGTGTTAAATTTTACACATCACATTGTGAGGAGTGCATTCTCCACCCACATGTTCCATATTCATAGGAATTATCTTTTTATATTTAGTAGATTATGTTTTACTTATTCTCCTTTATAGAAACTTACTTGGTGACTCACCTAGTTGTAATGTGATAGTACTGAAAGTACTTATCTTGAGTATTTATTATAGATGCTCTTATAATGCTCAATTTGAGTAATAAGCCAAAATTATTATAATCTTTCTCTTGTGGAAAACATTATCAAATCATTCCCCATATTTTTTTTTTCTTTTAATTTACTAGAATGGAACATGCCCTATTGTAACTTGCTTCACCCCATCCATATCATGGTCATGTGATTCTATATGCATCATACGTGAATATTACATCATCTACCTCTATTATTCTTTGAATTTACA
Organism: Chamaecyparis obtusa; assembly: GCA_027943335.1. NCBI lineage: Eukaryota > Viridiplantae > Streptophyta > Pinopsida > Cupressales > Cupressaceae > Chamaecyparis > Chamaecyparis obtusa. The sequence continues at coordinate 1,145,815 of BSBK01004569.1, read as the reverse complement.
CTAAAGCATACTTTGATTTGATTAGTGAGTTCTTTTTTACTCTGAATTTCTTCTATTTGTGGAATTGGGATTATAAAAATAAAATAGTCCTTCATTATCACAAACTTTTATAACCAATATATCCACATGGATATTCTCTTCAGTGGCATGGTGGTGGAATAAGCATGTTTGTAAGTTGCTAGAAACTATTATAAGCTATATAATAGGGTTGTGGGATTCTTGAGAGTGGTCATTAAAGTATGTGAGATAGTGTGCACTAGTTTTTTTATGTTATTGTAATCCCAAGAGGCTTGCACCATTTTTTATGTTTTTTTTTTTTAAATTAAGTGAGATACACTTACATTTTCTAGGGTTTTTATTTTGATGCAGGAGCACCACTAGTAGGCATATGATTTTTTATTATTAAAGAAATAAAACAATGGTGATGTCCCTTAAAAAATCACAACCCGAAGGTGAATAAATAAAAGATAATTACAACAAGGTCAAGAGAAGACCATTAGCAATAGACTAGCATCACAACTAGTAACCCACATCAAGTATGGGTAGGAAACTCACCCATAGAACTAGGAGAAGGGTGAGAAACTATAGAGTGATTCTTCCTTCATTGAAAAATAAATGTCTAAGTGATGTCATTGGTAGGATCCCCAACATAAGATGGTGGTGTTAAACAAGTTGAATAACTAAGAGGGGTGAATCAGTTATTCGCAAACACTTTTAAACTTTTACTAATCTAGTAAATACTTAATGAAATAAAAAACTTATAACATATATAAACATGAAAGCACAAGACCATAAAAACAATGAACACCAGAATTTACATGGAAACCCAAACTAGGAAAAACCACGAAGAAGCTAATTCTTATGAAATGAACATCTATTAAGGTGACACCAGTTAAGGTAATTTTTACAAAGAGCTCACGTTCAGTTTTCTCACTACTATTTGGCTCACTATTGTTTGGGCTAACTGCCCTAAAATATAAAAGTGACTAATAGCCAAAACAAATAGGCTCACTTCTAGAATATAAGAAATGAGTTTGAGTCCACTACTAAAACCACTATCATTGACACACTGCAATACAAAAATGATATAATAATCTGCTATCGATTGCACCAACTCACATGAACATCAAAACACAAATATTTCCTTGTTATATTCACATTCACTTCACATATTACTCATATACAAGCATCACTCAAAAAATTGAGATTATCTCTCTTCTTATACAACTTGATACCATCAACCAAGTTGGCCTAAATCAATTTGAAATAGGTCACACCAAAGAATTCTTGTGGTGGTAAGGAATTAAATATGGGAAACCTCACTCAATACAACATGCCTCATAAAAATCAACATCCTACACCTTCTCTAAGGCTTTCGGTACCAATGGATATGATCCATGCATTACACGGTAACTATTGGGACCAAACCACAACGAACATGCTCCAAATAGGACTGAACTGAAATAAAAATTCCACCATATATTTCACACTAAAAGGGAACAACATTGAAATGAATAAGAATAAAAATTTAAAGTACATCCTTCGGTGAGAACTTCTACAGATACACCAACTACCAATACGCCAAAGATATCAGTACACACATCAACCAATAAAATAAAACAACCAAATCATAAATAAACCACATCTATACATCGGATATGTTGACATCAATCACAACTATTAATAACAATAGAATGAATAACATCAACCTCACATTCCAACAATCTCCCCCTTTATCATTAATGGCAACATTCATCAATAAAAAAGCAAACAAATCACTATCAAAAGATATCAGCATCAAGGTTCTGTGTTCTTCTCCACTTTTGTCCCCCTCTGACATTAATGAAAAAGGGTCAAACCCCCCCCTTACTAACTCACTCTTCCCCCCTAAGAGGAAACCACCAAGCATTGATCCATAAAAGATTAAGAATGAAATTCATTGGACCAATACACACACAGGTGCATTTAGTGAGCACTAGGAAGGGGCAAAATACCCAACTTCCTCTTAAAATACTCAAAAGTATCCTTGCACAAAGGTTTTGTAAATATGTCTTCTATCTGCTCCTTTATAGGAACATACTCAATCTTGACTTCCTTATCAAATACTTTCTCTCTCAATAAATGATACATGATAGATATATGTTTCATTTTGGAATGTTGTACTAGATTCTTTGAAATGTTTGTAAAACTAGTATTATCACACATAATTAAAATCAGCTCATCAAAAGTTATACCTATATCCTTCAAAGTTTGTTTCATCCTTATTTCATGAGTACAACATGAGGATGTTGCCATGTATTTTGAATTAGCAATTAATAATGTTATAGAATCCCACTTCTTGCTTAATCAAGCGACCAATCAGGAGCCAAGGAAATAAGCTCCACCACTATTACTTCTCTAGTTATCCTGACAACCAACCCAATCTTCATTAGTATAAGTTGTCAATGAGAAATCTGACCATTTTGAAGACCATAATCTAAACTCTTATATTCCCTTCAAATATATGAAAAATCCTCTTTACTGCCTTAACATGTGACTCTTTTAGTTTTTGTTGAAATCTAGCTGCCAAACATACTGCATACATAATATCTATTCTAGTAGCAATCAGGTACAATAATCCTCCAATCATTGATCTGTACTTACTTGCATCTTATTTTTCCAAATCATCTTCCTTATTCAATTTACGTATGGTAACAATAGGAGTACATACTAGTTTAGAATTCTCCAAACCAAACTTCTTCAACAATTCCTCGACATACTTGGACTAAGAAATGGAAATGCCTTTACTATTTTGATTTACCTACAATTTGAGAAAGAAATTCAACTCACCAATCATGGACATCTCAAATTCCTTTTACATATCCTCAAAAAATCTTCTACACAAGTCATCTTTTCCTCCAAAAATAATCTCATCAACATAAACAACAAAAATAAAAATATGATCTGAATAAATCTTGTAATATAGGTTATTGTCCATCAAACCTTTATGAAATCCTTGTCCAATCATATGCCTATCCAATCTACCATAGCAAGCTCTTGGTTCCTACTTCAAACTATACAATGCCTTCTTCAATCTGCACACAACATTCATTTTTTCTTCGGACATGAATTCTTTTGGTTATTCAATGTAAACTTCTTCCTTCAATTCTCCATTCAAGAATGTCGACTTGACATCCATCTGATAAACTTTGAAATCTTTATATGTTGTGAATGCTAAGAATATTTGGATTTCCATCATCCAGTCAATAGGGACATAAGTCTCATCAAAATCAATACCCTCAATCTGAGTGTAACCCTTGCATACTAATCTTGCCTTATTTCTCATTACCTTATCATTCCCATCCAGCTTGTTCTGAAAAAGCCCATTTTGTACCAATCACACTCTTATCAGTTGGTCTAGGTACAAGTTCTGAAGTCTGATATGTCGCTATTTGATCAAGCTCTTCCTTCATTACTTTTACCCAATTCTAATCATTACATGCTTCTTCTATATATTTAGGCTTAATTTTTTAATGTAAACAAGAAAAAACTTTCTCTTGTGCTTCTCTAATTCTAGTAACAACTACTCTATTCTTATCACCTATAATATGATTCTCATAATGAATTCTCTGTACATACCTTGGTGTCTAAACTATAGATGTTGGAGCATGTTTTTTCTCTTCCTCTTCTTTCTTATCTTCCTTTCCCTCGTCTTCTATCAGATTCATACTCAATGTGTTTCTTGTGAGTCTTGAAAATATTTATCAACCTTCACATTCACACTCTCAACAATCTTATTTAGTCTCTTGTAGTAACACCAGTATGATTTTCTCTTTGTAGAATATCCCACAAATATACCTTCATCTGATCTATTGTCAAACTTTCCAAGATTGTCCACATCTCTCTGTTTGTACCATTTGCTTCCAAAAATATTAAAATATTGCACTGTAGGTTCTCTTCCATGCCATATCTCATATGAAGTCTTGTCATACTTCTTCCAATATAGAAATATTTTAAGTGTATACACATTTGTATGAAAAAATTCTCTCCAATAAACTTTTGGTAAACTTTCTTCCTTCATCATAGTCCTTTTTTCTTCTTGTATTATCTGATTCATTCTTTCCACTACACCATTGTACTGTGGTGTCCTACCCACTAAAAATTGTCTCTTAACAACATGTTTCTAACAAAAAATTTAAAATTCATTAGAATTAAATTCTCCTCCTTTATCAGATCTCAAACATTTAATCTTCCTATGACATTCATTTTCAACTCTTTCTTTAAATATCTTGAACTTCTCAAATGCTTCTATTTTTTCTCTTAGAAATGCAACCCAAGATAATCTTGAATAATCATCAATGAAAAGTATGAAATATTTATCACCTTGTAAACTCCTTATTATGGTAGGACCACATAGGTCGGTGTACATTGGATCCATTAAACTGATAGATGAATAATCTTTTTCCTTGAATGATTTTCTTCTCTACTTTCATTCATGACATCATTTATAGATGACATTGTCTAGTCTACATAATCAGGGTAAGTCTCTTACTACACATGGTGAACTTATTCTTACCAAATTGTCAAAATTGATGTGGTACATCCTTTGGTGCCAAATCAAATTTTCATCAATCAGAGATAGTAAACATCCTTTTGTAGCTCTTTCAAGTTGGTACATGTTCCTTCTTGTCCTTTTTCCAGCTACAATCACTACTCTAGATATTTTCCAAATCTAATCACATCCTTCTTCTTAAACACAACATCATAGTCATTCTCACACATCTGTCCAATGCTTAAAACATTGTGACACAAACCCTTCACATAATAAATGTTATCAGTTTTATTCTTCCCATAAAAAGTAATAGAACCTTTACCAACAATATATGTTTCCTTATCATCACCAAATCTAACAGGACTGCCAACATATTATTCAAGTGCTACAAATTTACTTGTATCACTAATCATATGATTAGAACAACCATTGTTAATTAACCATTCACTTTTGTCTCTTGTAACATACAAATAAATCTTAGCATTATCATCAACTTTCAGGCAAATGTTAGAAATAGCAATTCTTGGTTTCTCTTCTTCTTCAACATAAAACAAACAATCTTTTGTTTTTGAATCATCATTTGAAATACTAGAATCTTCTTTAACATAGTAAAATTTCTTATTAAACTTCTTAAATTTCCACATAGGACCTTTCTTTGGACACATAGTATCCAAATGACCAATCTTTCCACATCTAGAACATTTAAGAGGTAACATACCTTTGTATTTTCCAATACCTTTCTTTAGCTTCCTTGCAAAGTTCACTTCCATCTCATCTGAATCTTCATCACCATCGAAATCTTCCTTTGACTTTATTTCTTTAAATATTGTCTCAATTTTGTTCTTCTCTTTTCCAAACTTCCTCAATCACCGAGATCTTGTCACTATAGCTATGCGGTAATGACATAAATATTTTCCTATACATCTTCATCGGTGATATTTCATCCTTGATTCTTGACTTCATTCACTGCATTGTCAACCCTTTGAAAATAGATCCTAACATCTTCACCTTCTTCCATTTTTAGATTCTCATAGTGACGTTTAACTGTTAGCTTCTTAGATAAATTAACTTTGTCATTGCCTTCATAAATCTCTTTTAACTTTTCCCAAACTTCATAACCAATCTTCAATGAAATAACTTTAGCTAACTCAGTTTTAGATAAAACACTAAAGATTGCATACCTTGCTTTCTCATTCTCCTTGTAGGATGTGATATCATCTTGAGTGTTAAGGTCATTTTGAGGAAACACATACTTTGTCTCCACAAGCTTCCAAGTAGTGTAACCAATTGAAGTCATATATCCTCTCATCTTCTATTTCCATGAACTATTGTTGGATCCATCAAACATAAGAATGCTTGATTTGTGTGCCATTGGATCTACCTCAAGTAGTTAAGCTCTCCTTAAAGGAACCAAGCTCTAATACCAATTGTTAAATAGGAAAAATAAATGAGGGGTGGGGGGTGAATCAGTTATTCACAAACACTTTTCAAAACTTTTTCTGATCTAGTAAACACTTAAAGAAATAAAATACTCATAACATATATAAACGTGAAAGCACAAAACCATTAACATGATGAACACCTGAATTTACATGGAAACCCAAACTGAGGAAAACCATGGAGAAGATAATTATCATGAAATGAACACTAGTTAAGGTGATTTTTACAAGGGCTCACTGCCAGTTTGCTCACTTCTAGAATATAAGAAATGAGTAACTTGAATCAACCACTAAAACCACTATCATTGACACACTGCAATACATAAATGATATAAAAGTATGATACCAATTGCACCAGCTCACATGAACATCAACATATAGATATTTCCTTGTTAGATTCACATTCACTTCACATATTACTTGCATATAAGAATCACTCAAATAATTGATTTGAAATAGGTCAGACCAAAGCATTCCCATGGTGGTAAGGAATAAAACATGGACCACCTCGCTCAATACAACATGCCTTATACAAATAAACATGATACACCTTCTCCAAGACTTTTGGTACCAATGGATATGATCAATGTATTGCATGGTAAGTAATGGGACTGAACCAAAAAACCACACTCCAAATAGGACTAAAGCCAAATAAATGTTCCACTATATGTTTCACACTAAAAGGGACCAAGGCCAAGACCAACACAAATAAGGATAAACAATTAAAGAACATCCTTCGATGAACACTTCTATTGATACACCAACACCAATTACCGATACACCAAAGATATTGGTATACACATCAACCGATACAACAAAACAACAAAATCATAAATGAACCACATCTATACATTAGATATATTGACATCAATGAAAACCATTAATGACAACATCATGAATATAATTAACCTCACATTCTAATCGGTGGGACCCTTAGAGAGAGAGAGAGAGAGAGAGAGAGAGAGAGAGAGAGAGAGATGTTGGACTACAACTGATTTGGAATCTGATTGAAGAATCTGTGGTTAAGGATCACTGAGGAGTTGATGATTAGATATGTAATATGATTAAATTAGTATTATGTTGTCATTGATGTCAACTAGTCTGACAACACTTATCTTGTAAGTTACTATACCGAGACATCTAAAGAAAGGTGAAAGAGATGAAGAACAAAGAAATCTACATGAGGAAAGATGTACATGATAGATGAGGATAAGGAACACATTGAGTAACTTGTTGATGAGTCTATGACTTGATGATATTGACTTTATTATGTTGCATTCATCTATAATGAAGTATAGAGTTGAAAGACACAAAGCAGTGTTGTCGGTAAATGAAGTATTTCTAGTATACACTGACGGAGTGTAGTGTATACCAATCATAGTATTAACCAAGTAGTGTTCACTGATGCATTTCTTTGTTAACTGAGCAGAAAAAAGTGTATTAAATGATTAGCTTTGCTGATAAGATTAATGAGCTGGCAAGAGTATAACATCGAGGTAACAGATAATGTTTGTTACACAGATCGATGGCTGACAAAATTTAGAGGAGATCTAATGGAAAAGATTGAAACGTGTTATTGAGACAAGTACCGAGAAAGTTTGAAGTAGAAAAATCTATGGATGAGGTTAAGCGAAAAAATCTGATGGTGGAGAAGAAAATGATTTACTCATCTATATAAGAGAACATAATTTCTTTAGTAAAATGTCATAAGAAGAAGCTGCAGGAATATTGCATGAACAAGGTTTTCATGTATTCTGATCATACTGGTTAGTAAGAATCGAGCTGCAGAACAATTACTGAGCTACAAAGAGGAATTACCAATGGATAGTAAGTTGATACAATATTGAATCTAAAGTGAATTATTGATCAGAAGGATTTGTATGGACTAAATATTGATCTATAATCTGCAATTAAAGTTGTATTAAGGTAGGTCATTTACTGTTACATATTTAACCATTGTATACAGTCAAAATCTCTTAACCGAGTGGACTCTGAAAGTCTTATGATGTATCATTCATAGAATGAACATTGTTATCCTGTCAACCCCATAGTGAACACTGGTTGGATGATAACTTCTAGTCTAAAATCCTCTAACAAGGTCACACCTAACAGTGTGTTTGTAACCTTTAACAGGGTTGGGTCTTAACCGACCTCACTTCAGAAGAGTGAACAATTTTGGGTTGTCAGTCCTAGGTGGTTTTTCCCTTTACAGGGTTTCCACGTTAAATCTCTTGTGTTATGTGTTGATTGTGATATTTGTTTGTTATCATTCTTTACATGTTACATGTTAGATTTGATCAGTAAACTATTTTAGCATTAGACTAGTAATTGGCAAAAGCACAGATAGTGAGAGTTATTATTGTTTATCGACATGCATAAATTGAAGAAGTTATTTTGAATTATACATTTTGGTTTGGGACACTAGATAACTGATTCACCCCCCTCTCAGTTATTCTAACAATTGGTATCAGAGCATTGGTTGCTTGGAACAAAGTGTAGACACGAAAAATTGGCAAAGGCTTAAATCAATCAAAAGGTGCATCAAATCATCAAAATAGCACTAAAAATTGATAAATAGAACAAAGGCAATTCAAATCAAAGGAAAATTCAATTAAATGATTAAATAAAGCTTGAAAAGGGGAAAAACACTAAGAAATTGATTAAATTCAATTAATGACATAGTGGTTGAAATGAAAAATCAAAATGAACCTCTTACCCTTCATGGCTAAATTTAATTACTTTAATTAATTAATAAATATGAATTTCTCTCAACAAAGGAAAAAGGAGACAAAATGGACACAAATCACTCACTTTTGTTGAAATGGTCCAGCCTTTTGAAACCATTTAAATGTTTGTCCCCCAATTTAGGGACAAAGCAAAGCCAATTGACCTTACCCAAGCATAACCATGGTTATCTCACTCTACCCCCTACCCTTGGGAAAATCTTATAAATAGAAGGCACTCTACTCTACTCCATATCTTTGAATTGCAGCAAAGCTCTGTCAATTTGCATCCATATCACTCACTTATCATTTGTCATTGCTAATTAGCTTAAATTGCTTTGATCATAGTAGATTGTTCATCAAATAGAGCTAGAATTTGATAGAATAGATCTAAATTTGCATATCATATAGCTTAATTCTCATCTTTAGAGTGTCACTAGTGAGGATCATAGCTGAGAGCCTCATTTACCACTTTATTTTAGAGATCCATGAGATGTTGATAGATTAATTGTGCATTTGTTAGATTATCTTGCTCTAATTCTTGTTGTTCTTAGTTAATCTTGTAATTTCATGAAGGTGTAAATCATTCACACACAAATGGCACCCACCGTGGGGCTCTAGGCCTCAAATTTGTCATAATTTCCACGTTATTTGCAAAATTTAGGCTAGAATTACATGATTTTGCTCACTGTTTGCAGGTCATAGGAAAGAAATCACGCCTACAGATAAAGAAATCACGCCTACAGCAAAGAGATGTCGCTCGCGGTAATTAAAATGTCACCTGGAGTCTGAACGCTCACGCTTCTTAGACTAAAGAATCACGCTTCTGGACAAAGAAATCACGCCTGCAGACATTAAATTCTCGCCTCACGCACAAGCAGCTGATGCCTTTGGCTATTTAGATGTCACCTGGAAAGAATTAAAAGTCGCGGCCGAGGAATGAGTTTACGCCTGGTGTAAAGGGAGTTTACTGCATTTTGCATTTAATTTGTCGCTTTGAGTATTTTAAATGTCACTTTCAGTTAATTAAATGTCGCTTCTCTAAGTTAATTTGTCGCTTGAAATAAAGATTTCACGCGTTTGAAAAATTTGATATCGCACTTAATTACTTTAATCTCGCTTGAGCCCCTTTTGGTGACGCTCGTGGTTAAAGTAATTACGTCTTTGTTAAATTAGATCTCACTTTTAGCATGGAGAATGTCGCCTGGTTTAGTATTGATATTGTATCGGAGTAATTACTGTTGTCGCATGTATTAAAGATTTCACACGTTTGCAAAATTTGATATCGCACTTCTCTATTTTAATCTCTCTTGAGCCCCTTTTGGTGACGCTCGCGGTTAAAGTAGTCACGTCTTTGTTAAATTTAATCTCGCCTGTAGTCTGGATGATGTCACCTGAAATTATTTTCTCTATTTTGTCAAAAAATTGTTAAAATGATGACTGAATTTTAACTCTATGTCTATTTTTCTGTCTCAGGTACAGGCTCTGCCACAGAAAAGTGCTCAAAAATTATTTTTTTCTTTTTTGCATGCAAAAAAGAAACAAAAAAGGACGTCCTATTAGAGTATACCTTGCACCTTTTGGATTTAATTTGTAAATATTTGAGTTTAAAATAAATCAAGAGCATAATCAATTTGATCATTTTAAGCTTTTTGATTTTGGTTTCCCCTCACTTTGTATGAATTTGTGCTAACTAACTTGTTGGTGGAGGGAACGTTTTGCTAAGGTAAGGGAAGGATTTGGAGAGAAAATAAGAAAATCTACTACTTAAAAATGCGCCTAGCCTTTGCTAGCATCATTTGAGGTATTTTTCTCATCAAGCTTGCACATTCCCTTAGCTTGTGGCATTTCAAAGTTCAAAACATAGTTTAATCATTAAGAGAAAAAAATAAACACTTCAATTCTAAGAATCCCTTTGTCACGGGGTTGAAAAAGAACCAAATTGATTGTGAGTGTTTGGGATAAGGGAAAAGCAATAGGGATATGCTCTTCACTCTTTGAGTGAATCAAATTCCCAAACTTGCTCTACCAAATCCACTTTTCATGCTTTCAAATGAACATGTTTAAAACTTAGTGGCCTCGCCTCCCGAGATTGCCTTAGAAGGGCCAGTGAGAGGGACAGCCCAAAGTGGGATACACTTGCTTTTGCCATGAGAATCCGACCCACTATAAAAAGAAACGCGTGTATCCTTAATGGGGTGCACGACAAAAGGATTTTAGCTCTTTCGAACTTCCTCTAGTAGTCTTAACAGATTGCGCAAAATCGTACTTCGGTGCGTGTGGGAAGCCCCTTAACATACTTGGGGGATGAAAGGCTAAGATCTATTTTGAACAGAAAACTTACTACATAACGGTAAAAATAGCAAAAACTACCTAATAGAGCCATTTAAAAGCCAAATTTGTGCTAGGTAGCTTGCTTAGAAGTCTTTCTTGTGATCAAACCCATGGAAACATTCGAGAATATACACATTAGAATGATCTAGGGATATGGTGAATTATTGATGTGTGTGTTGAGATTGTCTTCAACTTTTCAAACAAGAAGTTCTAAAGTACTTGATCAAACTACAATTAAATTTTTAAATCTTATAAACTGATCAATACCATTTACCCATTCCAAACCAACCCAACCAGATTGAAATTAAAGAAGGAAGGATTGATCCATAATGATGAGCCTATTTGAGAAACAAATCAACCCTATTATGGAGCATAATTATCAAAGTCAAGATCAAGATCTCCATAGGAATCAAAGCGATGAGGTTTCTGAAGATGACGTTGTTGAAGCATCCCAAAGTCCCGTGTTTCTGGAAATAATGGAATTACTTTTGAAGTGGGATAAAGACACATATTTTCTAGCTTTAGCTCAAGAAGGAGCTAAACTTCCTTATAATTATGACACATCAACCTTGAGAAAGAATGAGGAAAACCAAAGAGATACATCATATAAAATGCCATTATTAATATCAAGCTATTCTTTTCAAAGTGATGAGGTGTCTAAAGATGATGTTGTGAGAGCATCCCAAGATCCCGTGTTTATAGAAATAATGGAACGAATTTTGGACTGGGATAAAGAAGCATATTTCCTAACTTTAGCTCAATCAGGAGCTAAGCTTCCACATAATTATGACACATCAACTTTAAGAAAGGATGAAGAAAAGCAAAAAGATACTTTATCTAAAGAGCCATCATTAAGATCAATTTGGCCATTCCTTTATGATGATGGGTCATCCATATCTTCATCCTCCTCACAAAAGGAAGCATTTAAGAGTGATAAACTTATCTTGGATCAAAGGAAATTGCATAATCAACCTATTTTTGATCAAGATAATAAAGAGTATGGAGTGAAAAATACCGCTCTCAAGCAAGATCTACTTCAAAAACCTCCATATAGCAAGAGTAATCCATTCATCCTTTGTCCATCTCCTAACAAGGTTTCTCCCTGGATGACTTGTACACCTTTCATCCTTCATCCATCTCCCGAACCTCTATCTAACAAAGACCCTCCCATAGCTAGCACTCCTTTCATCTTTTCTTCATCTCCCAAAGCTCCACAATTATCCAAAATTCCTCCATCAAAAAATGAGCCTAATGATGACACTTTTCCCATTGACTATGTCTACCCTCAAGGGCTACCTCTAAAAGAAACCCAAGCTAACTCACATCTTGTTGCAGATTGTTTCCATGCTTCAAAGATCTTAGAACCCAAAGCTTCATGTGCCTCAATGCCTATTATACCTATTCAAGAGGATCCTACACCATTCTTCCAAGCATCCCCCACACATATCCAAACATCTACCTTATCCTTAGAAGTGGCTCCATGTCAAGAAGATAATCTAAAAAGAAAAGAAACAAATATTGATAAAGATCAAGATCAAGATTATATACAAACCCCTCCCATATTTGATGAAGGTCCCATATACCTTGAACCTTGTGATGATCCCCTTGCATCCTTTCATGTCTTTCAAGATGATATCCTTCCGTTCCAAGAACAAAGTACCCTTCCAAGTTCCATATTTTCTCCACTTCCCGAGCAAGATCAAGATATCCCTTCCATAACTTCCAATGAGCATATTGAAAATCAAGAGCAAAATACCTTCGCTACACAATTCAAAGATCCTTGTCAAGATCAAAGCATCCCATCATTTCCTTGTCATATTCCTCCATGTTCACCTCAAGAAAACATCATTCTTCCAAATCCCTTGCATGATAATGAATCCCTTCAAGCTTCAGTTGATCCTATCAAATGTGTTCCTATCAAAGCTACTCATGAGCCTATTAGTATAAAGATAAATCTTAAAGATGAGAACGTTGATGATGGAGCTCCTTCCAAAGATATTGATATCCCTTTCACACCTTATATTCCTCCATTCAAACGCAACCACATACCTCCACTATCCTCCAAATCCATTTTGGGTTCCTATGTCCCAAAACAAAAGTCTTCATTCCTTCCATCCATACTAGGTCCATATATTCCCCCATCATCTATTCCTATCATCCCTAGCTATCCATTCACTTACCCTACCATGTATCAAGATCAACAAAGACACACATACTTGAAGAATGTCCAAACACCAATCCATATGAACCATCCATATTATTCCTATTCATCCACAATTCCTAAGTCTTTTGGAAGCAATGTTGATGTGCAACATAAAAATCATAAATCCAAGAATCCAGATGTGCATAAAAATCACAATGTCCCATCTAATCGACATGTGAATGAAAAGAAAAATGAAATATCCAAAAGGCCGCAAAGGTCCATCAAGCAAAAAGAAAAAAATAAAATGTGGGTTCCTAAATCCCTCATTGAAGAAATGCATTCAAAAGCATTCCAAAAGGAAGAAAAATCAAAGAATATGTGGATTCCCAAGTCATTGTTAAAAGACTTGCACACAAAGGAAGAATCAAAATTGACATTCAAGCTTCCAAAGGCTTCCATTCCATCTTCTTCCAAACATCCTTCATCTTCTTACATCCAAAAATCCACTACCTCAAAAAGATCCTTACCTCCATCATCTATTGTTCCTCCATCATTCCACCACTCTTCAAAGTGTGTGTCAAAGTTGATCTTGCCAACATTCCCATCTTCAACATACCTTCTTCTTATCCTCACATTCATTTTCCAATGTGTACTTTCCATACTTCCATCCCTCTTATCAATATCTTTGAGCATCCTAGTCATACCCATGGTTTATTACAACATATCTTTCAAAGGAGCATTGTCCAAAGATTCTAATGTTGGGAAAATATTGAAAAATATAAAAAAAGAAAAAAACAAAGAAAAAAAGAAAAAAATGAAAAAAGAGAAAAAGTGCCTTGGTGAAAACCTAGCAATAGGAACCTTGGCAGCAAAAATAAAAAGAAATAAATCTAGGGTGAAAACCACTTCTTGTGGCACCTTAGACAAGTACCATGATGAAAACCTGGCAAACAGGCATCATGCGTAATTCTTCCTTCTTGCACTCTACACTTGGGGGAAAAGTTGCATCCATGCCATCTTCCATCTTCCTATCATTTACCTCACTTTCATCCATATTCCCTCTATCACCTTCATCTTGACAAGGTTGAACACATCCATGAGAATTGAGTATCTTAACATCTGTTATCCTTTCCATCAGCTTATGTACTTGCTGCAGCCATGTTACCCTATCATGATCTTGCTTATCCCAAATTCACCTTCATCATTCCTTGATAGCTTTTTCATAATCCCAAAACATCCCTTCATAGCCTCCATCACTCCTTTATCTTGATTGTGTTATCTTATACACATCTTACCCAAGTTGACCCTTGGTCTTGATCAAGATGAAGAACTTTAAAAAAAAAAAATTGTTATCAAAGGACTTCTTGACATGTCCACTCTTTTGGATCACTCCTTTTCATGGCAGCAGATTGTTATCCTATACACTATCTAGCCCTACATCATTGGCTTCCATGGCTTATCCAAAAACATGCTTCACATTGCTATATCATTTTTTCCTTAGCTTGGGTACTCTTGAGGAGATAGTCCTATGGGTCACATTCGCATACTTCTTCCATCATAGCCTTTCCATCTCTAATCCATCAGCTAGAAAATCCATCTTTCATGTCCTATATCTTGCTAGACATTGGGGGCAAACCAATGTGATCTTGTTTGAGAGTTGGTAAAAAAAGAAAGCATAAAGTGCTTTGAGAGGCATCTGGCATAAACTGAGCTTCGGTAATATTTTGGAAGTTTGTTCAAGTCCAACATTTTTCCTATCCAATCAGGGGCATTTGATATGAATCAGCGGATTCAATAGTGCTATAGTCGGTCACACATCAGAGAGGGAATTATCAGAGTTTCAAAAGAGAGAAGAAGATTTTTGTGAACCTTTGATGGATATCATTGTTCACTAACCAAGAATTCAATTACCACAACTTGATCCATGAACCTTCATTGACTTTATTATTCGGGATTAAAAATTGACAAAACACTTTAAAGATCAGAATACTTGGAAATACTTTTTGAAAATCATGAAACAATGCAAAAGACTTGAAGCTTTCTTTTGATGATCTTTACTTACATTGATTTTTATCACATCTTTTTAGCTAATCGATGATGTTTCGACTAGATTGGCAATGATGGAGACATGATATTTTTCTTGTCTTTGAGTGACTGTCTTGAGGGATATCCAACAACTTATGTGAATTCATCTAATGACATGGTCATCAAAGAACCATCGAGGACTTTCATATAAGGTGGAAGGTTGACCTTTGCTTGTTTATGCAACATTGAATTCGTTGAAACTGGTATTCATACTCTCATAGTTGGTTTATTCGACTAGTGTGGGTTGTACTAGTTCAAAAAGGAGGTTACTAAATGCGATATAAAAGTGGTATTCATATCATCATGTCAGTGGGCAGTGGTGATTGTATCGACTTTCCGGTCCCAAAGTGCTCAATGATAAAAATTTATCCTCAAGGCATTTATTTGCTAAAAGCTAGTGACACTTAGCTGCATTGCATTGCATTATCATGGAAGGTTAATTGCATTATCATGTTAGATTAATTGCATGTGCATTTGTTTTTAGTATTTTTCCAAGGGAAAAAGGGGGTTCATTCAATCAAAATCTTGATCAATCATAAAATGGGGTCATTCAATCAAGAATCAAGGAAAGTCCATAAATCATAAGTGTCCATAATATCAAAGATCCATGAACTTTGTCTAATCAAAGATACAATGTCATCAAAATGATACATCCAAGTCCTGATCAATAACTGAAATATCATGATACAATATCAAAAAACTAAAAGAGCTCCATAATCAATCATCTCAATAACCTATACTCTAGCTGGGTCAAACCGATGACTTAAAGTCCAAATATCTAAGAAGCTAAGGTCCGTATATATATATATATATATATCAATTTACGGAAATGTGCCTGTTTGGAAAATCAAGGGAATCATATCAGTATTCTATATCAGTGAGTCATCTTACGTCAACCAATCCTATCAAAGTATCAAGCAATCACACCCAGTACCATCATTCGTGTCTCTGTGTCCTGAGAACGAAGCAACAGTATCAAATCATATCGGTTTTCACACTGATTGATTTATCCTATCAGAACTATCCTATGAGATTGACAAATCACATTCATTGGTACCATTATCCTGTTATTATAATCACTTGTTTTGCTTAACTACAACAGACCTATCTATCTTGGATATGCAAAATTGTGAGTCATGGCATATCATCAATTTTTTTCAGAAATGAAAACATATTGGACCAATCAATTAAAATCTTTCAAATCAAGGAATCAATATGTTTTATTTCTGAGGGGGCATCAGAGTATCAAATGGGCATCACATCAAAAACATTTATCAGTGGGGCATATCATATCATATCAAATATCATATCATATCAAGTATCATATCAGGAGGCAAATCAATTGCATATCAGTTTCATATCCAATCTGTCATCATATCAAACCTATCAACATATCAGCAATCAATCAACCCAAGACCTTTATCAGTGAACCCAGGACCTATCATCAAACCAGGACCCATATCATATCAGAGGCATCAGAATCATATCAGCACCATCATCAGAGGCACATCATCATCATCAGGAAGTAGATCAATTAGAACGATCAGAGGCATATCAGAACCAGGACCTGAATCAGATCATCATACTAAGGAAATCTTTGAATCGGTGTTCTTCGCACATCGACTCAAAGAGGGGCATTTGTAGACACGAAAAATTGGCAAAGGCTTAAATCAATCAAAAGGTGCATCAAATCATCAAAATAGCACTAAAAATCGATAAATGGAACAAAGGCAATTCAAATCAAAGGAAAATTCAATTAAATGATTAAATAAAGCTTGAAAAGGGGAAAAACACTAAGAAATTGATTAAATTCAATTAATGACATAGTGGTTGAAATGAAAAATCAAAATGAACCTCTTACCCTTCATGGCTAAATTTAATTACTTTAATTAATTAATAAATATGAATTTCTCTCAACAAAGGAAAAAGGAGACAAAATGGACACAAATCACTCACTTTTGTTGAAATGGTCCAGCCTTTTGAAACCATTTAAATGTTTGTCCCCCAATTTAGGGACAAAGCAAAGCCAATTGACCTTACCCAAGCATAACCATGGTTATCTCACTCTACCCCCTACCCTTGGGAAAATCTTATAAATAGAAGGCACTCTACTCTACTCCATATCTTTGAATTGCAACAAAGCTCTGTCAATTTGCATCCATATCACTCACTTATCATTTGTCATTGCTAATTAGCTTAAATTGCTTTGATCATAGTAGATTGTTCATCAAATAGAGCTAGAATTTGATAGAATAGATCTAAATTTGCATATCATATAGCTTAATTCTCATCTTTAGAGTGTCACTAGTGAGGATCATAGCTAAGAGCCTCATTTACCACTTTATTTTAGAGATCCATGAGATGTTGATAGATTAATTGTGCATTTGTTAGATTATCTTGCTCTAATTCTTGTTGTTCTTAGTTAATCTTGTAATTTCATGAAGGTGTAAATCATTCACACACACAGAGTTTTAAGGACTTAAGCATAAAGGTCTCAAGATGTATAAAAGGGAAGTACTGAAATTGAACCAAGAGAACTTCACAGTATGGAAAAGTAGAATGAAGCTACACATATCTGGAATTGGGAACTCTGCACTAGAGCTGATGGAGAATGGCTACATGCAACTGCCCACTAGTCCCTTAACTATTGATCAACTCAAGGACAAGCATGAACACAATGTTACTATGATGGAACTTGCTGCTACCTATACCGAGGCTGAATTTGAAGATATCAAGACATGCACAACTACCAAAGGAATGTGGGATAAATTAGCACAAATATATAGTGGAGATCTGAATGTCAAAAGAGCCCGAGCTAAAAGTTTGAGAGGCAGATTTGATGATATGAGAATGAAAGAAGGTGAGAACATTGTCCAATATTCAAATAGACTCAAAGAGGTGGTACATGCTACTAGAGCATCTGATGGAGTGACTAATGATGAAATAGCGATAAGCAAGATTCTTAGAACTTTTCTACCTGTTTATGCAATCAAGATTTTTGCAATTTATGAAACAAGAGCTACATCCAACCTTACTCTTAACACTCTGATTGGTAAACTTACAAACCTTGAATTAAACAATTTTGATAATAGTGTTGTTCCTTCTATTGAATCCACTTTCATGTCTTCTTTGAAGATTGGAAAGTCTACCAGGATTAGTAAGAATTGTGATAGTGATGACAATACCGATGATGAACTTGATGAGCTTGAAGCACTTATGGCCAGAATATTGCCCAAATGAAAAGGAAGGTATAGAGGTAAGCTACCTTTAGCATGCTTTAATTGTAAAGAAGTTGGTCACATCACTGCTAGATGTCCTCAGAAGAAAGATGATGATAGATCCAAAGACCAATCTGAAGGAAGCTATGGAAGAAGAGTCAATAAAGGCTACCGACACTACAATAGAGACAACTGAGATGAAAAAGGAAAAAAGGTATGTTACATAGCCAAAGATATTGAACTGAATTTGATTCTGATGATGATATAGAAGTTGTATTTGTTTCTATGAAAGATGACTCAAAAGAGGAAGAGAAACATGAAGAGACAGCACTGATCTCTAAAGTAAGAAAAAATGATACATGGATCATAGACAGTGGTTGTACACATCATATGACCGGTGATGTAGAGAAGTTTGATCATCTTGTTGAATATAATGGAGGATCTGTGAGAATGAGAAATGATGCAACTTGTATGGTAAGAGGTAAAGGCTCACTGATGATCAATGATAGATTACAATGTGAAAATGCATATTGGGTAGATGGATTAAACTATAATTTGATAAGTGTGGCTCAGTTGAACAATTCAGGCCACCGATTGGCTTTTGAAAGAAAAAAGGTGAAGATCTATGATGATGGAGGAAGACTTATCGAAACTGGTACACAATCCAGAGGTAATCTAATCTATCTTGATATGGATCAGTCTTCTTTTTTGTTAATAAAGGATGAAGATGCTTGGATGTGGCACAAAAGGTTATGCCATGTGAACTTTGACAACATGATCAAGATTAGTAGAAAGAGAAGAGTTAGAGGATTGCCTAATTTAACAAAACCTAATCATGCCATGTGCCATGAATGTCAGAAAGGTAAGATGACTAAGTCTAGTTTTAAAAGCAAAGACTATTCAACAAAGAAGATACTTGAGTTGGCTCATACTGACCTATGTGGTCCTATGAGAACTCAGAGCTATTTTGGTGATAGATATTTTATTCTTTTCATTGATGATTATACTAGACTGATGACTGTTATGTTCTTGAAAGAGAAATCTAAAGCTTTCACAATATTTAAATGGTATAAAGCTAAGGTAGAGAAAGAAACCGGAAAAGAAATAAAATGTTTAAGATCTGATAGAGGAGGTGAATTTATCTCTAATGAATTTACTAATTTTTGTAATGAGCATGGAATCAAAAGGTAGGTATCTACACCGAGGACACCTTAGCAAAATGGCATTGTTGAAAGGAGGAATAGGTCTATAATTGACTGTGCTAGAACATTGATGATACAAAAGAATGTTGCACAAACATATTGGAGGGAAGCTGTTAGTACAGCTGTGTATGTTCTTAACCAAGTACAACTAAAGAAGGACTCCAACCGAACACCTTATGAACTATGGTTTGGACACAAACCTACTGTAAGTTATTTCATAATCTTTGGAAGTAAATGCTTTATTTTGAAAGATGAGAGAAATGGAAAATTTGATTCTAAAGGAGATGAAGGAATATTTCTAGGATATTCCACTACAAGTAAAGCATATAAATGTTTGAATAAGGCTACAAATAAGATAGTTGAAAGTACTAATGTTTGTGTTGATGAGTTTGATGACAAGTACACAAAGGAAAGTACAAAGGAACCGAAAGACTATGGTAGATTCACTTACATTGAACATCCAGAGTATCTACCGACACCGCAGACTGTGACAACTAGTCAGTAGGGAAACAATGCAAGATGACAAGAAACACAAACCGAGGAACAAGATGGAGCTACCGAGCAAGAAAATGACCCTGAATAGGATGAACAAGAAAGGAGAAATCAATTTTTGGCTATTTTTGTCATAAGACATCATCCTAAGACACAAATCATTGGAGACAGACATGCTGGAATGCAAACTAAAAGCAAAACAAGACAAGTTACATGTCTAATTTGTGAATTTGAACCTAAAACTGTGAAAGTTGCATTAGAGAATGAAGAATGGGTTAATGCAATGAAGGGGGAAATAGAGAAAATAGAGAAGAACAAAATTTGGTCCTTAGTACCCTAACCAAAAGATAAGAATGTTATCGGTACTAAGTGGATATATAGGAATAAATTGAATGAAAATGGCGAAGTCACAAGAAATAAAGCTAGATTGGTATGCAAGGGATATGCACAGGAAGAAGGCATTGACTATGGTGAAACATTTTCAGCTATTGTTAGATTAGAAGGAGTTAGAATGCTACTTGCATATGCTGCACACAAGAAATTCAAAGTCTATCAAATGGATGTGAAGTCAGCATTTTTTAATGGTATACTTGAAGAAGAGGTCTACATTGAACAACCTGAAGGATTTGTTGATCCTGACAATAAAGACATGGTATGTAGATTACATAAAGCTTTATATGGTTTGAAGAAAGCACCGAGAGCATGGTATGAAAGACTACATACTTGTTAAGTATTGAATTTGTTAGAACAAGTGAAAACAACAATGTATATGTGAAAGGTGATACTGATGACACTATTATCATTGCTATTATATTTGTTGATGACATTATTTTTGGAGGCTCATATCTTGTATGCAAGGCATTTGCTAATGAAATGAAAAAGGAATTTGAAATGTCTATGTTCGGAGAGATTAAGTTCTTTCTTGGACTACAAGTGATTCAGCAGAGTGATGGGATATTCATCACACAATCTAAATACATAAAGGAAGTACTAAAGACATTTGGCATGGAAGATGCTAAACCTATAGGAACACCGATGGCTACTAGATGCAAATTGACAAAGGGGGATGAAACTACCGAAGTAAACTAGACACTCTACCGATCCATGATTGGTAAGTTAATGTATGTAGTTCATAGTAGACTAGATATAGCACATGTTGTGGGAATTGTTGCAAGATTTTCTACCAATCCTAGAGAATCACACATGATATCTACAAAAATATTCTTAAGATACTTGAAGAAAATAGAGAATTTTGGATTATGGTATCCTAAGGAAGGGAAGTTTGAATTGAAAGTTTACACCAATGCTGATTGGGCTAGAAATGTGGATGATAGAAAAAGCACCACTAAAGGAGCATTTTTCTTTGGTGAAAGACTTGTAACCTGGACAAGTAAAAAGCAGGTTTGTATTTCTCAGTCTATAGCTGAAGTAGAATATGTTGCTACTACTACTAACTATTCAAACATTTCATATATCAAACAAGTTTTGGAAGGAATGAATGAGGTAATCACTGACCTGATGATTATATACTATGACAACACTAGTGCTATTAATATTTCAAAGAATCCTATGATGCACTCTAAGACAAAGCATATATCTATTAAGTATCATTACTTAAGAGAACAAGTGCAAGAGAAGCAAGTAAAGTTATAATTTGTTACATCCAAAGAACAACTTGCAGATATTTTTACAAAGCCCTTACCGAACGACACATTTGAATACTTGAGGACTAGACTTGGGGTCCGTCCCCTGTCTATCAGTCACTAAGATGATTTGGTTGTTGCATCAGCCTACTTTTATCAGAAGATCATTCATGTTGATGCAACATAGTTCACACTTTGAATCATGTTCAAGGTTGTGATAAAGTTTGTGAACTTGAACCGATTGGAATATTAGTATTCAGAGATACAGAGGAAGACAGAATTGTTTGTTCATTTTTTTCTTTGGCATTGATGTCAAAGGGAGAGATATACAAATATGAAATTAAAAGGGGAAAGATAAACAAGATATGAAAAGGAACAAGCACCGATGATAATTATCTAAGGGAGAGACAATGAGACAGAGTACTAAAGATCAGTTATAGAGAACAGAAGCAGGAACAAGAGAACTGAAAAGATCACAACTGCAGAATGGTAAAGCTATATTATTTAATGCTGGTTTAGTAACGTAGTGATTAAACATATTAAGTCTATTTGACTTACAACATTTGTTCACAAAGTTGTAGAATGTATGTTTGGTATGTGTATGGTACATTTCATATTACTTGAGTTGCCATCAATGCCAAAGGGAGAGATTGTTGGACTACAACTGATTTGGAATCTGATTGAAGAATCTGTGACTAAAGATCACTGAGGAGTTGATGATTAGATATGTAATATGATTAAATTAGTATTATGTTGTCATTGATGTCAACTAGTCTGACAACACTTATCTTGTAAGTTACTATACCAAGACATCTGAAGAAAGGTGAAAGAGATGAAGAACAGAGAAATATACATGAGGAAAGATGTACATGATAGATGAGGATAAGGAACACATTGAGTAACTTTTTGATGAGTCTATGACTTGATGATATTGACTTTATTATGTTGCATTCATCTATAATGAAGTATAGAGCTGAAAGACACAAAGCAGTGTTGTCGGTAAATGAAGCATTTCTAGTATACACTGACGGAGTGTAGTGTATACCGATCACAGTATTAACCAAGCAGTGTTCACCAATGCATTTCTTTGTTAACCAAGTAGAACATAATGTATTAAATGATTAGCGTAGTCGATAAGATTGATGAGCTGGCAAGAGTATAACATCGAGGTAACAGATAATGTTTGTTACACAGATCGACGGCTGACAAAATTCAGAGGAGATCTAACAGAAAAGATTGAAATGTGTTATTGACACAAGTACCAAGAAAGTTTGAAGCAACAAAATCTATGAATGAGGTTAAGCGACAAAATCTGATGGTGGAGAAGAAAATGATTTACTCGCCTATATAAGAGAACATAATTTCTTTAGTAAAATGTCGTAAGAAGAAGAAGCTGCATGAATATCGCATGAACAAGGTTTTCATGTATTTTGATCATACTGGTTAGTAAGAACTGAGCTATAGAACAATTACCAAGCTACAGAGAGGAATTACCGATGGACAGTAAGTTGATACAGTATTGAATCTGAAGTGAATTATTGATCAGAAGGATTTGTATGGACTAAATATTGATATGTAATCTGCAATTAAAGTTGTATTAAGGTAGGTCATTTACTGTTACATATTTAACCATTGTATACAGTCAAAATCTCTTAACTGAGTGGACTCTAAAAGTCTTATGATGTACCATTCATAGAATGAACATTGTTATCCTGTCAAACCCATAGTGAATTCTGGTTGAATGATAACTTCTAGTCTAAAATCCTCTAACAAGGTCACACCTAACAGTGTGTTTGTAACCTTTAACAGGGTTGGGTCTTAATTGACCTCACTTCAGAAGAGTGAACAATTTTGGGTTGCCGGTCCCAGGTGGTTTTTTCCTTTACAGGGTTTTCACGTTAAATCTCTTGTGTTATGTGTTGATTTTGATATTTGTTTGTTATCATTCTTTAAATGTTACATGTTAGATTTGATTGGTAAACTATTTTAGCATTAGACTGGTAATTGGTAAAAGCACAAACAGTGAGATTTATTATCGTTTACCGACGTGCAAAAATTGAAGAAGTTATTTTGAATTATACATTTTGGTTTGGGACATTGGATAACTGATTCACCCCCCTCTCAATTTTTCTAATGAGAGAGAGAGAGAGAGAGAGAGAACATCATCAACATGACTAGATTGCTAACAATGTTAAACCTCAACAAACACAGACTTAAGCATATTAAGAATAGTAGAAGTCAGAGAAGAGTCAACACCACCAGAGGAGAATAAATCAATAACAAGAGGTGGAGGCAAATCCACTGGGATGGAGGAGGTAGAGATAAAGGATCAGATACTTGATCATTTATATGGTATTTTGGAAGAAAGAAGATAAGTTTCTCTAGAGGAAGATAAAAGGATAAGAGGAGAATCTATGTCTAAGATGTAAGTGGTAATTAGTAATGATGAAAGGAAAGACTTACTTGATGAAGCTAAGAAGAGGTTATTGACAAAGAAGAGAATCAATATACTAATGGATGGAAAGACAAAATATATTATTGTAGAGACTGATGACATTATTAGTAAAATGTTAATGGAAGTTAGACATGAAGTACCAAAAAGGAAAGATTCAAGGACTAAGAGGAAAGAGGATAAATTGTACATTGATGATCAATTCATCTCTATAGTTAAGGAACCAAATCTATTTGCTGAAGGAGTGCCTATTACTCTTGATGAATAGGATGATGATGATTTATAGCCCATAAAGAAAAAGAAAAATATCCATTCACCAATCCTACAAACATAATAATTCAAGATGAAATAGGGGAGATCATGTCAGGAAAAGGATTCATCGAAGAAATACATGATGAGGTTGAGATTGAACCAAATAAAGAGATTGATGAACATATTGATTATTTTCATGATCTTGATGCTATGGATGTTGAGGCTACCAAAAGAGAAGATGAGAGAGTAGAAGAGAAAGATAAGAAAGTTGAATCTCATGATGAAGAAGATAAATGGGAGAAACCAAAGAAGATAGAACAAGTCTAGACTGAGATTGGGCCATCTCTTTGTAAGGTTGAGATATTTTTGGCAAGAGATTCACTTGATTCTCTTGAACTATCAAATGTGCATGAACCGATTGACTTGGAGAGTATGGGAGAAGATGAACTCATGAAAATTGCAATTTTGGCTCATGCCATAGATAAGGAAAAATATTTGAGCAAGAGTGAGAAAGGGAACAAAATTCTATCTAGGGAAGTTGAAGTAGTTGAAAAATTAATGCCTAAGGTTCAATTCCATCAAGGTAATTCAATTCTTGATTAGTTATAAGAACTCCTAAATAGTTTTGATACACATTTTGAGTCTTTAGAGAAGGTTGCATGAGATAGAGTTCAAAAGAATTTGTTTCAAAGATGCTTCATCATCTATGTTCTCTAATTACATAAGACAGAAAGTCTTTAGATGATTGGATAAATCAATTAAAGGAATCCATTAAGGATGGGTCTAATGTATTAAAGATGTGTACTAATCCATTCTCTCATGTTGTTGACATTGATAAAATTATTAAGGAGAGTTAGGAAGTACAAACAGATAGAGAAAGGGCCTTTGATTTATCAAAGGGAATTTCTTCTTACCACATGAAGGAGATAATAAAGATAAATAACAAAATTTAGAGTCTCGAAGTTGAGAGGTAGAGAATTCTTGGGAGATTTTCTAATTTATGAAATCTTTTAGTTCCCAACTTAGATATTTTACAAAGGAACCTTGAGGAAGCAGAGAAGATAAGTAAAGCCCCTCCCCCATCAGATATTGTTCATGTTGAGGTATAAACTTATCTGATATGTGGGAAGAATCATATTTTGGATAGTCTAAGAAAGACTTGGAATGCATATTGGACAACTTTGAAAGACATTTTCTCAAATATATTCAAGCTTTTATGAGTATGTTGTTATCCTTTGTATATATTCATGTGGATAGTATAGGGTTTTGGTAGAAGGTTTTTGCATTTTTGGCCCCTCCTTTTCCATTGATGTCAAAGGGGGAGAGATAAGTGAAAGATGATGAATATGAGAGATTCTTACCTTAGGGGGAGTTTATTTTTTTTGAAGATTTTGAGATTTGGCATTTTGGGATGGACACTTCACAATTTTTCACTTAGTGTTGCCATCAATGCCAAAGGGGGAGATTGTTGGAAAGAGTCATCTGATGATGCATGATATGTTTTCATTGATGGTAACAAAATTCACTACTCTTGGCCATATTTCAATTTTGTAAGTTTACCAAAGGTTTGATGCAATAAAATGACTAAGTACCAGAAGCATGGCACTATATAGTCAGATAGAACAACTTGGTACAGATGAATAACAGAGAGTTAGAGGCTACAATTGTAGAGAATGAAAGTGGACATCCTAATATGTCTAATATGATCTTCATATATTCTGAAGTTCCGATATACATGATATATTCACTGATGAATATTAGTTTGATGATTTTTGGGCTAGAATAGAGAAGCTCGATAAGATCATTCGGTATACTTGGTTAATCAGTTTAAAATTTCAGTTTGATAATTGTTAATGTTAGATATGACTATGGGGGACACTACATGTGCTTAGTAAGATTTGAATTCATGATTTGATAAATATTTGGTGCGAAGATTGTATGTGGTTCATTATCTTATTTTGGGCCAATAGAGTTATGATTTTGATTTTATGATCTTATATATAAGATCGAGTTTTTGGATGCGATGGTAGCATGAAGTGACATACATGATATGGTGTGCAAAAATAATGATGTAGATAAGATAATACATTGATGGTGTTTTGTTGAGCTTCATTGGAACTATATTGGCATAGTTGATGCTATCAGGGAGTTCATTTTAGTGGGTACTTATTAATGCAGTAGTGAGACATTTTAGTGGGTACCATCCCCACTAGGGTTTTCCTCAAAAATAAATCATAGTGTTATGATATTATGTGAGCTCATTTTGTTTTGTTTACTTTTAGTTATTTGTGCTTTCAAGTTTCAGTATTGGATAAATAAAGATAATATTATTGTTGCACCGATTTACCCCCCCCCCCCACTTCCCCCCTCTCGGTGCTCCCTACCCCTAACAAAACCCATACTAGATGCACATTGAGTGGTTCAGTAAGAGGGTTAAAGGAGGTTGTTCAGGGTATGGTTGAGATATAGTGATTCCCTCACATCCAAAATTTTCTCAATATCAAATCATGTTCATCCTTACAAGTAAAAACAAAAACAAAAAAATCTTTTTCACAAGGAAAGAGCTCGATGTTACCATAAACTAATAGTTTCCAAGACTCTAAGATCCAATGGTGAAAATTTAGAAGGGAGGGCCAAAAACCAAAAAATCTATAAACTAACCCACATTGTTGGTAGAAATTTTCATTTTCAACCACTTCTAGACAATAAACCACCACATGGGAGGTCTTGGTAGGAACAATGGGATCAACTTTCACCTTCAAAGAAGTAGATTTAGTAGCCTGAGAATAGATCTTTCCACCAATAATAGAGATAGCAAGGAACCCCACCAACATCAATAGGAAGAGGATCATCCACAGCCAACCAAGGGGAAGAAGAGCCAAGGAAAGTGCACTATTTTTCTACTACACCCCCCGAAGCCATCCCTAAAGATGATGGCAACACAAATGAGGGAGACGAAGAGCTAGGTTTCAAGTTCAAATTACCACTTGGGCAAGAAACACCAGCAACAACCTTAGATGACATGATAGATGATATGTTAGATGATAATTTATTCCAATCATATTTTGAATCCAAGAACAAAAGAATATGTAATGGAGTGTCATGTGTGTGGCCCAAAATAAGAAGATGAGGATGAATATGAATAAATTGATGAATCTAAAGTTGAGGAATCTATATTAGAAGGCTTATAGAATTAGGTTACAAAGCATCATCAAAAGAGAGTTCTTTAGAGGATAAAAATAAGTTATGAAGGATGATTTACTTGTTCAAATTGACGAAGAATGAAATAAACTCCTACAGGTTGAACAAAAGTTGCAGTGAAAGGTAATGAGGTAAAAATTGATTTTAATGTTTTCTTTGATGAGGATAAGAATGTGGAAATGGAAAGAGGAAGAGAATTTTTTTAAGTGGATTGCAGAACTAGATGTAGAGTGGAATCCCTTGGTTGGAGGTCAAAGTAGTTATGCAATTACATTCCTTGTTGAAGCCATGAAACAAAAGAATGGAGTTGAAGGTGTAGTAGAGGTTGGTTAAGGACCTAATGAAGTCTACTAGCTTCTTGGAGAAGAGATCACTTTGAGTGAGGAAAAATAGAAAGAAGATGAGCTACTTGAAGAAGTTTTAGCTGCAACAAAAGGTGATGAAGAATTCATTGCAGTGCATTAGAGGATGTTGTAGTAGTTGAAATTGCAAAGGTAAATTATTTTCTAAGTTTTGTGAAGTATAGGAACAAAAATGTGTTGGTTGAAAATGTTGCATGTGCATGAGGAAGTTATAAAGAGATTGCAAGTAGATGTTGTATATTTGCATGGAGATAAGGTGTGTTTGGGTGATCTCGCAATATTGGGTTGCACTTTTTGGCCAAACTTGACATTAAAATCAACATTTTGCATCAGTTGTTCACTTTCAAACACATTAAAAAGCTAAATGATGAAATTTGAAGATGAAGAAGCTACCAATTTGTGATATTTTCTTTGTAGATTTTAATTTAAAAAACAATTGTACACATTTTTTACATAACTTTTAATAACTTATTTTTGTAATAATCAACATTTTTCAAAAGTGACATTTACGATTTAATGCATAACATTTTATTATAGAAAGACTATAGATTTGTTACACCAATATCTAGTTTATGGATTATTTTTCATAATATTTAGTTTCATATATATTTTTAGTTAATATTTTAGTTTAGAGTAAGTGTAATTCAAACATAGTTGTATGTCATAATTCATAACTTTTTTTTGTATAGATTTGAATTAACTTTTTTTTTTTTTTGTGTTGAAATGTGGATATCCATACCTAAGGAAAAAATATATATTTTTATAATTATTTAAATCTATTTTCATATTTTTCCATGTGTGGATAAAAGACCTTAAAGTTCGATGAAAAAACCTAAATTCACAAGAAATAGAAAGTAAATATATTAATAAAATTTAATATATTCAAAATTATACTTTTTGGAAAACTTGTAATGACTACATAATTACAAAACGTAACTTCTAAATGAATTCATTTGAACCCCCCCAAAAGGTAGAGTAAAAGTGTTTTTTTGTCAACATTTTGATAGATGCAGAGGAGACACTATTGCAATTATGACTTAAGACTATAGAGGGGTTTGATCTAAGACAATTTGACCAAACCCTCTTAAATCAATTCCTTTAAATGAGACCTCTTAGGACTTAAATAATTATATTTTCTAAAAAATATGTGATTTTAGCAAAAATTAGGATGTCCCCAAGTTTGTAACCCACTATTGTGGGATTATCTATTTGCACTTAGAGCATGTTGAGGATGTGGCAGGACATTGGTGGAGGTGGTTGGTTTGCCTTGGGAAAGATCTCATGAAAGAGGGGAGGAGAGGAGATTGCCTTTGGTAGAGGAGGATGGCCTATATTGGAAGTGAATCTACATGGGTGAAGAGGAAATTGGTGAACACTTGGTGGAGGAGGACAACAAGTGTCTTAGCTAAGTGTTAGAAGAAGAGGACAATAACTAGTTTCACAAACAATTGTCACAGAAATGGATTTAACTAAAGATAGTTCACAAAATTAAAGGTGATTCTATCACTCAACTCCACTTTTATGATCTATGCTCACAAAATTGTTACCCAGTGCATGAGCATAATAGGTAGGCGTATGTTATGGTCTAACAAAGTAGGAAGATTTAAAATGTAATTCTATTTTAATGGTAATTTTGGTGTGGGAAAATGCATATTGATGGAGGATATGTAACACCTTATAGGAGAGGAAATATACTATTCTTGGGAATGTGAGGAGATAAGGGAAATTTGGGAAAAGAGAAAATTAATAATCTCACCAAAGAATAAGAATGTTCTCAAGAAGTCTACGACAGGTAGGTGAGTAGGCATGGGTAGTGGGGTTTCTCCACATTGGTCCTAAGTTTGACTCCTTCAACCCAATGTTTAAATGGTATGTTTAATTTATGAGCCCTTACCCATAGCCCAGGGTATTGGTCTTGCCTCAACTTGCCTCAAATTGAGTGTTGGGTTGGTTCATGGGGATACCCTCGGTGATCCAAAAAAAAGAATAGTCGTAAGAAGAATGCATAATGGAAGAAAGGGGAAGGATTTCTATCTAATAGAAGGCATGGAGGGACTATCGAATGAGGATAGAGAAATTAGAAAACTAAAAGACTGGATTCAAGATGAAAAGTTAGAATCACAAAGTGGGAGATTCAGTTAATGAAATGACATATTTTAATGAAACAACCAAAGTAAAAAAAGATACAAAGCTGACTTATTTTAAATAAATAAATTAGGGTAGCAAGAGGGGGAAGAGGTTCTTCATCCAAGTTGGTGTGGGTTTTATCATCAACTTGGAATGGATCTTTGGTATAGTTGCGATGACAAAAGAATGTATGAGAGGTGGAGAAATAGGATATAGGAAGTTCATGTGCCTCAAGAGACTGATGTAGAGTGAGGAGCTCAATGTGATGACCAACAATATAGGGAAGTTAGTTTTATAATAGTTGTAGCAAAGTGAATATATGAAGTAATATTTCAAAGAATAACATGTGAAGGGCATGGAGAGATTATGTTGATTTTGTGTTAAAAATAATGATTTGTTATGGAGGTTGTAATTTTATGATTGCAAAATTATTATGTTGTGTTTATTTGTTGCAATTTTATGTTTAGTCAGTAATAGAGTCTTTGCAAATATTACGTTAGTGAATATTTTGCATTTTGTGAGAAGGAATCTGTTCGACCCTGCATCATATTTGAAGTGGGGTTTTCACATGTGCATTGACATTTCTCCTTTATGGTATTAATAAGTAAATTATATTTACTCTTGTATAATGATGTATTTAATGTAGTATAACCATTAGATTTTATAAATAAAGTGGTATTAGAGAAATTTATTTCCTTATAAAGTTTATTGTGGTTAATTTATAAGTATACAACATAGAACAAGTATATAAGCTTGTTTTCGTATTAAAGGGATAATGGTACTAAGAAAGAGAGTCATGCAAATAGATATAGGTGCATCCATCCTTGATAAAAATAATGTTTCTTAGAGTAGACACCATTAGTACCAAATTATACCCATCAATATTTAAGGCTATAAGATATTCTATGTGATTACATTATGAATGGTTGGGTTACCTCTTTGAATTTAATTATATATTGATGATTGAATCATTATATCTTACTGGGCATTAATATATTTTGTGAATCAAGAAATTGAAAAAGAAAAGAAAAAAGAGAAGTTGTTGTTTAATTTCATTTAAAAATTATATGTGAAATATTTTGATGAGTTAAAATATCTCATGTTTGTAATTTTTTTAATCACTGAATGGCTAATATTTTTATTATTAACAAATTGAGCTTTTGAACCTAGCCCAAACCAGGGGTAGTTACAAATAGGAAGATGTTGTGGGAAATCTAATATAGGAAATGAGATACTGAGAGGGGGGGGAGGGGTGAATCAAATATCTACTATTAATTCCACTTTGACATAAATTCAACTTACTTATCATAAACATGAATCTCAATACTGAAATAGATCTAACAATATAACTTCATCCATGAAATAAAACACATAACACAAATATTTTGGTTACCCAGAAACCCTTGAAAGGTAAAACTGGGGTGGGCAAGACACCCACAAATCTTCACTACTACAATATAAAGTTTTCCTGTTAGGGCTACAATGCTTAATCACTTCAGATGATCTACCCTATGAGGGATCTGCCATGTTAAGAGCTTACAAACTTATACAATCTACCTTTATTAAAGGATTTGAAACTTACAACTAAGTAAGCACTCAGTTAAGAGATTTATGAAATCTTATTAAGACTACTTTGTTAAGAGATTTACCCTGATTCACCTGTTAAAATGTATCAGTCCCTGATCCTTCAGTTTGTACTAAAAATGTTGATAACAGATCTCCTCTTTCCAATACTTATTTGATCTTAATATCAAATGTATCTTTTTTTTTCCTTCACTGCTTTGTTCGGTCACTTTGACTGATCTCTGCCTATGTCAAAATACTTCTATGTTTTGCATACATGAGATCTCCTTCATTACATCCATCTATCCATACATTGTTTTAGGGTGTATATCTCATCTTATATAAACATCTAATCAACCTCCTAGATCAAGTTAAATGATCTAGATTCTCTACTTATGCCACTTAAGAATTCCATTTTTTTGATAGGCTACATGGCTTACATAAGGATTAATGATTATAAATACAAGGTGTAATCAACTCCATGATTACCTCAAAAAATATTAAATATTGTATAGATGTCAGACAAAATGGTTTTCCTAAGTGTTTGTGCCATAACACACACATATGTCAAAAATGGCTTGCTCGGCATATGAAGTCTCTGATACTCAACATTTACTATTCATATACTGGTTCTCGACACTGAATCTTCTATACAACTCATCATAAACTGCTCGGTGACTACTGAAGGACTCAAGTGACCTCTGACTTGCTCGGCAATAACTACTGCTCGGTAACTATACAAAATACAAGTCTAAACATGACTCAACCTTCACAAGATGGCTCAGTCCCAGTGATGACCAACCAATATTGCCTATAAAATGACTAAGTGTAAGACACTAATAGACAATAAAATTTAGGGATCAACAATCTCCCCCTTTGACATTAGTGGAAAAAATACTTTTTCATGACTTTTCCATTACAAAAGAGTACTTAGTAGTTTGAATACTCCCCCTAAGACTTTGACTCAGTCTTCAAAAGATTCTACATATATATACATAAGACTCTTTGACATACATTGAATATATACATTACCAAATAGTATTTCATACCTTTCTATGCATTCCTCATTGTATTTTATCTATGTATTACTCATGCCATTCCCTGTTAAGTCATTTCATTTCCCATTTTATGTTATTCCTATCATGGCATGTCATGTCCCCCTTATTTTGTCACTTGAAGCTATTGGAGTGTAGGGGTGAGAAAATACTTATCCAAAAATGGTTTTTGGAGCTGTATTATCATACCTAAGGCATTATCCCATCCTGACCTGACAGACTCCAAAGCATGTATCTTTATTTCTAACTAGGCAACTAGATCAACTAAACTCTTAGCAATAGATAGATGAGGATCTCTCTGTACTAACTCCTTTGTTGTTGCTAATTCTTTATGCATAACCTCCAAGTGAGGTGTTAACATTGTTTATATATAAATTAGCTTGGCTCTTATCCGCCCATCATTAGCCATCAACTCATCTAATCTCCCTTGTGCATGAAGTAACCTTGTGAAATGAATGGAGGTGGAGCTTGCATCCATGCTCAGTGAATGATTGGTAGACTTCAAGTCTAGTTGTAGTTTATCAATCAATTCTTGATTATCCTTAGTGAAATCTTCTACATTACATAGCTTCTTGTAAAGAGAATGAACATTCTCCACAACTTCTTCTAAATTAGTCACTAAGGCAAAAATTTCTACCTATTTTACTTGTATCTCGGTTGATACCTTTTCAAGTACCTTAGTCTCAAACTTTCTTTCAGACCACTACATAAGTTTTTCATTTGCTTCACTATCTTCACTATTCACCTTCTTAACAATTTCAACTAGTTGATCCAAGATAGGTGTAGTATCATTCGCATCATCCATTTTAAAGGCTTCTATAAATATACCTTTGTTTTCATGCAAAACTTGTTTTTGTTGATGCTCTCACCTTAACTCTTCTTGTTTAATTTTCTTCTTCAAAAGATCTTGCAAAATTTGTATCTACTCATAAGTTAAGTTATCAGTGTCCCACTTTGGAATCACTATAACTTCATCAAGTGTAACCTGTAATCCTGGAGATTTCTCCTTTTTCTAATGTGATTTCTTCTTAGGTGTATTTCCACTTGGCATCTGTATTAAAGCTTTAATAGCCTCTTGTTCCTTAGGCTCTAGATTCTCCTTAATTGTTTCCTCCTCATTCTTTTTCTTTCCTCCATATGAGGACCTATCATTACTAATGTAGACTTATATGCTTGATCTTTTAGGCTCTCCTCTCCTTGTTTTGTCTTCTCCTCCTTGATAGGTGCATTCTCAATTGTTATTGTTGGCTTGTCATGTTTCTCGGTACTTGTACTATGTAACTGTTACCCAAAATTACAACATATAGAAGAATAAACACAAATAGGAAAAGATTGCATTTTAGGAGTCCACTTAGCACTATCTTTCAGGTAATGTTAATTAACATTTTATTATTGCATTCAATACCAATTTTTATTATTGTACTCTAAGTATTGATCACATTTCAAATTTTCAAATTCATAATTGATCATTACATTGTGCATTCAAACTGAATGTAGTATACAAGTGTTCTTTCATATTTCATATTTCATGTCAATAAAAGAGTACATTTTGCAAAATAGAAAGCATGATAGAAATATGAAGTAGGGGTCCCATGCATTGCCTTTGTCATCTATGTGTTATCAGTTGGTTGTCTGTGAGGTCCTAGGTCTTTAGGTTCATTGTCCAGGTCTTCATTCTAGGAGTCTTTAGGGTTATCCTGCATCATGAGAGAGAGAATGATGTTAGATCTAATTGGATCAAAGCATTGCATGAAATAGAAACATCACACAACAATCAATTTTTCAAAGACTACATATCTATCATGTATTCCAATGCAATAAGGAAATGTGGATTCATAATAAATGAAAGATAGTATTAAAGGGACTTGTTTTAAACATGAAACCTTTTACTATTTGGTTATTCTTATGTATGTTGTTCTTATATTTAAACCATATATCTGAATGAAAGGGACTTAGTACTTGTGACTGAGAAACCTTTTTTAGAATCAATAGGATCTTGTTAGATTAGTGAACACAATAACTTGGCTAATATTAACTCATAAATGTCACCATTTTTGGCATTTTCAATAAACTGAAGTGTTTATCATGATCACTAACCTAACAAGATTAGTTTGATGTTGTTCTTGAAATCTTAACAGAATCAAATTGTAGTGCTCAAAGATGACTGGTTTTCACATCATAGAGAAGATGCTACAATATGTGCTTCAGAGGTAGTGAGTTCACACGTGCCATATTTCAGAAAATAGTCATGTTCAAATGCTAAGTTCCAATAGGATAAATCACTGGTAACAATGATATTTAAGTTCCTTATTCATATGATGTTGCTGAATTCAGAGTGCTATAAGAATTGATCATATGTTTTGATATTGTTGTTTGACCAAGAAAAGAATGCTAAAGAATTGTACTTCATAGTATTATGGAATGTTTACAGTATGTATTTGATGGGTGTCATGAGCCCATGCTTGAACTCCTTTGAATTTCATTCTAATGTTTTTAAGTGTCACGAGCCCATGCTCGAACCTCTTAAACAATTATATAACATCCTACTAAATTAGCATTTCTTATTTAATAAACAAGATCATAAGCATTGTTCATTGATGTCCAACAAGTTTATAATCAGTAAAGATTCAAGATTCAACAATAGGGCTAAATGTACAGGAGTATTATTTTACAAAAATCTACATCTTTTAGGTTGCTCTTGTCTTTCATAACACAATCATCATTGATCTAGTTGCATATGTTTCAAGAAAATGATGCATTGTTCATATATGAAGACTGGTGTACTCCAATAAAAGCCATTGGTACTGATTTTGGTCATGTGTCCAAAGGTAATATTCAGATGAGGACACAACAATAATAATGACAACAAGTAAGTGGTGACAGTGGACAAGTCTATGATAAGTGACCAAGCATGATAGTTTACAATAGCTCAGACCAAACTAAACACAGGCCAAGGTGATGACCATTGTTATCAATGGAGCTGAGAACATGTTTATTAATTACTGGTGAACATTTGAGAACCCCAAATCAAGTTACAACTATGCCTGGGCTAAAGATGAATAATGGTAAAATGCATCCATCAAATAGTGAGTTCAATATGTTGCTAATTAATTGTGCACAAGGTGAGTTCTAAAAAAAAATTGGGGTGCATGAAGGCTGAGTTAAAGGTGAGCTCAAAGCTAAAGACTGGTGTGCTTAACAAAGCCAATATTTATGATTATTGTTGGCCATAAGAAATGTAATAGTCAGCTGAATACATCAAGAACAAATGACTCATAAAAACACAAATAAAATCGCAGAGACAGTCATTTTTCTCAAACATGATGGGTTACTTAAAGATTACTAATATATGCATATAAACAGTTGAAGTGCGAAAGGAAAATCACAATAGAATTGTATCTTTTTATTTGTAAGTGTCATTGTTGTTAGTGAAAGATAATGAAATAATAAATACAGTGAATTCGAAGGTAGTATGCATCAGATATGTGTTGACAATGAACTTCAAGTTAGCTTTTGACATATAAAATTTTGAGCTAAGGAGGTAATAAAAATTGGAGAAAAAGATGAAGATAGAACCCTTTTTATCATGGAAAAATAGTGCTAGATAAATGTTTTCAACAACAGTAAGCCAAGCAATAAAAGGAAGAGAGAAATTTTTACTTATCTTTTCCTGTTTGTGTAGTTTTTCTTACAGAGATCTCAAGTTCACGGCCAAGCTTCAAGGCACAAACAAGGAATTCATAAACCAACATTTCAAAGATGTGTTCACTGCTACAATAGAGTGATAACTTAGTCAAGCACTACTAGAGAAAAGCCAAACTGAGAAAAAAAGCCCAAGCTTTATACAGGGGTTAGGCTGAAGCTTACCATCAAAAGAGATGTGCTCAAACTTGAGGCTAAGTTTAAGGTTAAATTCACAAAGGGAGAGCTCGTGTTCAATTCTGAGTTCTAGCTTGAGCACCAAATTCAACGAAAATGGCTTGGTCTAAAGCTGTGGCTGAAATATGCCCAAGATTTTAGCCGAGTTCACAACCTACTCCAAGCTCATTCACATCTTTCAACTATAGTTTAGACTGAGCTAAACACGGGTTGAGTTCTCTACCAGAGATTCAAGCTCACAGCTAAGCTTTAAGACCAAGTTCAATCATAGGCCGAGACCTAAAAACTTCAGTCACAGGCCATGTCTCAAGTTCAAAATCACAGCTTGAGTCTAAATTCAAAATAAAGCCTCAAATTATGCCAGTGATCCCTAGATCATAGAGAAAAAAAAAAATCCCAAGAGCATACATAATACAACATTAGCTCAAGATCAGTCCACACAATGCCAGAGACCCTCAAACTCACAGTATGCTTTCAGACTTCCATTTCAAACTGAGAAGAATGCCATATTTTTCAAGAGCTTCTCTATCAACTTAGCATTTTTTCCCTATTTTTTCTCAATCACAAAGCCAGATGTATGCAAAGATCAAGAATGAAGCCAAGTTTTGAGATTTTGGAGTCCGGCTGACAACCACATTCAATGCCATAACTCCAGAAGTACACCAGGATAGAGCTCAATTTCCCAATAATGCCACCTCATTGCCAAATTTTTGTATGATCTTGCAAGTTTCTTGAGTGGTCTTTTCGACCCTTTTGCACTTAGCAATTGATTTATACTTAGGTAGTTTGTTTAAAATGTTTAAGTTTAGATCTTATGTAGGTTGGGGTTTATTTTTGAGCTTAATTTTAATTTGATAATGTTGGTAAATATGTAAAAAGGTTTTTTATCCTTATTTAAACCAACATTTAGATCTAGATAGTAGGTATTACTCTAGGCTGGAGTTTAGGGTTTTTGGCATAAATTATGGCCAAATTAGAGTCATTTGGGGGCTAACAATAAGGGCTTTGATTTTTGGATTTGTGGCTTAGGTGGGTTATAAAACTGATTTTTTGAATCAGTTGTAGGGGTTCCAAATTGTGGAGAGAAGGCCTTAAGTAAGCAATATCATTCCTTGGTGCTTTATTTCTTATTTTGTAACCTACTTGTTAGATTTTTGAGAAAAATAATGCAAGCAATCCAAGTTTTCTCATATGTTGAGTATTGATCCTAATCCTTTTCATCATTCTTCATAAGTG
This sequence comes from Chamaecyparis obtusa, assembly GCA_027943335.1. Classification (NCBI taxonomy): domain Eukaryota; kingdom Viridiplantae; phylum Streptophyta; class Pinopsida; order Cupressales; family Cupressaceae; genus Chamaecyparis; species Chamaecyparis obtusa. The sequence continues at coordinate 1,107,878 of BSBK01004569.1, read as the reverse complement.
TTTATTTGTTTTGATAGCAAATAGTAGTGAAGTATTTTCATTCCTTCTCTAAGTGAACAAAATCCAAGCCTTATGCAGAATATGTATATTTGTTAATAGGTTGAGCTATTTGTAGTCTATTCCCTAGTAGTGAGATCTAGATTAACCTATACGTTGATCAGTGATTGATAGAGTCAGTCTTAGTGATATGAGTAATGTGGTTACTATTTTAGTCTTCAAGCAAATCTGAGTTCAAATTTAGTGTATGACCCCATTTATTTTTTCAGTTTTCAATCCTTTTTCCCTTCCCCAATCAAGTTTCAATTAGGAGGTGATATTTCCAAATCAAATAGGAACCGACCTAGAATCTAGAGACTCCTTAATCAAAGTTCACCCACAACTCAAGAAGGTTTCTATTGTTAGGATAGGATATCATTAAGCCCTAATTCCTGAGTTAGGGTGGTATTTTAAAACCTAAACAGTAACACTTGTTTCTCAACTATGACCATGTGTGAGCTTGAAGGTGCATTGTCTATAGTTGAACTACCTTCAGTCCATGTATAATCATGTACCTATATAAGAATGATATTGTACTTGGTAGAGGGTGACCAAAAGTTGCCTTGGCAAGAAGTTAACTCTTTATCTCTTCCTCAGTTTATGCATTGGTGTTAACTGGTGTATCCTCAGGGATATCCTCTATTGTGATCCACTCACTTCTACCTTATTTCCTTCTTCTTCCTCTAGATTCTAAGGTTCATCAATGTCTTCCTTATTATCTAGTCCCACTTGGCTGGATGTACCTTCACCCAGTTGTGGACTCTTCTCAATTAACAGTCCAATAATAATCTTCCACATCCTTTTAATTTTCTCAACAACTAATTCAACCTTGTGTTACAAAATGGACTAGGCCCTGAGCTTGTGTAAAAACATATTTCTATACTGCTCCATATATGTCTTTATGTGTTATGGTGATAGATCAGGCATGATCTGAGCTAATGTACTTTCCCTTATCTACCTTTCTTTCATGATGGCATACTTCCATTTCTGATCAATTCTTTTATATAGTTCTTCAGGGATGAGATTCCCAATCTATAGAGGTGTCATCTTGAAAGTGCATAGCATTTCTAGCATTGCCTCTTCAGCTTTTTCTTTGTCATCATTATTTAGTTTTTCAAATTTTATTTTCTTGAAACCTACTAATCCAGTAGTGATTTTGATATTGTGGCATATTTCATCCACAGTCATTGGTCATCTATGTGATGTCACGTTTAGCTTTGTATAGTCATCTATGTCTATCTCTTCTTCTTCATCATCCTTCTCCAAGACTAACTTTCTTCTTGATTTCTTTCTGGGATGACTCGACACAGCTTTGGTTTGAACTGGTTTTCTTTTACCTAACCCTTCCCCTTTTATTTTCTTTACTGGTGTCTTTTTATATGGCTCAAATACTACGGTAGTAGAAGCTACCCTAGTCCTCGGTCTAAGTGTTGTAGGAGTGGGATTTTGTTTCTGATGTTTTCTTTGGCTAGGCTTGACAAGTGATACCTCCTTTCCCTTCTTTATAATTTTAGTGTCCTCCTCATCACTTCCTTTAGACTCACTAGATTTATCTTCTCGCAGACCTTGTGTTATTTCAAGAGGTGCATTTTCCTCTTCACCTTCTCCTAGTATCTTCTCTAGGTTCTTGACTATTTTATTTCTCTTCCTCTCAAGTATTGTTGACTTTAACCCCATAGTTATTTTTTACTTGACTTCTTCATAGTTTCCAAAAGGTTTATCTTTCCTATCTATCTCCTCTATGCAGTTATTGATGTTGATGTTTCATCTACATTCACCTCATAAGGTAATGGCCTTAGCCATGCTACTCTAGGCATCACAACCTAAACATAGGTATGGTTGGTATCAACTAGAAAGTGTTAGAATAATTGAGAGGGGGGTGAATCAATTATCCACAGTCCCAATCACAAAATGTATATCCAAAAACAATTTACTAAAACTTATGTAGCTCGGTAAAGTAAAATAGTATTCTATCTATGCTTTTACCGATTACTAGTTAATAACATATAGTGATTACCGATTGAATCCAATATGCAACATGTAAAGTATGAAAACAAACGATCATCACAATCAACACACAACACAAGAGATTTAACATGGAAACCCTGTAAGGGGAAAAACCACCTAGGACCGACAACCCAAAAATTGTTCACTCTTCTGAAGTGAGATCGGTGAAGACCCAACCCTATTAAAGGTTACAAACACATTGTGAGGTGTGACCTTGTTAGAGGATTTTAGACCAACCATTATCATCCAACCAACATTCACTATGGGGTTGACATGATAACAAATGTACACTCTATGAATGATATTACAAGATTTTCTAGCCCACTCTGTTAAGAGATTTATTTGTTTACAATGGTTAAAATATAACATCAATTGATCTGATTACAACACAACTTCAATTGCAGATTATCAGATCTATGTTAGGCTCATTCAAATCCTTTGATCAATATATCAATTCTATTTCAATCAATATTCAGTAACTTACTGTCGTTTGGTTATAGCTTTCTGATGCTCAGTAATCTTTGTAGTTTGGTTCTCCTTAACTAGTCTAATCAAGCATGCATGAAGCTTGTTCACATGATATCTCTACAGTCTCCTTCCAGCATGATTTCATAATGAAATCCTAGTCTCTTAAATAGACGAGTAAACCATTTTAATTCCATCCATCAGATTTTGCCACTTAATATCCTTTGTTGATTTTGTCGCTTTAACCTTCCTCGGCTGATGTGTCAGTAACATGTTTTATTTCAATCCCTTATATCTTCTTTGAATTATGTTAGCTGTCAATCTTCATAACAAACATTATCTTCAACTTCATAATCATAACACTTTACAGCTCATCAAATTCCATCGACTAAACTAATCATTTAGTTCTTTTCTTCTACTTAGTTAACAAAGAAATATGTCAGTGAACACAAGCTTGGTTTATACTATGCTCAGCATACACTACAATGTGTCGGTGTATACTGAAATGCTTCTTTAACTGACAACATTACTTTGTGCATTTTGCTCTATCCTTCATCATAGATGAATGCAACATAATCAAGTCAATAACATAAGGTCGTAGACTCATTCATAAGTTACCCAATGTATTCCTTATCCTTATCTGTCATATCCATCTTCCCCATGTAGATATATTTGTTCTTCATCTCTTTTCTTCTTCTTTCTATAGATGTTTTGGTATAGTAACTTATAAGATAAGTATTGTCAAAACTAGTTGACATCAATCACAACATATTACTAATTTAATCATCTTACATATCTAATCAGCAACTCAGTGATCTTAAATCATAGATCTTCAAGTTATATAGTTTATTCAAATTAGTTGTAGTTCATCAATCTCTCCCTTTGGCATTGATGGAAATACAAGAAATATGAAATATGCCATACACATACCAAACATGTATTCTACAACTCTGTCAACAAATGTTGTAACTTGGTACAAGCTCTCCCTAGCTTAATATGTTTAATCACTATGTTACATAAAAACATTTGCAAGTGCAGACTAACTTCTGCAGATATGATCTTTTCAGCTCACAGGTTTTCTTATATTCTTAGTAACTGATCTTCAATGCTCTCCATTTTTTGTATCTCTCTCCCTTTGTCTTTGGCTTCATATTCTTCATATTGATCTCTCTCCCTTTGACAGCAATGTCAAAGAGCAATAAAAACATACAGCTCTATAGTAGCCATGTAACTCTCTAATGTCTGGTGCATTCTTTGTATCTTGGTATACTGATGTGCAAATCTATTCTAGTACTTCAACCTTTCACAACCTTAGACAAAAGTCTAAAGTGTGAACTATGTTGCATCAACATGTATGATCTTCTAATAAGATTAGGCTGATGCAACCTCTAGATCACCTTAGTGACCGGTAGACAGGGGACATAACCCAAGTCTAGTCCTCAAGTATTCATATGTATCCTTCACTAGAGGCTTTGTAAATATGTCAGCAAGTTGTTCTTTTGATGTAACAAATTCTAGCTTCACTTGCTTCTCCTATACTTGTTCCCTTAAGTAGTGATACTTAATAGATACATGATTTATTTTAGAGTACATCACTAGATTCTTTGAAATATTAATAGCACTAGTGTTATCACAATATATAATCACCGGCTCAGTGATTACCTCATTCATACCTTCTAACACTTGCTTGATATATGCAATATTTGAATAGTTAGTAGCAGCAACAACATACTCTGCTTTAGTTGTAGACTGGGAAATGAAAGCTTGTTTCTTACTTGTCCATGTAACAAGTCTTTCACCAAAGAAGAATGCTCCTCCAATGGTACTCTTTCTATCATCCACATTTCCAGCCCAATCAGCATCGGTGTATACTTGAAGTTCAAACTTGCCTTTCTTAGGATACCACAATCCATAATCTTCAATTTTCTTTAGGTATCTTAAGATTCTCTTTGTAGCAACCATGTGTGACTCTCTAGGGTTTGCAAAAAATCTAGCAACTATTCCAACAACATGTGCTATATCAGGTCTACTATGAACTACATACATTAACTTACCAATCATGGATCGGTACAGTGTCTGGTTTACCTCAGTAGTTCCATCTTCTTTAGTCAGTTTACATCTAGTGGCCATCAATGTTCCCATAGGTTTAGCATCTTCCATGCCAAATGTCTTCAATACTTCCTTTATATATTTAGATTGTGTGATGAATATACCATCATTCTACTAAATCACTTGTAAGCCTAGAAAGAACTTAATCTCTCCAAACATAGACATTTCAAATTCACTTTTCATTTCATCAGCAAATGACTTACAAATATGATCTTGTCCTCCAAATATTATGTCATCCACAAATATCTCAGCAATCAAGATAGTATCATCAGAATTTCCTTTCATGTATAGATTACTGTTCTCACTTGTTCTAACAAATCCAATACTCAGCAAATAGTTATGCAGCCTCTCATACCAAGCTCTCAGTGCTTGCTTCAAACCATATAAAGCTTTATGAAATATACATATCATATCTTTGTTGTTTGGATCAATGCACCCTTCAAGTTATTCTATGTAGACTTCTTCTTCAAGTATCCCATTCAGAAAAGAAGATTTAGCATCCATTTGGTGAACTTTGAACTTTTTGTGTGCAACTTATGCAAGTAATATTCTGACTCCTTCTAATCTAGCAATAGGTGTGAAAGTCTCACCATAATCTATTCCTTCCTCATGTGCATATCCCTTGCATACTAACCTAGCTTTGTTCCTTGTTACCTCTCCATTCTCATTAAGCTTGTTTCTAAAACTAGTACTGATAACATTCTTGTCCTTAGGTCTAGGTACTAAACTCTAGGTTTTGTTCTTCTCTATCTATTATATTTCCTCTTTCATTGCATTAACCCATTCATCATTCTCTAATGCAACTTTTACATTCTTTGGTTCATATTCACAAACTAGACATGTACCTTGTCTTGCTTTACTTCTTGTTTGCATGCCAGCTTGTCTGTCTCCAATGATTTATGTCTCAGGATGATGTCTTCTGATAAATATTACCAATATTCGATCTCTTCTTTCTTGTTCATCCTGTGCAGGTTCATTTGCTTGCTCGGTAGGTGCTTCCTGCTCGTCAATTTCTTTTTCTTGTTCCTTGGTATTGTTTTCCTATTGACCGGTTGTCACTATCTGTTGTGTTGTTAGGTACTCTGGTTGTGCAATGTAACTGGATCTACCATAGTCTTCCAGTTCCTTTGTGCTTTCCTCTGCATTCTTATCATCAAACTCATCAACCCAAACATTAGTACTTTCAATCATTTTATTAGTTACTTTGTTAAGACACTTTTATGCTTTACTTTTAATGGAATATCCTAGAAATATCCCTTCATCACCTTTTGAGTCAAACTTCCCATTTCTTTCATCTTTCAGAATAAAGCATTTACCTCCAAAAATCTTGAAACAACTTACAGTGGGTTTTTGACCAAACCATAACTCACAAGGTGTCTTATTAGTGTCCTTCTTTAGTTGTACTCGGTTTAGAACATAAAAAATTGTGCTGATAGCTTCTCTCCAGTATGTTTGAGCAATGTTCTTTTGTAACATCAGTGTTCTTTCACAGTCAACTATTGACCTATTCCTCCTTTCAGCTATTCCATTTTTTTGTGGTGTCCTCGATGTAGAGACCTGTCTTTTAATACAATGCTCATTACAAAAGTTAGTAAATTCATCAGAAATAAATTCACCACCTCAGTCAGATCTTAAGCATTTAAATTCTTTACCAGTCTCTTTCTCAACTTTTGCTTTATACCACTTGAACATCTTAAATGCCTCTAATTTTTTCTTCAAGAACATGACTGTCATTAATCTAGTATAATCATCAACAAAAAGAATAAAATATCTATCTCCATAGTAACTTTGAGTTCTCATAGGACCACATAGATCGGTATGCACTAACTCAAGTAATTTCTTTGTTGAATAATATTTTCTTTTGAAACTATATTTTGTCATTTTACCTTTCTGACATTCATGACACATAACATGATCAGGCTTAGATAAGTTAGGAAGACCTCTAACCTTTTTATTTTTACTGATCTTAATCATGATATCGAAATTCACATGACATAACCTTTTATGCCACAACCATGCATCTTCATCTTTCATCATTAAACAAGAAGACTGATCATTATCAAGATAAAACAAATTACCTCTTAATTGTGTTCCAGATCTAATAAGTCTTCCTCCATCATCACATATCTTCACTTTCTTGCTCTCAAAAGAAACTCAATAGCCTGAATTGTTCAGCTATGCCACACTTAGCAAATTATAGTTTAGACCTTTTACCCAATAAGCATTGTCACATCTAATTTTATCATTTATCATCAAGGATCCTTTTCCTCTAACCATACAAGGTGCATCATTACCCATTCTAACAGATGCTCCATTGTGTTCTTCAAGATGATCAAATTTCTCTTCATCACCAGTCATGTGATGTGTATAGCCACTATCTATGATCCATGTATCCTTTTTATTAACCTTAGAGATAAGTGTTGTCTCTACACACCTTTCATCTTCCTCTGAGTCATCCTTCATTGCAAAAAATACAACCTCCACATCTTCATCAGTGTCGATATCAACAACATCTTCTTCTGCAATGTAGCACACCTTCTTGCCTTTATCATTATTATCTTGATTGTCTCTATTGTAGTGTCTGTAACTTATGTTGCCTCTTCTCCCATAGCTTCCTTCACCAAATCGGTCTTTGTTTCTATCATCATCTTTCCTATGTGGACATCTAGTAGCAATATGACCAACCTCTTTACAATTAAAGCATGTTAAAGGTAATTTACCTCTATATCTTCCCTTACCTTTAGGTAACCTTCTAGCCATAAGAGCTTCAAGTTCATCAAGCTCATCATTAGTATTGCTATCACTATCATCATTCTCATTTCTGCTACTAGACTTACCAATCTTCAGAGAAGACATAAAAGTAGATTCAATAGATGGTACAACACTATTATCAAAGTTATTCAGTTCAAAGGTTGTAAGATTACTAGTCAAATTATCAAGAGTAAGGTTATTACCGGATGCAGACCTAGTTTCATGAATTGCAAATATTTTGATTGCATAAACTGGCAATAAGGTTCTAAGAACTTTTCTTACCACTGTCTCTTCTTTAATAACACAATCAGATGCTCTAATAGCATGGACTACCTCTTTTAGTCTATTTGTGTACTGCACAATATTTTCTCCTTCCTTCATCTTCATATCATCAAATCTTCCCCTTAAGTTTTCAGCTCTGGCTCTTTTGACATTCACATCACCACTATAAACTTGAGCAAGTTTATCCCACATATCTTTAGCAGTAGTGCAATTTTCAATATCTTCAAATTTGACATCTATACAGGTAGCAACAATCTCCATCATAGTAACATTATGTTCATGCCTATCTCTTAGTTGATCAAGGGTCAAGGGACCAGTGGGTGGTGCAATGTATCCATTCTCCATTAGTGTAAGGGAAGAATTCCCAATTCTAGATACATGCAGCTTCATTCAGCTTTTCCATACTGTGAAGTTATCCTTGTTTAGCTTTGGCACTTCCCTCTTATACATTTTGAGATCTTTATGCTAAAGTCCTTAAAACTTTGTTCCAAGCAACCAATGCTCTGATACCAATTGTTAGAATAACTGAGAGGGGGGTGAATCAGTTATATACAGTCCCAATCAAAAAATGTATATCCAAAAACAATTTACTAAAACTTCTGCAACTCAGTAAAGTAAAATAGTATTGTGTCTATGCTTTTACCGATTACCAGTTAATAACATATAGTGATTACCAATCAAATCCAATATGAAACATCTAAATTATGACAACAAGCAATCATCACAGTAAACACATAACACAAGAGATTTAACGTGGAAACTCTGTAAAGGGAAAAACCACCTGAGACTGGCAACCCAAAAATTGTTCACTCTTCTGAAGTGAGGTCAGTGAAGACCCAACCTTGTTAAAGGTTACAAACAAACTGTGAGGTGTGACCTTGTTAGAGGATTTTAGACCAACCGTTATCGTCCAACTAACATTCACTATGGGGTTGACATGATAACAAATGTACACTCTATGAATGATATTACAAGACTTTCTAGTCCACTCTATTAAGAGATTTATTTGTTTACAATGGCTAAAATGTAACAGCAGTTGATCTGATTACAACACAACTTCAATTGTAGGTTATCAGATCTATGTTAGGCTCATTCAAATCCTTTGATCATTATATCAATTATGTTTCAATCAATATTCAGTAACTTACTGTTGCTTAGTTATAGCTTTCTGATGCTCGATAATCTTTGCAGTTCGGTTCTCCTTAACCAGTATGATCAAGCATGCATGAAGCTTGTTCACGTGATATCTCTTCAGTCTCCTTCTTCCAGCATGATTTCATCATGAAATCCTAGTCTCTTAAATAGATGAGTAAACTGTTTTAATTCCATCCATCAGATTTTGTTGCTTAATCTCCTTTGTTGATTTTTTCGCTTTAACCTTCCTTGGCTGATGTGTCAGTAACTTGTTTTGTTTTAATCCCTTATATCTTCTTTGAATTATGTTAGTTGTCAATCTTCATAACAAACATTATCTTCAACTTCGTAATCATAACACTTTATAGCTCATCAACTTCCATCAGCTAAACTAATCATTTAGTTCTTTTCTTCTACTCGGTTAACAAAGAAATGTGTCGGTGAACACAAGCTCAGTTTATACTGTGCTCAGTATATACTACACTGCGTTGGTGTATACTGAAATGCTTCTTTAACCGATAACACTACTTTGTGCATTTTTCTCTATCCTTCATCATAGATGAATGCAACATAATCAAGTCAATAACATAAGGTCATAGACTCATTCATAAGTTACCCAATGTATTCCTTATCCTTATCTATCATATCCATCTTCCTCATGTAGATATATATGTTCTTCATCTCTTTTCTTCTTCTTTCTATAGATGTTTGGGTATAGTAACTTACAAGATAAGTATTTTCAAAACTAGTTGACATCAATGACAACATATTACTAATTTAATCATCTTACATATCAAATCAATAACTCAATGATCTTAAATCACAGATCTTCAAGATAAATAGTTTATTCAAATCAGTTGTAGTTCATCAGAAAGAATATGTCATTGTAGTGCTTATCTACTAGGGATACATGGATTATACTCCCCTTTAACATTTTCTTCTTAAATTATACAAAGTAGCTATCCATAACACTATCAAAATTCTCTCCTAACTGATGAATAAATTAATTTATCTGCTAGATTAGTGGTTTGTCCTTATTCCATACAACATCTCCAATTGTAGGAAAATTATTTTGAACATAGAAGAATAAACAAATGATTAGAGAACCAAACTTACACATAGATTTCTTGGCCCTATTGATTGAAGTTCTAGGTTCTCAGCAAGTTGGGTCAACTACAACTCGGCAAGATCATAAGTGTGATCTTTCTTTACCATCTTCCATGCTTGATTGACTATAATGCAAGGAACACTACCTAACTTGTTTGACTGATAGAATTTTTGAGCAATCACTCTCACTTCAAAATATATCTCTAGATCTATGATTGTGGATATTGTTATTCCTCTCTTATTCCATACTTCTTGAGTGTTTGTTTAAATTATCTCTTTACTCTGGCATCTCATTGTTTTCTTCCTGGTTAGACTAGGATAGCTGGTGACTCGGTGAATCATATCCTTGGTGATCTTGACTAGTCCACTCTCCAACCATATCTTCATATCATGAACTCTTATCAAGATGATCTTAATCCATTCAACTTTAAAATTTCATGGGAAATCTAGGGCACACACTAACCCTTTCTCGGCAATTTTTTGATGTTCGACCTTCAACACTCTATTGATACATAACTTGTTGTATGCCTCTCTTATCTCATAATCATCAATCTCTCCAATTTTACACATATAACATGAGTGCACATCATGTATCATCCAAACCCTTGGCAGAATCAATGACAGGGCACCCATGAGATCTCCCTTTATCTCACTTTCTGAAATGAATTAAAATTTAGGAGGCTTACATGCATCACTCCTCACAAGTTGAACATTCAAGACTTCTCTGCCTTGATTCTTAGCTATTGTAGATGAAGTAGATGCCATATCTCTAAATTTAGGGTTCAAATTACAAGTTCAAGTTACTCGACAATACCTTATTTCAACAGTCCTTTATGATATTTTCTTGTGGCACACTATAAAGATCTTCACAAACTTAGCTTAGCATAGATAGCTCTTCTTAGTCACTTAAAACTCGCTCTACAAGTTCTCAAATCGCTGGGTGAAATGAGAATGAACAGTAATAATTTTCTTTATAAATTTAAAACGGTTAGATTAGGGCTTCATTAAATGATTTGTACACTTTGTAGGTGAATACAGCTATCTTGCCCTTCACATGACAACTCAGTTATCATGTAATCATACTCGGTTGAAACCATGACTCGGTCAATACTACCATTTAGTTCTTCTTGGTATATACAACATCTTGGTTATTACAGGAGCTCGACACACATTGAGTGACTCAGTCACTATGGACTTAAATACTGATACTCAACATCAAATTTGCAATATAACTTCTTTCTCAAATCTATCCTAATGCATCTCAATTCATGCAGATATGGACTTTGTCATATCAAATGTTAAGAACTGATGTAAAATAAATCATTAGAAAATAGTTCCTCACATACCTTCCTTGCTTAGTTTGAATTAGTGTGATCACCTAATCCATTGGATTGGGTGACCTCAGGTTCACTGGATCCACTACTACTTGCTTCCTCTTTCATTTTCCATGTCTTATTCATTTGGTTCCTTATCTATTCAACAATCTCTTCATTTTTTAATTGTTCATTACTTGGTGCATGTGCTTTGTAGTCTCTTTTTATGTGACCAATCTTGTGGCATTTGTAACAGACCAAGCTTCCACTAATCCAACTCTTGGATTTACCTCTAAAATGTGTCTTCATATAGTTTACTCCAATATGACCATATTCTCCACAATAATGACAACTATACCATGTATTGTACTCCCAATTGAATGTGTTACCCTTCCTAGGTGCTTTATTCTTCTTATTGGATGTCCACTTAGCTTTAGATCTATATTCTTGTGCTCTATGGTCATATTTATGATAGTTAAAATAATGTCCTTTAAATTTAGGTGTAGTATGTGGATTACTAACCTTTGACTTGCATTCATGTGCCTGATGTCCATGTTTCTTACAATTAAAACAATTTCCATTAAAATTTGGTTTAGGATTGGACTTGCCATTCTTTCTTTTGTAGGTGTTTGTTGTGTGTCCTAGCTTTCCACAATGATGGAATGTGGGTTTCTTGTTCTTTGACTTTGCATTCCTTTGTTCTCCACTCTTTGATGATTCTCCTTCTTCAGTGGATGATAGGTCCTCATCATGTCTAAGTCCAGAAGTATCACTGGATCTTCTTGGTGACCTCAACAGTTCTTCAAAGTATTTCACAGCTTCATTTGGTTTGTTCATCCTTTCATTGAGTTCCTTTTCAGATCTCAGTTCATTCTTTAGTTGACTATTCTCTGATCTTTGATTTGTGATTTCCATATCTTTTCTGCTCAACTCTTGATTAGCAAGTAGCAGTTGATTTACCATGTCCAATTGATTGTTTGTGAGCCTTTGCATGTCACATGTCCTTTCATCAAGTCTTATAGACATTTGTATTTTGTCTTCTTCTGTCATTGTCTTGTCTTCTTCAGCTTTCTTTTTCTATTCAATTACTTCACATAATCTTACTGTTTGAATTTCCTATTCTCTCTTCAGATTTTTGATATCTTCATTCAATATGTTGTTTCTAATTTCTTTCTAATAGATCTTTTATAGATTCATCACTTTCAGTAGAATTACCATTGTCAAATATACCTTTGGTATCCTCTTCTTGATATTGTGTATCATTCTATTGAATTGCCACTTCTTTCATTCTGCATAAGGATTTCTTCAATTCTCCTCTAGCTGCTTCAAGCTAGTGTAATGCAAGCTAAATGTCAATCTTCAGATTCTCTATGATCTTTCCCAACTTATAGACCTCCATTTCCAAGACCTTAACTCACAAGTGATTAGAATTATTTTAAGAGACTAAAGCTCTGATACCAATTGTTGGAAATATAATATGAGAAATGAGATACTGAGAAGGGGGTTGAATCAAATATCTACTATTAATTCCAATTTGACATAAATTCAACTTACTTATCATAAACATAAATCTCAATACTAAAATAGATCTAACAATCTAACTTCATCCATGAAATGAAACACATAACACAAATATTTTGGTTACCCAAAAACCCTTGAAAGATAAAACTGGGATGGGGATGACACCCACAAATCTTCACTACTATAGTATAAATGTTTCTTGTTAGGTCTACAATGTTTGATCACTTTAGATGATCTACCTTGTGAGGGTTTTTCCCTGTTAAGAGCTTATAGACTTATACAATCTACCTTGATTAAAGGATTTGAAACTTACAACTAAGTAAGCACTCGATTAAGAGATTTATGAAAGCCTATTATGAATACTCTGTTAAGAGATTTACCCTGATTCACCTGTTAAAATGTATCATTACTTGATCCTTCAGTTTGCACTAAAAATGTTGATAATAGATCTCCTCTTTCCAATACTTATTTGATCTCAAAATCAAATGTATCTTTGTTCTGTCCTTCACTGCTTTGCTTGGTCACTCTAACTGATCTTTGCCTATGTCAAAATACTTCTTTGTTTTGTGTACATGAGATCTCCTTCATTACATCCATCTATCTATACATCATTTTAGGGTTTAGATCTCATCTTATATAAACATCTAATCAACCTCCTAGATGAAGATCAACGATCTAGATTCTCTACTTGTGTTGCTTAAGCATTCCCTTTTTTCTGATAGGTTACATGGCTTATATAGGGATTAATGATTATAAATACAAGGTGTAATCAACTCAGTGATTCCCTCAACAAATATTAAATATTGTATAAATGCCAACCAAAATAGTTTTCCTAAGTGTTTGTGCCATAACAAACACATATGTCAAAACTGGCTTGCTCGGCATATGAAGTCTCTGATACTCAACATTTACTGTTCTTCATATACTGGTGCTCATCACTGACTCTTCTATACAACTTGACATAAAATTCTTAGTGACTACTAAGGTACTTGGTGACCTTTGACTTGCTTGGCAGTAACTACTGCTCAGTAACTATAGAAAATACAATTCTAAACATGACTCGACCTTCACAAGATGGCTCGGTTGCAGTGATGACCGACCAACATTTCCTAGAAAATGACTAAGTGTAAGACACTAATAGACAAAAAAACTTAGGGATCAATAGATGCCTCCCCCAAAAGACAATGTACTCAAAAGAAACACCTATTAACAAGTCAAAAAATGAAGTAATACTAGTTTCTCTACTTTTTGAATGTGGGCATAAAGTCATATCAAGACTCCTTCCTTCTTTGTCTTCTAGTCCTTTTTCCCTTTTACTACTTTCCATCAATCTTCTAGCTTTGTAGCCTCCTTCTACCGCATCATGGACTCGTCAATAGAAGTCGTAGCCTTTCCATCCTTATATCGAGATCAATCATTTTAAATTGAACCAATATTTCCAAGTCTACCACTAGTAGTGACACAAAAATTCTCCAAAGTCTCCATACCTCTTGAAGCATTAGGAACTGTGTCATTTCTCACACCCTTAATCAAATATTAAGGCTTAATCTAGTTCATATCCTTCTATTATAAAAATAATATTATAATAGAGTTTCCAAATGTTTTATCTCTTATTGTGGCCTTTGATACCTCATTACTTAGTTCCTGTTAATCCTTTTCTACACTCATTCTGATACCACTCTATTGTACTTTTGTAGTATAAAAAATAAACCTTATTTAGTAGATGGAATAATATCTTCTAAAGCTTCCTTTGATTCTTCATCCTCCTCTTTCTCTGCCAAATAAAATTGGTGGGAGGCTTCCTACCACCAAGTTTCTTATTTATGTACTCACTTCTTTAGATAGTTACCAACCACATGCTTAGTCAAAATACATTTTCTACATCTGAAAGGGATACATTTATAATCTATAGGTTGAAGTCACTCACCACTAGCAAGTTTCAGAGATGAATTTGCTAGGAGGGATTTTTACAAAACCATCTCAATAGAATACAAAAAATAAGTAGAATGAAAAAATCTTGGGATCCCTCATCCACTCCCCAAAAATCTACCCAAAGTGCTCCTAATAGCTTCAAAAAAAGACTCAAAACAAAATTGAAGTGGTATATTTCAAAGTCTTAGCAATAAATGAATCATTTCAAAGGACTTAGTAGCTAGTTGAAATAGGGGTACCAAGGTTTCAACAATAGTATGTGCTTATGCTACCAACTCCAAAGAGAATCACATAAGATTTTCTTCCTATCTTGTCCATTGTCAAAAGTCACCATAAAATACCTTGTGCTTTAGGGTAGATATGAATATTTCCATCTAAAATGGGGCCCCACGCCTCTAAAATTCATCTATGAAACTCATCAAGACTAGGGTAGAAAACCTTATATCTCCTTATCAAACCCATCTCCATGAAGAGTTCAACATTTTCTACTACTTCCTCTTCAATCTCTTCCTCTAGATAAACAATTAGTTTATCTATAAGAGGCTCAACCATTTTGTGCTCATCACACCCCCATTATTCACTTTCTCTACTACTTCTAGATAAAATCCTCACTTGTTGTTAACATTCCCCTTCTCCTCCTTAGCAACTTGGCATTCCATCCTAAGTCTATCTTTAACTCCATTCCAGGTGTATAATAGTTCTAGCTTCTTTTCATTAGTTTTCTCTTGAAATTTGGGTTTGCAATGCAAATTCAATAATGATTCACCCATCTCAAAACCATTGAAGTCATTTCTTAGCATCTTTCGGCTCAACCTATCATCCTCATAATGGGTGTCCGTTTGAGAAGTTGTCCACACCATTGTTGAATGGTTGCAAATGGTGCATAACCACACCATGTACAACATTTCATCCATCATTTACATCCATAGGAAAACACTCAAAAGAACTACCATAGGTTTTTGGCTGCTACAATTGGGGAAAGCATGAAAATCTAGAGAAACTTCCCTAGATTGTTGTAGATGATCCAAAGAAGGCCTCCCTAAGAATAATCATTTCAAAGCATTTTTGTAGTGTTGATGGTAAAAACCCTAGTTAAAGAGATGGGAGGAAGTGAGAGTCATCCAACCATATCTAAAAAATATCTCATGTTTGTAAGTTAAATTTAATTGTTTATTACTTATAGAGTTAATGAAATCAATTGAAAAAGGTTTGAATTAAAAAAGTAAAATAAAGTAGAAAAATGAGAAAATAAAAACAAAGGATATGGGTAAATGTTGGAAGTTGGGTGCCTATTCTACAGAAGTTTGCGACCAAAAAATTTTGGCACAAGAAATAGGAACCCATTTTTTTAAAAGCAGGCGCCTATTTAGCTTCGAGTGCCCAACCTATATTTATAAAATGGGCACCTGTTTAAAAATTGGGTGCTCGTTTAGCTTTGAGTGCCTGGAGCAAAATGGGTGCCTATTTTGTAAATGTATTTAGTTTTTGTTTTTAACCGTTGTGCAAGTAATTTTCACAACTTGCTAAACAAGATCACAATTTTGGACATACAGGTGCCCGTTTCTACTGCTACCGCTGACCCCCTCAGCTCTTTTTCTCTCGATTCCAGCTATGTACCATTGTTTTTTATTATTTTTCTTTACTTTTTATTCTTTTTTTCAATAAAAATTATAGCTTAATGTTATTTTTAAATTGTTAGACAAGTAATTGTTTAGTTTCAACTTTGATTTCTAATTTAGCATATTAATAATTGTAGTTTATGTTTAATTTAGTTATTTTTAGTTTTAGTTTACTTTGTAAATTATCGTACCAAACTAGAAAACTAAAAAAATTGTTAAAACTTAATTTAACCCTAAGTAGAAAACAAAAATGTAAAACTAGACACAATTGAAATAAGAAACCCTAAGGAGAACACAAAAATATAAACCTAGACACAACTGAAATAAGAAACCCTAGGTTGAAAACAAAAACATAAACCTAGACATAACTGAAATAAGAAACCCTAGGTAGAAAATAAAAAGGCAAACGTGGACACAACTAAAACAAGAAATCATAGGTAGAAAATATAAACTTACACACAACTAAAATAAGAAAATCTCTCTCTCTCTCTCTCTCTCTCTCTCTCTCTCTCTCTCTCTCCAATTTGATATTTGTTGCCACTACCAAATGGGAATAGTGTATAATCTTCTTTTCTTATTGGTAGTCTTCAAAATATGGTAAACCATTCCTTCTTCTTAGGTATTTGCGTAGCCATGTACCAGCTACCACAACATACCCAATTGGATACTAAAGACCATCATCATCTACTTGATGACATATCAACTTTTTCTTAGGTTCTACACATCGAGCTAGCCAATATGCAATCTTCTCTTCATTATCCTTAGGTGAAACAACAACATACACATGTCCTACAAAAAAAAATTAAGTACATGCACAAATAAAACTTGTTATATTTTGTATTCAAATATAATCATGAATTATATAAAATACATAACTAATATAATTTAAATTTTTACAAGAAATTGAATTAAATTACCAGGCTATATGAGGTCTAAAACACGATCATAATCTTTTGATGCAAATGCATGATCCAGGTCTTCATTTCTTATATCATCTTGATCTTGTGTCTCACTAGGTGTTAAGGATTTTTGTTTTCATTCTTCAACCCATTTCATATTCTCACATTCTTCCCATTCACCTGCAACACAAAAATGACAAAAACGTGGAAGCTCCCTAGTCCATATATTGTGTTAGAATTAGAACTCCTAAATAAATTCCATTTAGCCGATTCATTGATTATATCATAATCATATCTTGAAATGATATTCTTCTCTTCAACTAGCCAGAAGAAACATATGATTGTAGAGTTTTGACTTGATCCTATAGGCAAACTTGTTTTACACCATTCAAAAATTGCACGTGCATCTTTAAATTTTTATTTTTCCTCAAATTTGAGTTTCTCTCTACAAATGGCTCTCTTAACACATGCACCAACACCATCATGTTCTCCCTTCCCATGTCTAGCCAAAAAAACTCTAGATATGTTGGATATTAATTTTCTTATGTGTCCTACTCAACCAATAAAATGTTATAGCATTCTTGAATTTCCCTGTGCAATTATCTGACCATATTAGATGTTGTGTTATATAAATTTCTCTCTCCCTTGAATTCTCATAAAAGGTCTTAAAGCAATACTGGATAAATTCTCATATAGAAATGGTACTCTCTCAAAAAAAATTAATCCTCTTCTATACTATCAGGTGCATGCCTATAGACAATATGAACAAAAATTGTTACTTGCATTGAATTATAATATTGTGGTTGGATCTCATCTTGTGATGCAAGCATGTAGTTATTTGCAAAGTCAATGACTGAAAGTATACTACAAATTGGAAATGTATTCTTGCATATGTGAAAGTGTCCATCAAGACATCTAGCATTTTGAGAGTGTTTCGCATATTTAGGTACGACCTTACTCTTGAATTTATTCATAAATGCATGAATACTCACTTTTTCAGTAATCAAATCACACCATTTTTCAACCTTTCCATCCTTCAATGGATGCTCAATAGTTTTAAATCTTTGTACATCAACTAATTATTGTCCAAAATCAATTGAAATATTTTCATGCAAACATTCATCTAATAATTTAAGATTGCCACATATATCACATACACTAGAAACACATGCATTCAAAAGATAAAATTGCTCTTTTACAGTTTGAGGTGGTATATTTATACCACATTCCCATAAAATTTCATTAGTATGCATGGTAGAATGTATAGATCAAAAAATATCATAATGATAACAAAACTGAACATGATTTTTGCAACAATAGGTGACTCTTTCCTTGTTAATCCTTACAGGCCATGGTTTACATTTTTCAAAAGATCTTTGACTAATACTAATAGTTAACACCTTATTATCCACAAATATTTTATACAATTCAGTTTGAGTCATATCCAAAAGGTGTTTTGGATGTGGATCACAAATTTTTGCGCTGACTCTTAATTCAAGAACATCTCTAGCATTAGGTGATACTCTTCTATTATCGTGCCAAAAAAAATTAATCAAAGATTTGACTTCACCAGTAAGTATCATGTCAGACCTTGGGAATCTACCACTAAAGCTCCATACATGGTTTTTTGGGTCACTCTCAAAGTTAACTCTTCTCTTTACATCTCTTGCTAAAGTTTTACGATGAATATTAAGATATCCACTTATGTCTGTAATCATTCTTTTATCAGTAGTAGTTTTGTTTACTAAAGTTTTTGTTATTGCTCATCATGCCACATTACTATCTTTAGAATGACTTTTCTTTCGGATTGTGTGAAAGGCACTAGAAACAGTTGATACAACTTGTTTTAGAGACTCATCCTTCTTCTTGGATTTCACATAAATGCCTAACCTCTTCATCACTTTTTGTATTTTAGTCATTTTAATTAGTTGTAACATTAGTTGAAATTGAAACCTAAATTTGTTATTATAAAAAAATATCTAAACAATCTAGTCATGTGTGTCCTAATCTGTCTCCATGAAACCAAACCACACCAATTATCTTGCACATCACTTTTAATTTAAAATTGTTCATTCATTTCATTATCATTCAAATGGGTTTCTTTCTCAATTGGTGTTTCTATGTCTACATCCACATTGTTGATTTCAATTTGAATTGGGGTTTGAATTTCACTTTCAATTGGGGTTTGACTTTCAATTCCTTTATCATTATGATTAACATTACTAATTTGTGGAGTTTGATGTGCAATAAAATCTGTTACTCTATTTTCAGGAATAAAATCTAAGTCATTTAAATTATAACCTACTTTTACCAAATGATCAAGTTCTTTATCAGAATAAGTTACATTTGGTTGTGAAGACATACTTGTATCCAATACTAGATTAGAAGATGCACCTTAGTTTTCTTCCTCAACCTCTATATCCATCATGGTGTCTTCATTGTTCTCCTCTTCTAAAATAATTATTGAACTTGATGCTCTAACATTATTCTATTTTCGATTTCTTTCTCTTTTTTCTCATTGTCATTTTGCCTCCATCTCTCTATTTGTTGCAACCTCCTCAGTTGTCAAAACCTTCATTTTCCTCTTTTTGCATTTGATCCCATGTTTGCACCAAATTTGAATTCAAAGGATTCTCTTCATGTCCGATCCAAAACAAGACAAAAAAAGAAAATGTTGATTTGAATGATTCTTTCTATAATACAAATCAGTAAAAAAGTGATTGAATACTCATCAATCATTGAGATCAAGCCCACGGTCCTATTTTTTGTCTGCAATGGATCTTTTAGAAATGGGCACTCGTTATTTAAATGAAATGGGTGCCCGTTTTCAAAATCAGGTGTTTGTTTCAGTTTCAACAATCCAAATAGAAACATGCACCCATTTCTTAAAAATATGAGTGGGAACCATACCACCACTTTGGTTTTTGGTTTGGGACAGGCTTGGTGGAACCAAGCCTGTGCTTGGGTCTACAAAAATATGGTTAAGGCATTGGAATATAAATTTTTTGCCTTATCATAATTTTTTGGAGGCCTTCCTGAATGATTTTTTTGATGAAATGAAAACCCATTTTAGTTCTTATTGTACAGATTCTAAAAATATAAATTTCATAGTAATATGAGTAATTTTAGTTATATACTAGAAATAGTATCTTCATAAAATTAGTATTGAACAATAAATCAAATAGAAACTAAATAACCACAATTAGCAACTTTATTTAGCAAATAAAGCACAATTAAGCATCCTATGGCTCTCTAACTAAGAGTGTTAATGTGAAGCTCTCAGCAAGCTTCCATTAATGAAAGTCCTAGTATGAGAAATGATATGATAAACAAGCTAAATTCATCAATTCTAAATGAAATACAACTAATTTGCCTTAATTTTCCTTTCTAGCTATAAAATGCAAGAGGTTTGATGCTATTCTCAGATTTGTGGATTGTTTTATGAGTCATTTTGCCTTGCTTATATAGGATTTGGCAAGGGTAGGGGGTGTAGTTTTGTAGATCATGATTAAGCTTGAGTTGAGTCTTTGGTTCCACCCTTTGAAGACAATTTAAATATTGTGTCCTCGAAGCTTGGGACAAGTAGACAATATGAGTGGACAAGATGCTCTTTTGGAATGAGTGATTGAGATTCATTTTGGCTTGATCCATGTGACCTCTTTCTTTCAATTCTCATTGGTTGAGGCTTTTTCCTCCCATGTGGTGTTGAGAGAAATTAGTATTTAATCAATTGATTTTAATTCATTTATTTAGCCATGTGCACCCCTTGAATGGGTTGATTTGATTTAATTTGAACTATATAATTAATTGAATTAATTGCATATTGATTTAATTTCACTTGATTTAAATACTTTTAATCGATCTTTTGGCTTTAGATTTTGAATTATATTGAATTAAGAGTTGATTTTAATTTTGATTGGCCAAATGCTTGATTCGATTAAATTGCCTTGATTTGTCAATAAATTGATCTTGTCCATTTTTTAGTGATTATAAATGCCCCTCTTTGAGTTGACATGTGAAGCATGTTAATTCAAAGAATATCTTGATTTTATTGATGAAAGGTCTTGATTCTGTCGATGTTAGATTTGATGTTTGATATGAAATACAATTATGATGATAGGATTGATTGATTTTGATGCTTTGATGGTCGATCTGATGTTATATTACTGATGCGATACCTAATTTGATGTGGTTCAATGTTTGATGCTCCTTTCGATTGATTTAGTGAAAAATTTCCTAATAAAAGATTACACTCTGATGTGCTTATGTTGATGATGATATGATTGCATGCCCCCTTGAGAAATGAATTGAAATGATTTTGGATGATTTGGTTGAGAATGGGAAATTTTGATTTGTTTCCTGATATAGAAATTTGGAAATGCCCCGATCATGAGAGAATTTGATGAGAAAAGATTTGATTGATAAGATGTTGATGCTCCAAATAAGTTGATGATGGTTTGGTATTGTTTGATGTCAGTTAGAATCACTTGGTTGATGTTGATGTCAATCTGATAGGATAAGTTGATGGGTTGATATTTTGCTCTCACGATCTAGAGAGACAAAACAATGATTTTCCTTCCTCAAGTTCTAGAGTTAGGAGATTTGATTGCTCTCAAGATGAGCAAATGGATGATAGGATAACTTGATTGACGTTAGATGATCACTTGGATGATTTGATTGATTTATATTTGATACATGATATGATTAGATATATTTTTTTGTGATATGGAGCTGATTGGATGTTCTCATGATGCAAAATTAAGGATTGATAAAAGGGTCATCTGTTGGTGTAGGTGCATGTATAGATTTAGGTAATGGATAGATTTAGGTTGCCCCTAGTTAATTAGAATGATTGATTATTGATGATTTACTTGATGGAGCATGAATCATTTGATGGATCAAACATTTGATAATGTATCTTGATGATGTTGATGTACCTGTGATGATCAGATTGAGCATGATTTTTTATGATGGATACTTCATACATTGATGATGTTGACTAGGACTTTGATGATATCAATAGACATTTGATGATGTTGATCAGGACTTTGATTATACATTGATGGACATTTGATGATGTACCATTGATGATATCTTTGATCATTTTATGTATCTTGATTTGGTCTTTTGATGATGATAACTCTACCCCCTTTCTATTTTTTTCTTTTTCAAATCTATTTTCAAGCTAAGAAAGGCAAATACCTTAAAAGCATTTAATCTAGGATGTATGTAGCTAACTGTCACTATTCAGGATTAGGAAGCTTATTTTCATCATCAAGCCTTTTGGAACATGAAATTGGTACAATCATCACTGGTTCAACCATGATGATATGAATACCTCTTTCCTCAAATTTTAATATTGCAAGTAAACAATCAAATAATTGATCCCTTTCATATACAAATGTCCTCAATGATTCTTTGATGATCATGTCATTAGATGGATTTGCATACTATTATGAATCAACCTGACAAGCACTCAAGTAGCAATCAAGAAAATATCATGTCTTTATCATCACTCATCTAGTAGAATTTCATCGATTTGCTAGAAAGACATGGTTCCAAAAATCTAGTAACACTTTGAACATTTTTACTTTTGTTTGTAGATCCATATTTCATACACTTCATCCACTTTAATCCGTAGTTATGTTTAAGCCTTTTTAGATTTTGATATGATTTGATTAAGCTTTTTAGATTTTGATTTGATTTGTCAAATGTTATTGTTTAGATCAAGTATTTGGATGTTTGAAATGTAATATTGATCAATAAGTTCAAGTGTAGCAATTTTTTAATTTTGATGCAATGATTTTGAGCCAACTCGTGTCTATTTTGATAAGCTCATTGAACTTGGATTGATGCCCCTAGTTTGATTTAGCAAAGATCATGCTTTGTTGGGCAATGCAACTTTTGAGTGTTTATTTAAGATTTGCAATATTTAGATTTTTTAGATTTTTTTGGCTTTTTAAAATATTTTTGATGTTTTTGGATTTGTAGATAATTTTTTATGTCTTTTTTTTTTGGATTATTTGAGGAACATTTTCACTTTTTTTTTATAAAATTTTTAGAGATTACTAGTTCTCAAACAAGATCACATTGAATTTGTCCCCAATGTCTGATAAGGTATAGAACATGAAAGATGGATTTGAAAATTGATGATTCACCAATGAATAGGTAATGATGGATGAATCAAGTGTGTTGCCCATAGGACCATCTCCTCAAGATTATCCAAGCTAGGGAAAAATGATATCTCAATACAGGCCAATGATGTGGTGTTGAATAGCACATGGAATAATGACCTGGTGTCATGACAATGGTCCAAAGGAGTGGACATATCAAGAGACTTTTTCAAACATTATTTTCCATTTCTTTTATTGTATTCTTCCATTGGATCAAGATTAAGGGATCAATGTGGATAGGATCACACAATCATGATAAAGGGATGGTGAAGGCTATGAGTGAATGGTTTGGGATTATGGGAAGGCTTCTTAGGAATAATGAAGGTGGCTTTAGGATCAACAAGATCATGATAAGGTAGTGTGAACATAACAAGTGAATAGGCTGATGGAAAGGATAACTCATGTAAAGATACTTAATGCTCATAGCTATGTTCAACCTTGTCAAGATCAAAGGTGAAATATGTAATACAGATGCAAGTGAGATCAATGGTAGAAAGATGGAGGATATGATGGATGAAACTTGCCCCCAAGTGTAGAGTGCAAGAGAGAGGAATTATGCATGACGCCTATTTGCCAAGTTTTCATCATGGTACTTGTCCAAGATGCCACAAGAAGTGGTTTTCACCATAGGATGGATTTCTTTTCTTTTCTTTTTCTTCTTCTTTTTCTTTTTTCTTTTTTCTTTTTTCTTTTTTCTTTTTTCTTTTTTCTCATTTTTGGATGGACTCAAGCCTCATGCTCTTTGGATACTCCTTGAAAAGGTATGATATGAGGAGCCAAGGCTTTTGAAAGGTATGCTCAAATATGTTGATATGGTGATGGAAAGGTGATATGGTGGATAAGGTAAAGGGTGGCTAAAGATTTATGCAATGGATTGGATAATGGAAATGGAAGGATAATGAATGAGAGGATAATAAGTCTTTCCATATGTGGGCGTGAAAACGGGATGGAAGGATAATGAATAGGAGGATAAGAAGTATTATCAAGATCAACATTGATACACACCTTGAAGGGTAGTGGAATAATGGAGGAAAAATGGGTGAACTAGCTTGGGACTTTGATGTAAGAGAGGATACAGATCTTGGGACACAAGGACTCAAAATGGATGGATGAGATGGAATATGTTTGGGAGAATGTGAAGTGGAAGCCCTTGGAAGCTTGAATGTCAACTTTGATTTCTCTTTTGTGTGTAAGTCCTTCAAAAGTGACTTGGGAATCCACACTTTCTTTGATTTGTCTTTCCTTTTGGATTCTTTAGGATGCATTTCTTCAATGAGGGATTTAGGAACCCACATTTTCTTTGATTTTTCTTTTTTCTTAATGGACCTTTTTGGTCTCTTGAATATTTTTTTTTTTCTTTCATTCACATGTCAATTAGATTGGACATAGTGATCTTCATACATAACTAGATTCCTGATTTTATGATTCTTATGTTGCGCATTCAAATTTCTTCCAAAAGACTTAGGATTGGTGGTTGAATAAGGTTGATACGGGTGGTTCATATGGATGATTTGATATGGAGGATTGACATGGATAGGTGCTTGGTTTCTCAAGTATGTATGTCTTTGTTGATCTTGATACATGGTAAGGTAAGGGGATGGTGGGATAGGGATGGTAGGAAAGGTTGATGGAGGAATTTAAGGGCCTAATATGGATTTGGAGGATGTATAAGGAATATGATTATGCACAAATGGAGGTAAATGGGATGTGGGAGGGATATCAACATCTTTATTTTGAGTTGCATGGCCAAGGCTTTCATCTTTTGGATTTATCTTTGTACCAATAGGCTTATATGTAGCTTTGATAGGAGTGACTTTGATAGGAGCAGTTGAATCTTGAGATAGATATGGAGGCTTATGAAAAGTGGATGTCGGGGTAATTTGATGTTGACAAGGATCTTTTGATAGCCTAGGAAGAATACTTTTCTTTTGATTTTCAATAAGTTCATTAGAGATGGAAGTAATACCTTGATATTGCTTAGGAGATGGGTATGATATATGAGGTGAAGGAATATGGGGTGTTTGAGATGGAAGGATATCTTCTTGAAATAAATGGAAGGGTATGAAGGATTCATCATGGGATTCTTGGGATATGGGACTTTGGTCAAATATAGGATAAGGAGAGATATTATCTTGATCTTGATCCTTCATAATACTTGTTTCTTTGCACTTTTGATTAGTCTCTTGACATGAAGCTACTTCTAAGGACAATGTAGGAGTTTGGATCCACACGAGGGTTTATTGAAGGGATGATAGATGTTCATTTGAAATAGGTACAATAGGCATTGTAGCACATATGAAGGCTTGGAGTCTATATCCTTTGAAGCATGAAAGAAGTTTGTAGCAAGATGTAGGTTAGCTTGGATCTCTTTTAGAGGTAGCCCTTGAGGGTATACATTATGAAAAATGTTTGGATCTTTGTTTGATGGAGGAATATTGGATAAATTTTCTTCTATATGAAATGGAGGAATGGTGGAATAGATGAAAGCTATACGAGGACCATTACTAGACATTTGTTCATAAGTTTGATCTTGCTTGAGAAAAGTATCTTCATTAGATGATTCATTATGATCTTCAATTTCAATTAAGTCATCATCAATAAGATTTTGGATTTTATGTTTCAAATCCATGCAGTCTGAAGTTTCATGTCCATTATGTCTATGATATGCACAATAGTTGCTCAAAAAGATAAAACCACATGAAGTGATTTGAGGCAACGTGATGAGATAATTTTTAAGGAGTTTTTCCAAAGTTGATTCGTATGAAATTCCCAAAGGAGTAAATGATCTATCCCAAGGATATTTAGATGTATTTGTGTTTCTCAAAGAGTTGTCATGCGATGAATATTGTTGAGATGGGACTAATTCCTCTTGATTTCCTTGATCAAAGATGAGATTCTCATGGTATTTTGAAATATGTTCTTCATCAAATATTGGCTTATCATTAGGATATTTTTGATCAAATATAGGGTTTTCATGATATTCTTTTTGATCAAATTTTGAATTATCAAAGATATGGCGTTCATGATTTTTTCTTGATCATAGAGGTAAAGAAACAATGTTCTTAATGAGAATTGGTTGGATAATGTTTCCATTTCTTTTTCCATTTCTTGAATTCTTGTGAATAGAATATTCTTTTGAATCTTTATTGTTAATTGATTTTTGGATCTTAATGGATGTTTTCTTTTTGTAATCAAAGACCTTCAAGCACAACACAATAATTTTATCGATTATCACAAGAAATTCTTCCAAGAAATCTACCTAAGGTCAAATTTGGCTTTTAAATGGCTCTAATGAGGTAGGTTTGCTAATTTATCAAGGTATTTAATCAAGATTTTGTTCAAAATGGATATTAAACTTTCATCCTCCAAGTATATTAAGAGGCTTCCCACCACTGGTATGTCAGAGTTTTGCGCAATCCTGAAGGACTACTCGAGGAAGTTTGAAAATTTAACACCCTTTTGTCACACACCCCATTAAGGATGCATGCATTTCATTTTATAGTGGGTTGGATGATCATGGAAAAGGCAAGTGTATCCCACTTTGGGCTGTCCTTATCACCGACCCTTTTAAGGAAAATCTCAGGAGGCGAGCCCAACTAAAGATCTAGCACGTTCATGGAAAGCAAGGAAATGGAGTTAAGATATAGGTTTTGAGAATTTGGTTCACCAAAAGGTGAAGAGCATATCCCTAGCTATTTCTCAATTCCTCAAACACAATTAACAATGTTCAATTTCCAACCCACTAACTAGTGATAATTGAGTATTGCTACTCTTTTCTACAAACAAGGGGTTTATTTGATTATGTGCTTAATTTGCTTAACCTTTCTTTTAATCAAAGTATTTCAACACTTTTGGCATTTTGATTCACTAAAAGAAGTGAAGAACATAGGCCTAATGTTTAGTTCTTTAAACAATAATAGGTTGTTTCTACTTACTAGACTTTAAAAACAACAAAGCCATAATTTAAGCAAAGAAATGGCTAAGTTTAGGCTTACATTTTCCTTGTAGCTAGCAAAAGGCTAGGCGCATTTTTTATTGATTTTTACTTTTTTAATTGCTTACCTTAGCGATCGTTCCTTTCCAATGTGCTTTTCCTCCAACAAGTTAGTCAACAACACCAGCCAAAGTGAAGGAAACACAGATAAAATTGAAGAAAGAAAGACAAAATTGAATTTTAAGCCTTCTTTGCAAATTTTAAGAAAAACTTGATTTAAGGTGAAAATATCCAATTTAATGAAACAAATTTAGTCTTATATGCTTCTACAACTTTGATGTAATTATCATATACCTGAGCCTCTTGCTGTGAATTCTCCAAGACAAGTTTAATATGAGCAATGTTCTCCTCCTTGATTTTCCTTGTTAAAGCTTTGCCTTCTTGATTAAATCTATTCTCTAGCTTTTTCACTTTTCTGTGATCAGTCATCCTACAGAGTCATAAAATTCATTTTCTGATAGTCAGAATATAAAACTTTGCAGTTTATGTAAAAGTGCTGCAAGAATGATTAAAAGCGCTATCTAACTATTTAAAAGCGTTATAGATCAGCTCAAAAGTGCTATTTAAACTTGTAAAAGTGCAAAACAGATAGTAAAAGCGCTAAATGATCACACAAAGGCTTCAAAAAGTATGTAAAAGCACTATAGAAATATGTAGAAGTGCTCAGTAGTTAGGGAATAAGTGATGTTTGAATGTAAGACAGAAGTTAGAAGGATTTAAACGCATTGTTTGATTGTGCAAAGGCACACAAATTTATCGTAAAACTACTGAAACAGTGCTCACAAGCACTATTTAATTGATCAAAAGTGCCATTTGAAGTCTTAAAAGCATTGTTTTCCTACAGACCCGAGAGTTAAACCTACAAAAAATTGACCAAAAATGAAGATTACGAGATTTTGAAAAAGTGAAGCCTAGGGGCCCACAGTGGGCACCATTTTTGTATACTAGAAATAGTATCTTCATAGAATTAGTATTGAACAATAAATCAAATAGAAACTAAATAACCACAATTAGCAACTCTATTTATCAAATAAAGCACAATTAAGCATCCTATGGCTCTCTATCTAAGAGTGTTAATGTGAAGCTCTCAGCAAGCTTCCATTAATGACAGTCCTAGTATGAGAAATGATATGATAAACAAGCTAAATTCATCAATTCCAAATAAAATACAACTAATTATCCTTAATTTGCCTTTCTAGCTATAAAATGCAAGAGGTTTGATGTTATTCTTAGATTTGTGGATTGTTTTATGAGTGATTTTGCCTTGCTTATATAGGATTTGGAAAGGGTAGGGGGTGTGGTAGAGTTGATCATGATTAGGCTTGAGTTGAGTCTTTGGTTCCACCCTTTGAAGACAATTTAAATATTGTGTCCTCAAAGCTTGGGACAAGTAGACAATATGAGTGGACAAGATGCTCTTTTGGAATGAGTGATTGAGATTCATTTTGGCTTGATCCATGTGAGCTCTTTCTTTCAATTCCCATTGGTTGAGGCTTTTTCCTCCCATGTCGTGTTGAGAGAAATTAGTATTTAATCAATTGATTTTAATTCATTTATTTAGCCATGTGCACCCCTTGAATGGGTTGATTTGATTTAATTTAAACTATACAATTAATTGAATTAATTGCACATTGATTTAATTTCACTTGATTTAAATACTTTTAATCGATCTTTTGGCTTTAGATTTTGAATTATATTGAATTAAGACTTGATTTTAATTTTGATTGGCCAAATGCTTGATTTGATTCAATTGCCTTGATTTGCCTTGATTTGTCAATAAATTGATCTTGTCCATTTTTCAGTGATTACATTAGTGTTTTCACAATATTTATTAAGCCAATGTGGTACCTAAACTTGAAATAATAAGGTTAACTAGAATTTTAATAACTTATTTGATTTTATATTTTTTGAAAAATAAATTATTTGACATCAATCTACACAAAATTTCCTTCAATATAAAAATAAAAAGAAAGTGAAGTTATCATCAAATTATGGTGGTCGTACACTAGAGGTTTCGAAAATGTACTTTATAGTCAATTAAAAATTAATTTAAAAAATATTCAATAAAAAAAACAAAAATATTCTCATCAATCTTAAGTGTTTTAGGTACCTTTCCCCAGAATGATTCACAAAAATTAATTAATTTACTTCAAAAAAGGGTGATCGTACACGTGTGTGATATGGTTATGAAACATGCATTTTGAAAAAGTGGTTTTTAAACATGCCTATTAAAATACAATTTATACCATGTGGGTATTGAAATAAATTACATATTTGAAAAATAGACTTCGAGCACTACATTTTATATTACTCAAGTTTTTTGAGATTCAATCTTTAAGTGCCTCAAATTTTGACATCATTTGATAGATATTTTGAAAAATACGGAAAACACTTCCACTTTTTGCCCAAAAGTGGGACTCAACTTCTTGCAACCACCCAAAGATTAGACGAGGGAAAGGAAAAAAAAAAGGGAAATTTTCATTAGTATGATTCATTCTCCCATTTTTAAAAACCTAACCCTATTTCTCTCTCAAAACCTTACCCTCAAAATAGAATGGAATTAGTTAAATTTTAAATTTCTTGGAGTGTATTTGGTGGAGCTTGACAGTTGCATTTGATACTAAAAGATTTTTTGAGTTGTGTGCAATGAAAAAAGCCTCCCCATTATTTTTCATTTGTGGAGGAAAATATTTTCTTCAAACTAATTTAGGTGGAATCATTCTCTAAGATGAATTAGAGTGTAAATTGTAGTTTAACTTTATGTTTTTAATTCCTCAAAATTTATATTTTGAGGTCAAGTTATAGTATGAATTTTGAAAAAAAACTTAAAATGTAGGTTTTAATGAAAAATGATGTTATTGTGTATGCATTAATCAAAAGGGTATTCTTAGTCTTTGCAAATTTTTATTTTGAAAGAACAAAGAATTCAAGCATTCATCATGGTTGATTTGAAATTTTCTTTGTTTTTCATAATAAAAATTAACAGAAAATGTGTAAAATGTTTGACAAGTTGGAAAATATTATTAAATGTGTCTCGACCTTACATCCTGATGTTTAAATGTGTCTTTTGGTCTAAATAAGTTACTTTTAGCTAAAAAATAATCAAATGAGTTTTAAATAGCTAAAATTAGCTAAGATGATTTAGAGATCTTAAATATTTTCAATTTCAAAAGAATAGTTTCAATTAAGTTACGAAATAAAAATGATAGCTTCCAAAAATTTGCCTCTTGCTTTAGAAATGTAAGAACATCTACACCACATAAGGGATTTGTAAGAGGGAGTTACATATGTTGACCATGAATATTTACCAATCAATGACATGTAATTATGACTTTCATACAACATATTTGGAGAGTTTGAATAAGACAAATTAGAGCACCTAATTGAGAGAACAACCATCACATGTTATGGTAGATTATTATAGGGCTTCTCCTTGGACTGGGGTGTTGGAACTTGAAGGGATTTGGGTGTCAATTTTTTGTATTATTAGCTCATGGTTGTGTTTTTCCTCTGGTGGTCTCATATATTGGTTTCTCTATAATTGGATGCTTGGGATGGAATTTATGCAATGAATTTTGTTGCTACTGCTACTGTTGTTGATGCTATTGCTGCTGTTGCTACTACTACTACTACTACTTTAGGTGTCTAGTACATTGTCTCCTACGAAGGTCCCTTCCCAAATTGTATAGTACCAAATATTGTTGTTGACTAATAAACTCATTTGAAGTTTAGAGGTTCATTTTTTCATCTAAAGGCAAGATACATATTTATCTTGTGAATAATTTTATTGTAATACTTCTTTCCTATTGATTTATTTATATATTATTTTTTGGTCATATCTCCTTTCACTTTAATATAGGAAGATTTTTTGTGTCTTAGCTTCCTTTTAGAGATATACAAAAATTTGGATGGCTTTTGTATAGTGGTGCAAAATGAGGTGGCATTAGGGTCTTGTAGCCTCATTCATTGAGTTTGAAGTTTTTTGAGATCAAAAGTCTACTTATTAGTAAGGTGGGATTCAATTTCATAACATGACAAAGTGAGGACTTGATTTTTAGGTCAAAACTTGACTTCAATGGAATTAAGAATTGATTATTTTCACAAATTTGATTCATTTTTTAAAAATATACAATTTTAAAAGAATGGCAACTCATTTGAAGTTTGCACAAAAAGTCATGATTTTTGGAAGGTTTAAGAACCAAAGCTACCAATAAGAGTGATTTAACAATGGTTAATGATAGTTTTGAATTTGCTTAGGCATTTGAGAAAATATATGGGCAATTTTGAAATTATAAAATTAATTTTGATACCACCTTTCTATTAAAAGCAATAATTCCACCAAGGTTTTAAAAACATCTTGATACATTCAAGCTTTCTTTTTTTATATCTTTAATTTCTTAGTCTTCCTTTAATTATAGGGGTTTCTTAAGGCTTTGTTTCATAAATATGCAATGTAAGCTTGAATTGAGCATGAACAAAAGCAAGAAGGAGATTCATATCAATATTTTATGCATGTTTTGAGTTCCTAGTGATTATTGCAAATTATCAAACAGGGTTTGGGAGCACTTGAGGGGTTATTAAGGTTTATGAGATGACATATTAGTTTATGATGTTAATCAAAATACTCAACAAAATTAAACCAAGTTATATATCATTTTGAGCAATTTCTAAGAGAGTTATCCTTATGTTTTATTAGAGTTTTCACTCAAAATTGCTTTCACAACATACATTAGTGTTCCTCTTTGAAGGTGTTTATTTCTCTTTAATTTCTTTCAATTTGTCGATTCTTGCAAGTTAATTATAAGTATGTTCTCATTAGATTTCATATAAATTGATGACTTAATATAGTATAATCATTGAAATTTAAACAAATAGATAGGTCTAATAAATGCTATTGACAAGTGATGCATATAAACAACTTGAGATTGAGATCGATTAGAGACTTCTTACTACTGCTTCTAGTTTGGATTGTGTGTGTTGATTTACATCAACCTTTCATATCACACTTTGATGATGGATCACAAAGTGTGATCCCAAACATTGATGTCAATGAACACATAATCTAAACCAAAAGGAGTAATAATAACTATAATGGATTGTAGAAAACTCATCGACTTAAAAACCAAACAAGTCAAATTACATTAATATATTATGCTTATGATAAAACTTGAAATAAGTATAAAATAAATTTAATATCCAAAATTTGGGATGTACATTGACAAATTAGAGGAATAGCTAGACAAGTTTGGTGATGGTGGGGTCCATCTAACTAGCTATGTAATAAAGTTGCTCTTATATGTAGATGAACTTATTTTAATAAAAAAATAATATAGGATTTAAAGGAAAACTTGAAAGCTCCAGAATTATTTTTCTATGAGGTGAGGATGCAAGTGAACACCAACAAAACTAAGGTCATGATCTTTATCTTGAAAAGAAAGAAGGTTCATAGAGAATTTATCTTTGAAGACAACCCTTTTCAAGTGGTCAATCAATATAAATACTTGGGTCTTGATTTTCACAATAAACTCAGCTAGGAAACAAGTAGAGAAAAAAGGTCACAAGGAGGATGGAAAATATTACACTTTCTACAAAATAGATGTAAAAGTGTTGAGTTATGGGACTAGAAAAGTAGGAAAACTATTTTTGGGCTTTTAGTGGTTCTGGTTGTACGATATGGTTGTGAGATATGGGGCATGAAGACTTCAGTAAGTAAATGGAAATAGATAGAGAATGCAAAAATATTTAATCACAAGTAGCCTTAAGATTAAATCATCTATTCCGTATGAGATTGTCTTGGTGGGGGTTGGGGCTTTTATTATTGAGGTGACAACTATGTGCCATTTTCTAGGATATTTAAAAAAAATAAAGAACATGGAGTTGCATCATTGGCAAAAAATGACAACATAAGATAAATTAGGCAGAAGAAAGAGCACATAGATGAAACAAAACAACAAATGGTTGAGTACGTGGAATTTTTAAATAAGCGAGCACCCAAGCATCAACGAGAAAATAAAAATGTATGTTCAAGGAAAATTCAAGGAAAGAATGTGGATTGTGCATCTTGGGAGGAAAAGAGTACTGCATCTAGCATTTTAATCCCACACATGATCATACTCAAAAGAACTACAAAGAAATGGAAATAAAAAATGTTAATTGCCTAAATAAGAACTAGTTCGCGTTAGCTTAGATGTGAAATCAGAAGATAGACGATGCTTAAAGAAAAGTGGGCATACGAGAGATGTTGTTATTGCACTAAAGTAGCAATGGAGACATAATGACATTACATTACAGAGTGCTAAGCCTATACAAATATTTAGATCAATTACATCGATATGCTAAACATGAACATCTTGAATAAGTTGTTTGAAGAAAAAGTTATGAAGGTTGTAGCTTTCCTGACCAAAATACATAGCAGGAGATCCAAGTTGCAGAAGGAAAAAGAGATTTTGTTGATGAGAGCTTTTTGTTTTGGAATTCACATGTTTTTATTTGCTGGCTATTAGTGGGTCCCATAGAGTATTTGGCCTCGTAACTGTTATTAAAAGCTTTGAGTTGGCCCGGTGGTGGAGAACTTGCACTCTTGAAAGAAAGGTCACAAGTTGAAATCTCATAAGGGGTAGAATATGTAGGTCTTGTTTGTAGCACACTAAAATGCCTCCCCCAAAAAGAACAATTGCATACTATTGTTACCATATATAATTCCAAAAAATATATAACTGATATGGTAAACTATTAAAAGACCTTTCTCTCCCATTTTCATTCATTAATCATCATGACACCAGTACTCTTGTAAAGAATATCTCTATCTAGTCTTGACATTAATGATAAAACCATGGTTGCCCTTCCCTTACCTTCCCTACCAAAAGAGAATCCACATAAGTGTGAAACACATGGAGTACTTTCAAAAGAAGAGTAAACAAAACGAAAAAGAAGCCCACACGCACAAAAGGCAAATGATGCATGCCAGTTGCCACCGCTCCGCCGGCGGTGGGACCCATCGTACACTCGGCAAGTTACATCGCCACGTGTCATACACAACGCGCTTTTTATGCCCGGCTAAAAATCATATATATATATATATATATAACGCTCAAGATCCGCATCACGGAAGCAACCAGGTCTAACTGTGATTAGGTTCGGACACATCCAACGGTCCACGAACAAGTCCCTTTTTTATGAAAGCTCGAGGCTCGGTGCCGAACCTGAATGGGCTGTATAGGAATTAGTCCTGTCTATCCGTTCTGAGGATTGCCGGAGGCAGTCTTCTACGACCAAATCTCCGTTTCGATGTCCGACATTCTGCGCTTTCGATTCCGTGGGAAATTTCTGCTTAAATCGAACAGGTCGAGCTAAGTTTCTCTAGATTTGGTGCAGTATCGGACAAGAACAGGCTGTAAAATTCTATTATATCAGGCGCTGGAAGGAGGCAACGTGGTGAGTCTTTTGTCTAGCAAACGTGCTTTTCTGTTGGGAAATGCAGATCTTGGGATTGGGTTTTTGATTGTTTGGTAGATTAGGTTCTGAGGAAGGAGTTTGTAGTTGTCATGGTGTTTGAATCAGAGGTGCAATGGCTGCCCTCCTTAGCAGGGGACTACATTGCATTTGAGTGGGGCAGGAAAGAGGGGTTTTGCAGAATCCCGTTGGC
Organism: Chamaecyparis obtusa; assembly: GCA_027943335.1. Classification (NCBI taxonomy): domain Eukaryota; kingdom Viridiplantae; phylum Streptophyta; class Pinopsida; order Cupressales; family Cupressaceae; genus Chamaecyparis; species Chamaecyparis obtusa. The sequence continues at coordinate 1,072,891 of BSBK01004569.1, read as the reverse complement.
TTTGATGGATTTTGGACACAAATTAGAGAAGAAATAGCATTGTTCTTTCAGATTTTGGTGTGACTATTGTATTTTGAGGCCAGTCTATCTAAGGATTTTGATACTTCGGGGAAAATTAAATGTCTTGGTGCATTAATAAGGTCTGATTGGGTATCCCAACGTTTACTTTTGGAGAGAGTTATTTGTCGCTTTCACCAGTCGCCCTATTGGTTTTGATGGATTTGGTATTCAGAGGAAATTATTCTTTTTTTCCCTAAGACCGTCTCTAGGAAATCACATGGTTGAGATCAGTGTTATAAGAAATTTGATGCTTTGGAAAAAGTGAAATATAGGAACTCCGCATTGTATTATTGAAAGTTAGTCATTGCTCTAGCAGGTCGCTCTGTGGGATATTTTAGAACATCTTGAAAGGAATTTGTTGAACTTGAGTACTTATATTGTTTTTCATAGATTTTGGCTCACATTTACAAATAAAGTAGTATTCTTTTAAAGGTCACAAGAAGGAATTTAGATACTTGAGTTAATATTTTACAAGGAGATGCTCCATTGATTTACTGGAAGCTCCAAGAAGATTAGCCTAAGAAACCATTAGGGCTTTTGGGAGAGTTTGTCATTGCTTTTACTGGTTGGTCTATGATGAATAATAGTACCTATCATGAATGGGAATTTTGTATTTTGAATACCCGTTAGGGGTTTTGTACATAAAGATTGATTTTGGGGTTATGTGATACGACCTATACTATAAACAAGCTTTGACTACTCATCATAGGGCTTTTGTACATACAGAGGGTATTTTGGGATATATGGAAATGTTTGGAGCCCAAAACAAGCACGGGGAAATGCTACCCCTTATGTGGGAAAGCCAAAAGAAAAATCCTATATGGAAGGGCAATAGTAACGTACTCAGAAGGAATGTCATGGTAAAATTTTCAGATCTGTACTCATTTACTGTTGAGGGGAGTCTGGAAGATGCAAATGTTTTTAATGAGGTGAGGGAGAGGGTGAAAGAACAAGGCAGGGTGTGGTGGGCATTGGAAGCCAGCAAAGGGGCTGGCTGGTATTTGCAGCCGAAGATATCATCTATGTCTGAAGGAATTGCTGTATCTTCATTATCACTTAGTGTCCTCACTAATACCATTGTGTTGAAGAGGCTGATTAGGAAGGGGATTCCCCCTCAGTTGAGACCTAAGGTTTGGCTATCAATTTCTGGTGCAGCGAAGAAACGGTCTACTGTGCCAGATAGCTATTATGAAGATCTTACCAAGGCTGTTCAAGGAAAGGTCACTGCTGCGACACGCCAGATTGATCATGTAAGTTGCATTGTTTACGTTTTGTCACTGTTGAGAAACACCAGAATGCAGCATAATATGATTTTTATGCTTCTCATTCGCTCAGAAAACTTACTGTATTATCATTTATGCATCATTATCCTCCTCGTTTCGGACTTGAATTGACTCGTTAACAGAAATAAATAAGCCACTGGTGGACATTTTATGTGACCAATAGGATTCATAAGCTTTGGTTATTGATAAGCTCCGTTTTGTAAATTAAATGCAAAGGTGGGTTTAATTCGTAATGAATGGAACCATGGATAAAAATTCCAGATTCCTTGATGCAGAGATTTTGTTTATGAGGTTTATTAATGATCAGAAATTTTTAAATGTGAATAACTCAAACAAAGATGTTAAAAATACGCTTGTTATTTACATCTTAGGGCAATAGGTTAGTATCTTGTTGTTTCATGATCCTTTCAAGTTCCATGTTGTCTGACTTCCATTACGATGTTTCTGAAACTTGAATGCTTTCTAACGATATTCCACTACATTTACCATATATGGAACATGAAATGAGTCTATCTTTTATGTTTATCCTTTTGTAATCAAATTATCACGATTGGAAAATCCATATTTCTTCATAGGAAGTGCTCACAATATATGGATTTTAGAGAGTCTTAGAGCCTCTGGTATGCAATTTATTGTCTAAACAATGTCATTTGAAACAAGTCATGCCATACAAGAGATGTGAGGCTTATATAAAAAATGGTTTCTAATAGTGGGAAATGATAGCAACCTATGAGTAAACATTCGGCATTCATAACTTCAAAGAATATTATTTTGGGATTCCCATTGAATGAAATATCTTAGTGATAGGTTTTGACCATAAATTCAGTGAACCTATGGCACTGCATTCACTTTGACAGTGTACAATTTCATCATTTCAAGATATAAATGCGCGTATCATAGTATAATTTGATTGATAAGAAAGACAAATCTATTCTCTGCAGTGAAATCAAACTTTATAAATAGGGAATGTGATCCCTACTTTTTATTTTTCTATTTAGCATGATACAATTTTGAAGCTCTCTTCCAGAGTGACATATTTTGTATACATCCTCTTGCTTCCAACACCATATTGAAGCCCTATATATAATGCAAGTTGTGAGCTGTTTTGATCAATATTTTTGATGCATCTTCATCAAAGGCTTGATTGTCATGAAAAAGATCTGCTGTAGAGTTCATATGAATCAATGGCTATCATCAAGGGGTCAGTGACTCAGTGTAATGATACCTTAAAAATTGGTAGGATAATTGTGTACAACGTTTAACAGGAAATTGCATTTTATTGACTCTTGCAAGGGTGGAGATTTTTAAATACATATCCTCATTTGCAAGACAAAATCTGTAATAATTTGGTAGTGGTAGCACGTAGTGCAAATTTTATCTCAGGGCGAGGATGCACAATGATGAAACTTTATTTTATTTGTGATGAAGATTAGATAATGATTGGAGTCGAAGCTTGCATGGTGAGAAACAGGTGTAACAGCTAATTATAGTATTTGAAGTTGAAAGATTACACAATAGAGTAGAAAATAGCTATAGCTGAAATGGGAACAAATGCAAAAGTGAATTGTAACATCAACAAGGTGTATTTAGCTCCAGGCATGTCTCTGAAGCTTCACAATACTGGATTTAAGCCGATGGCCAAATGCATATAGTAATGGTTTTTTCAGATGACTGCTCGGTGTTAGGATTTGAAGTGTTGAGTAAACATGTGTCATATTATCACAAAACATATATTTAGCAAATAATTGCTAATCATACATTTAAAACTTAATTTAGGTATAACATGTGTAAATGATTCCAACTCAAACTGGTGCAAAACTAAATTTTGTCCTGTCAGTTTCATATCTAGATATTCCAATTAACCTGCCAGAACTCAACACTGGTATTATTTTTCAGAGACCATATCTTGCAGATGAAACCTTAAGCATTCAGTCATTTGACCAATTTTTTTGAAATAAAAGATGGTCATAATGTTTATGAAGTAAAGATGTAACAGAAACTCCTCTAATTTCAATTTGTTGGCTGGCTTGTCATTTCTCAGAGTGGTTTCTAAACTTGACTGACCAAATCCTGGCTGACTGATGATATTTGTGTGATATGTCAGAAGGGATAAATAGTCCATGCCTTTTGCCGTTGTTTGGTTGCCGTGTGCATAATTGTTTTGGTACTATATTTTGTTATAATTTTGCTGCATTCATTTTTGGTATCCTTTTAGAAGAAGCAATAGTTGTTGACACATGAATAATGAGGCATAATAGTTCGGATATTCTGAATGCTTTTAAGCTATCTGGCTTTTCTTAGCAGATGTAGGTGGCATGCAACCTTTAATGGAAATGCCTCTAACATGTAGCTTAGAAATTGTCAACTTCATCATGATCACAGCTGGCTTCTGTTCACATGCGAGCCAGTTGTGGATCTATGTTGAAGAGATATTTGGCTCTTACTAATTCTCTGATATATTTGTTCTGCCTGTGTGCTATGGGAGGGCGCTGCTATAGCTGCCAAGACACCATTTGTTGCATGCTTCAAGAATTTCTTATACTGTTTACTACAACATGAGATGTATGCCTTTAGAAAAAAGGTTAAAAACAAAGATGCATTTGCAACGTGTTATAAATGAAAGAAGACGATAAGAGGGGTCTCACTATAATAAAAGCAAGAGAAGGGGCTTTGACAACTAAATGGATGCCCACAAATATACCATCTTTACATTTATGAAAAGATTTATCATATTTTCAATGCAAAGGATTTATTTCTATATTTTTGCAGGATCTCCCACGCACTTTCCCTTTACATCCCTGGCTAGATACTCCAGATGGACATGCAGCATTGCGCAGGGTGCTTGTGGGGTACTCTTTTCGTGACTCTCACGTTGGTTATTGTCAAGTATGGCTAGTTTTTTTTAATTTAATACTTATCCTTTTATGGCAATGTTAACAGGAACTGTTTGCAACAGTGTGTAACTTTTCCAAATATATTTAAGTCATGGAAGTACTGTAAAATTGTGCTCAAGATATAATTAAGGAGAAATTTTGTTCCTCAAACAGGGCTTGAATTATGTGGCTGCACTTTTACTGCTTGTCATGAAAACTGAGGAGGATGTATTTTGGATGCTTGCTGTGCTTTTGGAGAATGTGTTAGTCAATGACTGCTACACAGACAACTTGTCGGGATGTCATGTTGAACAGAGGGTATTTAGAGACCTCCTGGCAAAAAAACTGCCTAGGTAAAGATTGAGAACTGTCTTGTACAATGATTGGAATTGTCAACCTAGAAACCTTTCTTTTCTTACAATATTTCTTGACCTGTAATCTTGTTTTTTCTACTTTTCTGATCATATGGCAGAGTTGCTGCACATTTGGAGCATTTGGAATTTGATGTCTCTCTTGTAGCAACAGAATGGTTTCTCTGTCTGTTTGCAAAGAGCTTGCCATCCGAAGTGAGTATCAAGTTTTCATCTAAAAGTTTGTGTTGTGTGACACATTTTGTTTATACCATATGTGCCCTTCTCATGTCTTATAATAATGCTTCTGTGGATGCCACTATAGACTACAATGCGTGTTTGGGATGTTCTGTTTAATGAGGGCGCCAAGGTTTTATTTCGAGTAGCCTTAGCTATCTTCAAGGCAAGTCTGTTTCTTTTATTGACAAGTAATTTATATTTTTGCAAAACATTTTCTGTAGTATCATACATGATACCCTTTACAGGTTTTTTTCGTTGGGTTCTTTTGAAAGCTTTGTAAAGAATGGAATCGTTATATTCATAAGGTTCTTTCCTGACTCAATATTTATTTTCTTACAAGAACAGATTAGGGAGGATGACATATTGGCAGCTCAACAAATTGGAGATGTCATTAGTATTTTGCATGATACAACCCATCATGCATTTGATCCTGATGCATTATTGAAGGTAAGAAATCTAATTGTGATCTCTCATTTTAATCTTGCAAGTTTATACTAAAGATTACCATTGTAAACACTTCTCTGCAATCCCTCTGTATCAATGTCAAATCATTGGCAACATGATTGTCTCATATTAACTTGATTTAAATTTCACAAATCAATCTCTATTTCTGAAAAACAGGTGGCCTTCGAGCAAATTGGTTCTATGACCACAAACACAATAGCAAAACAACGTAAAAAGCAAGAACCTGCTGTCATGGCAGAATTGGATGAGAGATCAAGACGACTCAATTCCACGGGAAATGAATGATAAATCATCACTTTTGAATGATTAGATTGTGAATCTAGCCCTATGCAATGGTGTGTCCATACCAATAACTTTGCTGTTCCAAAACAATCCCATAACGGTTGCATCTGTTTTGGTACACACTTGATATCAAGATCTGTTGTTGAACATGTAAATTTCAAGTGCAAAGCAGATTTGGGTTAAGTATCTTCAAGCCATTCCCAAGTATGCCATAGAAAATTTCACCATTTTTTGTTTCAGTGAGGTGGCAGGCGTGGAACGTGCTATTGTTGCTGCAAGTTCCAAAATCTTCCCACTATCATGAGATACAGTGGCCGATTCTTCACCATGATTTTTGTGTATTGAAAAGTTTTAAGAATTCTTGCATAATTACAAGACAAGTTGAGTTGTTTGAAGTTATCTTCTCTTGGTCATAATCTTCAGATCAATTCATCTTTAGACAACGGTACTTCTTGTTGGGTCTGTGCAATTGTAATGTGCTTGAATTCATAAACAATTCTTTGATCCTATGTTCCACAGTTTGTGATATATTTTCCTATGAAATTTAATTGTAATAGTTTTGTAGCATGTTTAACCTTTGCAAAAATGTAAATGGCCACCTGTTTAATAATTGAGTTGCTTCTTTGGGGTCAGCTGTTCCTTACAATAGGAGGAACAAAAGGAAGGAGAATATTAAATTGGAACAAAATAGGATCTTAGAGAGGACTGTGAAGGCATGGTCCCAAAACCACCAGTGATGTAAGCTCTAGATAGGAAAGATTTTAAGGCAAGGGTAACAAATAAATTGCTTTACAAAAGGATAAGCTAAGAGAAGAGTAAATACATGGGCCAAAACAGATAGTGAGGTTTGCATGGCTCCAATAGATTTTGAGAAAACCTACGAGACAAGAGAATGGTGCCGAGATGTGAATCCTTGAGTTGGTTATGTTCTTTATGAAAGATTTCAGTTTAAGTAAATGTGAATGGCATTATGTTATGTTCTTTTAAAGGTGTATTAGTAAGGGTGCCTTTTATTCCATCTTTATTATATTACTATATTATCGTAAATGTTTTTTTATTAAAGTGTAAATAAGTTTTTGCGGGTTTCTAAAATTTTGTTAGATCAAAACAATATCATGACAATAATTGATCAACAATTAAATAGCTAACAACAAATATAGATTGCCGAACAAACAATTACCAAAAAAAATCAAACAGCAAAATAGTTGCACCCAAGCCATTGTTTATCTCTATCTAAGAACGTATACATATGTGATATTTGAACAATTAGCACTTAATGTTTAATCTTGAATGCTTTGCAGGTATAAGAAGAGATGTTGAGATTTTTTTAAATCTCTAGCTAGTGGTCCAACTTGATTTGGGATTTGGCGATAAATGAAATTAGGATTCCAAATGAGGTTGCTTCATAACAAGGTTAGGAACATGAGGGGTGTGTGAGGATTGAATGGGTTTTAGGATGTTTTAATGAATTATGTTGGTTAAAGAAAGAAGTGTGACGATTGAGTGGGTTTTAGGATGCTCTATTGAATTATGCGGTCAAAGTAAGAAGAAGAATGTATTAGCAAGATATTTCAATAATTGGAACAAAGACATCCATCACAATAATCCATGAAAAGAATATGATATGCACAATACTGAAGTGAAGCAAAACTAATGGATCACCAACCATTATAGACACACAACCGGTACGAGGGTTTTGACATTAGTGTCAACAATGCCAACATTTTCTCAATACTCTCAACAATCTCCCCCTTTGGCATTGATGGCAAAACAACAAAATAGAAAAACTCCAAAAATGTCCAAGAAAATAAAAACTCTCCCTAAGTTAGATATTGCATTTGAAGGAAATGGGGTAGAAAGCAACTGAGGAGGGGTGGGGGAGAGTGGTTGAATCAGTTGCTACTAAAACATTAGATCTTCAAAAGTCAAACCGTATTTATGATCTTAATGAATTAAGCTTGCATACATGAATCATAAAGACATCCATAACACAAAATGCATATTTTTATTGTAGAAACCCCAATGGGAAAAACCACGGTGGGGCTTGAACCCACAATAAGTCACTACCTTGTTAGAAGTGCAACTTATTACAAAAGAATAATGCACATACATTTGGGCACACTGACTAGAGCTCACTGCTAAAAAATGCCTTGGACTACAACCCTAAGGAAGACTAAAAGCCTTATAAGACCACTACAATGGTTGATTCAAACAACAATCTGAGAATTTTGTGAACTGTATAGTAGCATCTACCTTATGCCAAAGCCACTTCCAATGAAGTACAACAGAGATCTCTGATCAACCCTTCTCTGAATCCTTCAGACAAACACTCTGATCACCAACATATCTGTCACTCTTGTTCCACACTCACTCAAGTATCTGCAATACGAAATATTGCCCAATTCCTTAAATAATTCATCAACCTTGAACAACAAACAGGGTTGGCAAAACCCTCAAATTCAAATTCCAAATCCACATGCCTAAATTCACAATTCAAATCCATATTGACTGCCAAAACATAGCCACAATCCTTGTCAACAATCTCGAGCTCAAATTCCATTCGTAAATCACTCATTGATTCTTACAAAAATGTTTTACTAATCAAGTCGGCCAAGAACATAAGAAAATATTACCAATTGAGAAATCCTCCAAACTTGATCATCACAATCTATGTGAATTGCCAACTCAGCAGGTGCATAATCCAAGAACATCCATAGACATCATGAAGAACACATAAATACCCAATACAACCCCAATCATTGGATTCACCAGTATTGTTCTTACTGAACCTTAAGAGCACGAACACCTTCATCTGAACAACAAAAGAATGCCTTGCAGACCTCTAGACCACAAACCCTTTGAATTGATGACATATCAACATGTTCCAAATCATCTCCTACGTGCACACACAAAAATATCAACTTGGAAGTGCACACTGAACCAATCTTTTCTACTCTGCCAACACTGACAAATAGTAAAATAACCAGTCACAACTCTTTGCCTCATAACTCATCCAAATCATCATGTCAACCCTTGAAACTTGACATGGACCAAGTAAACAACCTCTACAACATCCCACGATGTGTGTGACTCCTCATCTTCAATAACCAATCCTAACCAAACCTTTGAACATACTACACCACTAGCCAAACTGTACAAATAGATATGTTGACATCAATGACAACACATCCAACTTGCCAACAATCTCCCCCTTTGGCATTGATGACAACATATGATGTGAAAAACACATAATGCAATCAGAAACCAACACAATCTCCCCTTGAGATTAGCAATCAATAGTACTACCAACAATATCTACAATATTCCTCATCATTATCTTTCAGAGTCTCTCCATCTCTTCTCCTCTGGAAACAAGCTCCCCTTTGTTCCATACTTCATTACATACTCTTCTCTCCATTAGTCCCTCTCCCTTAGATATGTATTATTGCTCACATGTACTCATCTCCTTAGCTGAACCTCTTAACTTATGTGAAAGTATACCATCTTGTTTTTCACATGCTCTTCTCCCCCTTTGACATCAATGACAAAGGCATGTCTATGCTATGATATTCTTTGATCAATCATGCTCTTCTCTTCCTTACCATCAAACACATCTTACCATGCTTACTACTTCCTCTGACTAGTAGCCTCCAAAACACCAATCTAGTTTGAATGATATCTCCATAAAGTGCACTGGATTGATGCAATCCTGTGCATCTCAGTTCAGATTAGAGGGGCAATTACCCCTAACTTGCCTCTGAGATGTGCAAAAGTAGACTCTTTTATCACATTATCCTTCCTCTTCTTGCTCTTTGACTTATTTCTACGCTTTTATCCTTTATCCATTCTTATCTTTTATTTTCCTTTGTCGTCTTTTTGCATTCCTTTGCCATTCCTACCTTTCCTATCCACTTTTTGCTTCTTAGTCTGATCATTCTTCTGCACATTCTTGTCCATCCTTATTGAACCACATTTGTTCACTTTCTTGTTTCTACAATATTTGGCAATGTGTGCAGATATGTTACATTTGAAACATATAACAATCTTCTGTCCAGTTTCTTCATCCTTCTTTCTAACATATTGACATCTAACTTTTTCCCTTTTTATAGTACTATTCTTCTTCCTCACACCACTACATATACTTGAGTCATTGTTATGCCTTTTACAACTAGAGAAATGATTTTTCTTTATGCAATCCTTAGCTTTATGATCAAACTTACCACAAACAAAGAACTTATCACCGAATTTATGAGTTTTAGGTAGTCTTGCCAAAGTCTTCTTGGTTTTGTTCATCTGTCTTTTAGTTCTAATCTTGTCTGGACCAAATCTAGAACTTTTTCATTTTTCAAATTTAGGACCACTGATGTTCACTGAATTTCAAGCAATGTATCAAGTTTAGATGAACTGATCATGAGATTCTCCTTGTAGTCATTTGCAATCACAAGCTCTTTTTCAATAGCTTTAGCCCAATGATCATCATTTGGCTCAATCTTTGATATTAGGCAGATCCAATCTTGAGCAATACTCCTAGTTTGAACTCCTTTGTTTCTATTACAAAAGACTTGATCTTCAATATGGTTCAATCTCATGTACTGTGGTGTCTTCTGCCTTACCATTGGTCTCCGTCCTTCTTCACCACTTGTGTAAGCCTCATCTTCTGCACTCACTGAGACACTTGAAACTTGGTTTTGAATTTGATGTTGTTTTCTCTGACTACTATTGTTCTGATAATTATAATCACACCCACCAAACCTGGATAGATTCTCAATGCACTCATCTACCTTTACATTAGTGCTCTCCACCATCTTCTTCAACCTCTTATTGTAGCACCTATAAGCCTTACTTATGGTAGAGTAGCCAAGAAATATACCTTCATCACTTTTTGCATCAAATTTTCCTATGTCCTCATCTCTCTTGATGTAGTATTTACCAAAAATTCTAAAATACTTGACAACAGGTACATTTCCACACCAAAGTTCATAAGGTGTCTTACCCGTTCCTCCTTTGATTTGCACTCGGTTAAGAGTGGATATTGTAGTGCTGACTGCTTCTCTCCAAAAAATCTATGAAACATTCCTTTCAAGCGTCATGGTCCTAGCAATGTCTAGAATGGACACATTCTTCCACACCATTCCTCTATAGAGTCCTTCGGACAGAAAACTATCTTCTTATCCCATGCTTCTCACAAAAAGTATTGAACTCACTTGATGTGAACTCACCTCCTCTATCTAATCTCATGCATTTCAATCTCAATCTTGTTTCATTCTCCTCCAGGGACTTAAAGGCCTTAAAATTCTCAAAAGCTTTAGATTTCTCCTTCAAGAAAGTCACACATACCATCCTTGAGTAGTCATCAACTAGTAACATGAAATACCTATCACCTTGAACACTTCTAGTCTTAGCAGAACTACACAAATTAGTATGAACAAGGTCTAACAATCCATTTGAATTTTCAGTCTTGGAATGAAAAGTAACTCTTATTTGCTTATCTAATTGACATTCTTTGTAAATAGCATTACTAGGCTTCTTCACTCTAGGAATATCTCTTACAACATGATTAGAACTTATAGCCACAATATTGTCAAAGTTCATATGACACAACCTCTTATGCCATAACTAGATTTCATCTACTTGAGCAATCAAACAACTTTTCAAACTAGTATTCAGATGAAATAAGTAACCTCTTGTCTTTGCTCCTATTGCTATCTCTATCTTGAAGTTATTCAAGATCTTGCATTTGTCATTCTTGAAGTGTAGGTCATAATATTTGTCCATCAATTGTCCAACACTAAGAAGATTACGTTTCAAACCTTCAATATATTATACATTGATATTCTACATTATTTGTTAGAGTAATAAAGTGTTTACTTATTAATTAAATCATATTGATTTAATTACTAAGCCACTTATTGATGCAGGGGCATTCTAGGGTACTCGGTGAATCTGCATGGAGGTGTGTTGTTTGGCCGGTGTTACTCGGTTGCAGCCTTAACCAACGGTCTCGATCATTGAAGGAAGCTCGGTCGCTGAAGGAACTCGGTAATCTCTGGCACTTGATGAAAGTGTTACTCGGTGATGTCTGTGGTGCTCGGCGATGCTTGGCATGCTCGATTATTTCACTGTTGCTCGGTAGTTCTGGTTTACCGACTAGAGTTCTGTGTGATTTGTTGGGCTGACTTGGTGCATTTATTGTTGGTAGCTATTGTTATAGACTGACATGTTGAATTAAATATTTGTAAGGCTATTTTGAGAGCCGATTTGTATGGCATTTAATATTTGTTTGTAGGAGTTAAGGGTTTCATCCAGCCGACTTGTGGCTGATGATTAGTATTTAAGGGGTGTTTGGGTAGATGTTTAGGATGAGTTTGAGGGGACATCAACATCATAATGGACATCAGTTTGGATGTGTTGGAAAAGCTGGAGTTGGTGAAGTTGTGGAAAAGATCTTGCATGATCTTGCAAATCAGATTGATTTCTAATAGTTTGTAATAGCAGAGCTAGTGGTTTGCACACTTGGAGACAAGGAGATTGCTTGGGGGCTTGCGAGCTCAAGTTTAGATCTGCCTTAGGGTTTCCATTAGTTGCTGATTGTTTCAGAGCTGAACTAGCTAAGTTTGTATTGGATCTGTGTGGATCTTGAAGAACTTATTTTTGTTGTAATTGGCCCTAACCTAGAAGGCCTTATAGTCGGGCATGTTAATGAAAATTGAGTTGAAACATCTTATTGTGTTATGTTTTCTGCTGTGTAATTCCGAAGCTGCAAGGTTGGACTATCCTTAATTGGATCCTCCCCGCCTTGGTCTGCGTCAAGTGGTATCAGAGCAATGTTGATCTTGTGGAGCGAAGGTTGACCTAGCAAGGCTGATCTTGCGAAGTTGATCTTGTTGGCAGAGAGATCGTATGATCTGAGTTGCATATCCGTGGCACTAAACTTGTGGATCTTGCCCTAGTTGTTTGTTCAAGGTGGCATGTTGAGATCTGACTTGCATACAACTTGGAGATTGCCACAAGGTGGTCGATGTAGGGTTTTTTGTAAAGGGTTTCTCTTAATCTTTAAGGATGCCTCCGAGAAGATTGGACCCTAGGGTGATTGCGGATATCTGTGATACTATGAAATCTAGGATTATAGAGAAGGTGAAATCAGATTTTAGATCTGAGATGGAGTTGATGAAGAATGACATGGTCACCGAGATCATGAGAGTTGTTACTAGTGTACCTCAGAATGTTGGTACTGAAGATGGTTATGAGGAAGTTGCTGAAGACTTTGAACCTGCTGGATCTAGTGGTAATGACTAGAGGGATAGATCTGGTGAAGATAGAACTACTCGGTTGCCTAGATCTGGAGCTCGGTTAAGTAATAGTTACCGAATGAAACTTTCTACTTTCTCTGGTACTCTGAAGCCTGAGAACTTGATTGATTGGATTGGTGAACTTGAAGATTTATTTGAGCTAGAAGAAATTAAAGATCCTCTTCAGTTGAGGTTAGCACAAACAAAGTTGAAAGGACATGCTGCTCTTTGATGGAAAGAACTACAAAGAGATAGAGAAGATGAAGGTGAAATGAAGATCAATCGATGGAGGTTGATGGTGACTAAGTTGAAAGCTAAGTTCATACCTTCTGACTATGAGCTTGACTTGTTTAAGAAGTTGCAGAATTTGAAACAAAAGGATTTGTCTCTTGAAGATTATACTGAGGAGTTCTACAAACTTACTATTTGGTCTAGACACAGAGAGCTTGGTAAGGAAAAGGTAGCTCGATATGTGAATGGTTTGAGATTCAATATTCAGGATGAGCTTGGTATGCTGAAGATTGATTCTATTGAAGATGCTTATTAGTATGTTCTAAAGCTAGAAGATAAGTTGAAAAGGAAATGACATGGTAACTCCCAAGGGAAGGAAAAGATTGATCACTCGGTGAAGGATGCAAAAGATGAATATAAACCTGTAGAACTGAAGAAGAAGATAGGTAGAGTTATCTTTAAAGGTACTTGCTATAACTATGGAGAGGAAGGACACCATTCTTTTGAGTGTACACAGAAGAAGCTTGGTGACCGATGAACTACTGTGGTGAATGAGAATGAACCTAAATTTGAGAACTTGTTGCTTCAGTGAACATTGCTCGATACAAAGGAGGAACCTTGTCAGAGGAGTAACTTGTTTAGGACCCGATGCAAGTTTGGAGGTAAACTCTATGATGTTATTGTTGATAGTGGTAGTATTGATAACCTTGTTGTTGAGGAAATGGTTCAAAAACTTGGGTTGAATAGAATGAAGCATCCTTGTCCTTATAGGATTGGTTGGGTACAAGATGTTCATGCTCTAGAAGTAAGAGAAAAATGCTTTATTGATGTTTAGATTGGCCAGTATAAGGATCTTGTGTTATGTGACATTGTGAAGATGAATAGTTGTGATATATTGCTCAGTAGACCTTGGCAATATGATTGCAAATTTATGTATGACTGTGTCAGAAATGTGTTTACTGTTGAGAACGATGATAGGAAGTTTTTCCTGATGCCTTTGCTGGATACAATGCTCGATAGGAGAAGCCTGAGTATTGGTAGCCGAGTTGAGTTGGTGGATCCTGAAGGTATGGTTGATCAATGTGAAGGACAAACCTGTGTGTTGTCGAGGAAAGATTTGAAGAGACAGAGAAAGCTGAAGTGGAAGAGTATGCAAACTGAAAAGATGGAGGACTTGTATGCGAAGAACTAGTTCGGGGTTTATGTGCTGAATCCTGGAAGATGTTCTTCTCACATATGAACATCTTTTCGAACTTGGGGTGTCTGATGCAGGGGCATTCTAGGGTACTCAGTGAATCTGCATGGAGGTGTGTTTTTTGGCTGGTGTTATTCGGTTGCAGCCCTAATCGACGGTCTTGGTTATTGAAGGAAGCTTGATCACTGAAGGAACTCGGTAATCTTTGGTACTTGGTGAAAGTGGTACTCAACGATGTCTGTGGTGCTCAGTCGACACTGGTGCTCGATGATGCTTGACATGCTTGGTTATTTCACTATTGCTCATGGCCGACTTGGTGCATTTATTTTTGGTAGCTATTGTTACAGACCGACATGTTGAATTAAATGTTTGTAAGGCTATTTTGGGAGCCGACTTGTATAGCATTTAATATTTGTTTGTAGGAGTTAAGGGTTTCATCCAGCCGACTTGTGGTTGATGATTAGTATTTAAGGGGTGTTTGGTTAGATGTTTAGGATGAGTTTGAGGGGATGTCGACATCATAACGGACATTAGTTTGGATGTGCTGGAAAAGTTGGAGTTGGTGAAGTTGTGGAAAAGATCTTGTAGATTAGATTGATTTTTGATAGTTTGTAATAATAGAGCTAGTGGTTTACACACTTGGAGACAAGGAGATTGCTTGGACGCTTGCGAGCTCAAGTTTTGATCTGCCTTAGGGTTTTCATAAGTTGTTGATTGTTTCAGAGCTGAACTAGCTAAGTTTGTATTGGATCTATGTGGATCTTGAAGAACTTGTTTCTATTGTAATTGGCCCTAACTCGGAAGGCCTTACAGCCGGGCATGTTAATGAAAATTGAGTTGAAACATCTTGTTGTGTTGTGTTTTCCACTATGTAATTCCGAAGCTGCAAGGTTGGACTATCCTTAATTGGATCCTCCTTGCCTTGGTTTGCATCACTTATTATCTCTTTCTACTTAAGCTAAACTTAAGCATATAATTTAATTAATTTCTTTATTAATTATTATTGTGCAACCTAGGTTTTACCCTTTTAGGGTTTCAGATCTCCTTTTATAAGGATTGATCTCCTTTGTATTCTTAACAGATTATTTCATTATTGAATTGCAACTTTTGTTTTTGCACATCAAGAATGATTTCTCTTATCTCGTGGATCAATGCGTTTAGGTCTCCATAGCTTCTTTCTTCCTCTCTCTCTTTCTGTGACAGGTGTTTGCATGTAGGTGTTCTTGGGAGTTGTGGGTTGTTTACTCATCAACTCTAATATGGTATCAAAGCTTCAGATCTATTTTCCTCTCCTTTTCCTAAGAGATTCATCTGTGTTTGTCAGATCTACAGTTTTAGAGGGTTTCTGTTGGATCTGGGAGAACCTCTCAATTTGGTCATCTTGGCTTCAAACGGATCTCATGGTTGCACTCAGAGTGTCTAAGAACCCCTAGATCCATATAAAATTTGACCAATTTGGACAAAGTTAGAATTTTGCAAAACTTTTTTGCAACCGGCCCAGACATAGATCCCAAGGTAGTCACTAGTTTTTTCGTGCACTTTGGTCCCAAACAGATCTCGCCATTAAGCTCATAGCACCCCAAAACCCCTATTTCCATATAAGGCACATCCAATTTGGATGACGTTTCATTCTGTGGGAAATTTTTTTTGTGTACCAGGGCTGTACGACCTTGGCACACATCCCGAGATCGCAGTACAAAAATAAAAATTTATATAAATTTTTTTTTGGGCCAGAGGCCACTGAGCATCACCCAGCGGCCACCCGGGTGCCACCTACATGCCGCTCTAGGCGGTTTGCGGCCACCCTGCGATAATCGCCAGCAACCTGCGACGGTGTCACTACCGTAGTCATCGGACGGTGACTACCATGGTCATCGGTGACTGCACAGTCACCGCTGTGGTGACCGACGTGACAGCTAGTGACTGCCAACGGTCAATCGGGAATTGCGCCTTTCAACCCTCTTTTTTTGGTAGCTAGAGGTCACATAGGACCAACCCCTAGCCGCCAGGGCCAATGACATAGCCCACGTGACCAGGGGCCAAGTTTTTCAGCCCCCTGGCCCTTTTTTGCTGTCACGGCCATTTGGTCGTCAAATTTAGGCTCATTGGTTGATGATGTCAGCAGGGGTTTAGACACCTTTTTGGGCCCTCCAGAGCTACCTGTTGGTTTTTTGCTCATAACTTGAGCATATGGTATGGTTTTTCAGAAAATAAGATACTGTTGGAAAGCTTGTTTAGAGGTTGATCTTTTTGGCATTTTGGATTTTGGATTTTTTGCCTCCATTTTTCATACTAGGAGTTCAATGACAAAGCTTCTTTTCTATCTTCCATTTGGCACATCTTGTGGTTTTTTGCTCATATCTTGAGCATACGGTGTTGAAATTGGGCAAACAAGATATCTTTGGAAAAATAGCTCCGAGCTCTATTCAGATTTGAACATTTGAATTTTTGAATTTTCTTTTTTGATAATGTTTTTATTGTCAAAGCCAGATGTTCAGTTTTGCACTTTGGAAGCTCTATCTTGCGCATCTGGACTCAATTTTGGGGAAATGATATATCGTTGGAAATCTTGTTTTGAAATATTTCCAGTGTTGTGAGTCATTTTTCTAGATTCTACTTCAGGTACATTTTATTCAGATTCTTGCATTTTTTTCAATTTGGTGGATATCTTGGATGTTACATATCTTGGGATCTCTTCCCTTTGAGGGATGGCTCATCTTTGGCTGTTCTTTTGTTTTGACAGCCTTCTTTCTTCTTTGAGCAGTGTATACTTCACTTTTGTAGCATTACTTTATACACACGCACTAAGATAAAGTGTCATTCTATTGCATGTATGAGATCTTGCACATGTTCATGCTCTATGTACTTACACTCCATTATAAAGTTCCAGGGGGGGTTTGATGTTTGCCTTTGTTTTTCATCTACTTTTTTCATGTGAGAGTTCCTCCAATGACATTAGCCTTTGACATCTTTATTTGTGTTTGTACTCTCTCTGCACCTTCGATGCTCCTAGTATCATGCAATTCATATTGGAAGATCTTTTTAGTGTACCTGTCATTACTCCCTTGTCAGCATTACGGGGGGGGGGTGGGTTTTTACTGTTGGTTCTACTACTTCCTTAGTTCGATAGTGTGAGTTATGTATTCAGTATTTGATTCTATGTACTAGGAAAATGTAGTGGCTAGGTACCTATGCATTCTGGTGAGATGGATCATTTACCATATGGACGCTCTTCCTATTTTTGGACGCACTCTTCTAGCTTTGATTTATCAACTCTTCAGACTTTTGGTGTTTTTATGCCATCTGTATTTTTGAGTTCAAGTGTTTTCCTTTGTTTGCCTCCTGATTTGAGTAGTGTCATTTGAGGGCACTCATGCAGATTACAGTATTCTGTATCTTCGACTTCAGTTGTTTTCCTTTGTTTACCTCTTGATTCGAGTAGTGTCATTTGAGGGCACTCATGCAGAATACAGTCTTCTCTACCTGGTCATATTTCAGTGGAAGATCTTCAGATCATTAGTTACTTCTTGACAGAGTTTGCAACGTCTTGCTTCAGTGATGTTCTACATGTTCATCCTTGTTCCTATTTTCTGGAACAATCCTAGTTTTGGAGGCTTTTTCAATCCTTCAGAATAGTCTTTGTCTCTTTTGGAGTAGAGTTTTTCCCATGTGGTTTTCTCTATTTCTCCGCTTTATAGAGACTCTCTTTTGTACTTGGGTACCTGATCAGGCTTTTTTGTTGCCAAGACCCATTTGCTTTCAATAGTTCTTTCTAATTTTTTAGCTTCTCCCAAAGTTCATCTTAAGGGGGGGGGGGGTGTTAGAGTAATAAAGTGTTTACTTATTAATTAAATCATATTGATATAATTACTAAGTCACTTATTATCTCTTTCTAATTAAGCTAAACTTTAGGCATATAATAATTAATTTCTTTATTAATTATTATTGCACAACCTAGGTTTTACTCTTTTAGGGTTTCAGATCTCCTTTTATAAGGATTGATCTCCTTTGTATTCTTAACAGATTATTTCATTATTGAATTGTAACTTTTTTTTTGCAAATCAAGAATGATTTCTCCTCTCTTGTGGATCAATGTGTTCAGGTCTCCATAGCTTCTTGCTTCTTCTCTCTCTTTTTGTGACATGTGTTTGCATGCAGGTGTTATTGGGAGTTGTGGGTTGTTTACTCATCAACTCCAATATTATTCTTACCATCTAGAGAAATATAACATCTACCACCACCATCATAGTTCTCAAGACTCACAAATTTACTCTTATCACCAGTCATACAATGAGTGCATCCATTGTCCATAACCTATTTATCCTTTTTAACAACTTGAGCAACTAGGGTTTTTCTTCAACAACACAATTAGTAGAACTAGTAGGCATAATATCATCATACTTAGTACCTTCTTCCTTGATAACAATGAATGAATTAGCAAGCATAGGATTTGTATGCTTAGGATCTTCCTCTTTAACAAAAATGAATGTGAATTCATCATCACTCTTGTCAGCACCATCAAATTCATCATTTGCAACTCCTTCATCATCAAGAGCAAAGTAACATTTTACTACAACAATCCCTATCATTAGCTCCCTGTTTTGCTCTATTATTCACCTCTACACACTTTTTTAATGTATTTCTCCTCTACTTTTATCAAAAGATAGGTGCTATTCATCAAACCGACACTACTCATGGCGTATTTTGCACCAAGTAGAACATCTTGGTGCAATTTTGGGCACTATGCTGTGCCGATATTGGAGCTCGCATTGATGCCTAAATTGATGCTCGTTGAATGAGTAGGCATAGAACTGGGCACTATGTTAAAGTACCAATTAGCTCCCTTTTTTGCTCCATTATTCACCTGTACACACTTTTTAAATGTATTTCTCCTCTATTTTTATCAAAAGATAGGCGCTATTCATCAGACCAACACTACTCATGGCATATTTTGCACCAAGTAGAATATCTTGGTGCAATTTCGGGTGCTATGCAATGCCAATATTGGAGCTCGCATTGATGCCTAAATTGAGGCCTGTTGAATGCATAGAATTGGGCACTATGTTAAAGTATCCATTTGTTGGCCCGCCATATTTGATTTTCCTATACTCTTGATTTAATGTTGAAATAGTTTGGTCATTGTTTTATGCACTTATATTATGGCCATATATCTCTTATGTCCTAGCCTAACACTTTATTTTTTATTTCGCACGTACTTTAAGTTATGCTTAAAGTGTTTATCTTACCCTCGTGGATGTTAAGATAGATGAGAACTAGGTGTTGCGAGGTTGTGTGGTGGTTTGTGGGAGGTGATAAAAGTGTTGTCATGTCCTCGCAACTTGTTGAGACTGTTAATACCTTTACCTTGCGGGAAGCAATAGTGGGCTACGTGTCAATAATTGATGGTCCTCGCAAAATATTTTCAAGACTGTTAGTTGGGCTTGTGACCCCACAAGTGGATGTTTGTGATGACTGTAATGGTTTGTCGCATCCTTGCGACGATCAATGGGAGAAATATTTAAGGGTCGCGAGCTTGCGAGGAAGCATAAGATGTTACATGGTGGCCCCTTGTCTCCACCTCGCGACTTATTATGTGGGACCCATTTTTGGACAGTGAGGAAGTGAGGATGTTACATGCGGCGTTTGATGGGTTTTCTTCACCATGTCACCACAGGGTTAACAAATTGGTATGGTTGCATGTCACGGTTGAGCGAGGTTCTAACACCTATTGAAGACCTCTGGCCTTGCATCCTTGTAGGCCTAAATTTCAGTTAAGAAAAATGGTTGCGAGCTTGCAATGAAATGAATTGATAACCAGGGTTGTGAAAATCACAACCTTATGAAACTTTATGTGGGTTACTCAAAACTATTTGACAATTTATTAAAGAAAGAAGTGGCAGTAGGAAGAATTTGAGAAGAGATGTCATGACTGATGGAATGTTGAATTTTTTGATTTAAAAATCATTGCCTTGACATAAAATCATTCCCTTACTGCCCAACATTTTGAGTGTCACATTAAACTTACTATAACCAAGGGAAAAGGTCATAATGATAGGTCTTTTAGCTGTTGGGATAGGTGCAAATCTTGGGATAGTTGTTGCTTCTTTTTTTGTAGTTTGAAAGTGTGAGCCATATCTTAAATATAGGAAGCGATAAATGCATAATGAGTTATGTGTGTTGTCTAAATTTGGGGTGTTCATGATTGGAATAGAGTGTTTCTTTGTTTGAGTGCTAAGGATGATGCCTGGTGAGGCTACACAAGGATTTTATTGTAACAAGAAGAGAGTGTTTCTTTGTTTGAGTGCTAAGGATGGGCCTTTTTGAGGATACAAAGGCATTTTAATGTAACAAGAAGGGGTTAGACAAAGCCATGTTGCAAGAGATATACAAGGATCATGGTGGTGAACCAGTTGATAATACATTTTGTAACCATAGAGATACTGAAATTTCCTTTGGAAATCATAGAGATACCAAAATCTTTGTACTTTGCTAAAATCTATGTCCACAGCTTGCAAATGCCTCCTATCTTCCAGATTACTACTTTGGTTCTATTTTCTAGGATGAAGGCAAATTAAATTATAGGTGTGGACACAAAAGATGGGAGTTTGGAGTCATTTGTTTCTCCTTGCGATGTATTTTCAAATCCATGTCCCGCGAGGGAAGATGGTGAGAATTTTGACTTTTGGCATATTTTTCCTCAATAACCACTCATGGGCGATAATGGCATGGCTCAGAAGCCTAGTTGGATCACAAGCCTCATGATAATAAGCACTCCATGGCTTCCTCTGGATTCACTCAAGGACACAAACATATGTAACAACCTTCATTGGGAGAATAACTTCTATGATCAACTAGTGGCAATTGGTAACCAAATATAAAATGAATACTTTGGTTTGTCCCTTGTTGCATTCATTGTGTCTATAAAAAGAATACCAAAGCTAATCTTACATGATTTGAAAACTCTTTGTACTAGGACAAGTAGAATAGTTTATGTAATAGGTATTTTTGCAGAAATAGGAATGACAAAGTCGTGTATTAAATGAGTATGAATACTTCTGAAGAAATTAATTGAAAATATCATTTGAATATTATCTCCTACTCCATTTTCTTTTTGTTACATAAGTTTGTTTATTCAGAATAGCCAAATTTGTCTTCATGAAAGTTTCATGAATGTATAATGTATTTACTAGTTTTCTTCAATGAAGAGATTAAATCCTTTTAGATGCATTATTGTGATTTGCAGAAAATGATAGTGATTTTATGAGTGTAATATGAGGTGATAAATGCGAGAAGTGTATGTATGGTATAAATTTGATGATAATATTGGTTATGTGGGATTACATATATGTTAGGTATATTCAGTAATCTGAATCTTATGTCTTTGTGAGAAGTTAAACATAAAGTTGGATGTATCTTATAGTTTTTTGACTCTGTTGTCCTATAGATTAAGCATTGGTCTAAGTAATGTTATAATAATATTTGGAGAGCACAATAATCCATAAATCTAAAATAATTTTAATTTGTGTTGTTGATTTCATGGTAAATTATTTGTATTCTCAGTAAGAAAATAGGAACTATGGTGAGAAATCTCTTATGTGACTATTCTTGTAGCCATTGGAACTTTGTTCTTTGACTATTCTCGTAGTCTTTAGACCTGCAACCCCATGAGTGGATTTGTTAGCCCATTTTCTTGTTATAGCAAAAATATAAAGAAAATGGTCTTATCTTGTCAAAAACCCTAGAAAATTTGTCTTGCCTTGGCTGAAATTTGTTTTGATCAGCGAATAAAATATGTTATGTTTCATGGCTTGCGCCCTAGGCCAGGGATAGTTTATGGTGTTTCCAAGCTTCAGTCAAGATCACATGTCCTCAAAAGAAAAAACTAGCAAGATATGGCTATTTTAAGGTTTGAGAAATAGGGTTAATCCATGTCTAGGGCTTCATGAAATCTGTTGAAGTCCAAAAACCCTAGCCATTTCTATTTCTCCATTACTTTTTCTTGGTCACCTAAGTCTCCATTCGGCACATGTCTTATTTCCTACCTGGGCAGTCTGGTCTTTCTATTCAGTGACTCCGCGACTAAGGCGTTCGTTAGTTCTCTAAATTCTCAAGCAGTTTGTCTTTTTATCTAGCGACCCAATGAATACAGGTAGTCGTGTATTCTCTTGATCTTGGTGGCTAAGTCCTTAACATTCACTGATCTGGCAGGTGGTTAATCTATCCTTCAGTCGCTCATTCTCTAGATATCTAGTCAAGGCAAGAACGTTTCAAGTTGGAATATGAGCCATGGATGCAGATCAAGATCGAAGGCTAGTGCTGATTCTCCAGATAAAACCCATTGTTAGTAAATGATTCAAAGGTTAACTCCTGAGCAGTCAAGTTTCTATTTAGTGAACATGTGACTGAAGGCTTTTTGCATGTTCTCATGATCTAACCTGAGGTCAAGTTTTTATTCAACGACTTTGAGATTACTTAGTCGCGTAATCTATAGATCCAAGATGGGTTAAGACAAAGCTTGAGGCAAATTAACGAGGACCACTAGATGAGGGCAGGATCAATGGCTGGCGCTTGATCTCAAGATATGACTGGGGTTAAGTAAATGATCTGGTAGCTTGGTGAATGCTTTATTCGCGTATTCTTAGGATTAAACCAGGGTCAGGCTAAACATAAAGTGATCACAAGAATGATTTAGTTGCATGTTCACCAAATCAAGGATGAGTTAAGGGAGAAGACTTGGTGATAAGATCTGGGCCATTGATGAGATACGATCGAGTGGTGGTTGCTTGTTCGCTTGATGGAACCCTGGGTCAAAGAAGTGTTCAATGATCATGTGAATGCCTTTGTTCACATGATCTCTTGATCAGACTAGGGTTAAGGTTTTCATTCCATGACCTAGTGAATGCCTTCAGTTGCGTGTTCACCGAATGACTAAGGCTTAAGGTACTTGCCGTGGTAAAATATATTGGGTCTGCTGCTAGGTGTTGCTAAGGTGCTTGATTCTGATTGGTTGTTGGGATAGGTGATGTGGTCGGGTAAATTTTAAAATGTTTAAATGACTGCGGTCATTAAATAAGAGCTACTCGATCTACCGGGAAAGGATGGAGATCGATGGTCATGTTTTAAACTTGATCAATTAACCGTTGCGGCCGGGATTTGAATCTTCTACCAGGATTTTGATACAGTGGACCAGATATGACAAAGCCAAATTAGATTTGATTTCTCCAAGATGGTTGCAGGTAAAGAAATTATGAAGATGATATGGGTAGCTGCCTGGTCTGATTTTGATTGATGATGTGCCATGCCGAGTTAATGTTGAGGGCTATTGTTTTGACACAGGAAGCTAGGGTTGTTGGATGTCAGTTGCTTCCATGCCATGTACATGAAAGTTTCCTCTTGGTGGTCCTAGCATTTAATTTTGTCTTGTCTGCAACAAGAAATTAGTTGAGTTTGTATTTACAGTAAGCCTTGATGATAAAACCAAATAATTGTACATCATATTTTATCTGATTCTTCCTGGGTTTCCAAGCTTTTCATGCATTCTTTCATTTCTTGTTGAGTCTGGTTGTTGTAGACCTAGTTTTTGCCCTAAATGATTCGTAGCTTGTTGCAATCCTTTATAAGGATTTCCAAGATCATTTAGAAGGGTTCCTATTTTTGGCAACCTTGAGGGGTTCTTGATTCTTTGTAATATTCAGGGCTGGTTCCATGAATGGTTTTCTTCCTAACAGTTTGTCTTATGAATAAGATCTCAGTATTTTCTGTTAGAAAAATGGAATACTAAGAGGGGGGGGGGGTGAATCAGTATTCTACAAACTTTAACTTTTGCCCAATTATGGATATAACAGATTATCTTAACACATGCATAACATAAGAAGCTAAACAACATGCATAGCAATAAAACTAAAGAACTCATAACACATTATTTGTTCTCGAGGAAACCCTGGCCAAGGGAAAACCCCGGTGGGGATGGTACCCACAAAGATCCACTAATCAAAAGTATCATGTTAAGGATGTTGACCCTATTAGGATTCTATTACATGCATATAGTGTCTCAGTTTTGATTAAGGGACTATAGGCCTTGTTAAAAGCCTCAACCCTGTTAGGAGTTGGTAGTACAAAATGTGATTACCAGATGAGCCCACTGCCCAAACAAGTAATATATAATATTTACTAATTACAAAAATAGGTCAAGGTACATAACCTTATACTGCTTGCATCAATATCTCTTCACTACTCTTCACTTTCTCTATTACATTCACATATACATTATACCACATTGCTCTCTTTTACAATTACAATCTTTACATATCTTTATACAAGTTATTAAGAATAATAACTTTCCAGTCGGCTATCATATTACAAAATATCTTTATCCAAGGTTTAACATCTAGGATCTGGTCCCTTTATATTGTTAAGTCATTATTTTGATAAAAAAAATAATCCCTTAACTCTTTATCAATTATGTCTTCATATTCTGTCCTGTCGGCTTAACACTGTCTTTAGTAAAACTGTCATAACTTCTTTCGTACATGTCATACTGACTTGCACTCTAAGGTGAGTCTTCAATAGTCACCATAGAGTCTATGTTCAAGTGCACAAGCACTGAAATTACTCCAATCAACATCGCAAACCAAAACTGTCATCAGGTTCACTGATAAAAACACACTGTCTCATACTTAGACAATTTCGCATTGTGCTCTGACATACTAGCTCTCTGACCTGTGCGATCTTCATGTAGATCATATGTTGCCATAATGACAACATCTATGTAACCAACTCAACCAAATTGCCAACATTTTCATACTACTATCACATTGTCTCCTTTTGATTCTTGAACTTGTTGATTAGAGCATCAAGGGTGTTTTAATATTTCTATTGTATTTCCAAGGTGTCTGTAATAGAGTTGTTTTCATAGAAATAACTAAGTTTAGGACTAGTTTTCAGATGTGTATGAGTTGGGATATCAAGGGTATCTCATACTTGTCTTTCAGTGGATGTTGATTTATGTATTGCTTGTTCCTAGGTCTCTTATAAGGGGAGGGTTAAAATCCTTTGAATAGGTACTTGCATATCTGAGTACATAGGTGGATTGCTAAGTAGGATCTGATCAATGGTGTATGTTTGATGTAAAGTATCAACATATTAGAATGTATTGTCTTCTCTATTCATAGCTCTGTTGTAGTGATTTATTTGACTCTATTGCCCATTGGATAAGGCACTGGTCTATGAGAGACTTAGGGTATTTCAAGGGTCCATTCAACCCAAAAACATCAATCAATTGAATGAAATCATTTTTCCTTTCATGTTTGATAGGAGGAGTTAGGAATAGTTTCTAGTTTTCAGATTTATTCTATGCAAGTAGGATATTGCATAAGACTTGGTGAACATTGAGGTACATGATATCTATAAGAGTCTGAAGGCTATTCCATAGTCATATACCTGTAGGCCTTTTGTTTGTCACAAGAAGTTATGTCTGTGTAGATGAGGTATACCTGCTTGAGTGATGTTGAGCTCAAAGTGTAGGAGGCTCATTCTCTTGGTCCTTGTTAATTGGCCCTTTTTCTTGTCAGGTTTGGAGTGGTTATTGAGAGTCGGTGACATTAATTTGTCAATCAAATTGTAAATCTGACAATGTGGGAAAAAAGGAACAAAAAAATGGTGACTCTACTAGGGAGAACAATAACAAAGAAATACATCTATTAGGAATCTCTAGTTAAATCATAAATTATCAATATCTTACTAACCAAACAAGTTTGGCCCATCCAAGTCACCAACAAAATGGTGACTTTGCTGGGGAAGGAGTAAATGACAACAAGTTTAAGATGGTTGTTTTCTTGCTTGGCTGAATCATCCCAGAGTCTGGTTAAGTGATCACAGAGTCAATTATTTTCAAAAATTTATATCTTCTCACCAAGTTTGAGTGGTGACTCTGAGTTCTTTGTTTGATCAGTAGCCTTTGATAAACAATGTGTAAATCCTGGTGAAGTTTTGTATTGATTGGAAGGAGATACAAAAATAAGTGCAATATTTTCCTCTTCAAGGAGGTGGCAACTCTACAAAGTAAAGAACCTGATGGAGCTATAAGAGAGCTCTAGATCTGCCCTACTTTCCAGTCAACAAGTTAAGTTTCAACTGCAGTACCTCCAGGTATTTTGATTTTCATGTGCTTTTCTTTTATGAAAATCAAGGGTAAAAAATGTTTCCCTATCAAGTGTTCAACACTAGTATAAGGGGATAAGTACTAGTGGACATTTCTTTATGGAGGAATACAGACCCTTTTGTTTTGATGGTATTGAAGGTGCCCCTAATGAGTTTTGTACTGAGGATGGGGAGGGATTGCCTAGATTCATGGCTGATGGATCAATTTTGGAAAGCCAACATGTAGATGATCTCATGGGTCTTTTTGGTGAAATGGATGTTGAACACGAAGATGTTGTCATGAGATTTCTTGTGCAGTCTCTTTCACATAGTGCAAGGGATTGGTTCTTATCCCTTCCTTCATGTTCAATCCCTTCTTGGGATGTATTGAGAGAAACATTTATAGATTACTTTGATGAAGGAGTTGGTGTGGATCAATGTGAAGAAAGAAGTGAAAATTAGTACCAAGACATTAGTGTCTCTGTTGATCCCATCATGACTGACTCTGATTATGAAAATATGCTCATCAAGATTGCTACTCTCAAGAAGAAAATTGTAGAGAGAAATGTTGAGATCTAGTAGTTAGAGGAGGACAAGAGATTGTGGGCACTAACAGTCCTTTATGTTGATCATGAAGAGGCCAGTGATTCTGATGCTGATTCTTATTATGCAAAGAGTATTGATTATGATGTTGAATTTGAGGTCAATGCATATGAAGATGCTGAAGATGAATCCGAGGTTGATAATATTTCCAATTTGTCTGCAGATTTTTCTTCTTATTAGCATGAGAAGGCAACCTTCTTGTCCCAGTTTGAGGATGTTTTGTGTGAGAGGCAAGAAACTGAATATGATGTAGATGATTATTCCTGTAGTGTTTTCTTCACACAAGATGATTTGAGGCCATAAATGTCGGTCCTTGTTTCAGATAGGGATGATGTTTGCTGCACTAGGGTTGAGGCTAATGAAGATGAGAATAAGGTTCAAAGTCCATTGAGCAGTGAAAAGATTTTAGCACTCTTGGCTGATGAATTTTAAATGTATGCACCTGTTATGGAATTTGATTTGCAACTCCCCATTGACATATCCTTTGACACTGATAATGAGGTGGGTGTTCAAAGTGATGAAGATGATCCATGTTTACTAGAGTTCCCCTCATGTAGTGACTCTACAAAAGAAGAGGTTGAAGACCATAAAAGTGTGTTGTCATGTTATGAATATTGCAATGATGAGCAAGTTTCTTGTTCATATCCTTTTCCTTATTTTGATGAATATGATAGTGAAGGTGACAATATTGAGGATTTAGTCTTCAATGATTGGGACAAAAAATCTTATGATAAAAACAATGATGCAGATCAATTGTCCCCCTATCACAATGTTTAAGAAAGAGACCTTCACTTGGTTCATGATCCAGTCAATGAAGACATCATGGAGGAACCAAGTTGCTCCGTGGTTGAAGCAATGCATGATGGTGAATCTGAGGATCCAAGTCCTTCTCAGCCAGGTATTTTCATAGTAATGCATGATGATCAATATGCTTTATTTTCTGATGCATTATTACATAAATTCTTTATTCCCAGTCATTAGGAAGAAGTAAATGATGTCCCATACTTCTTGGAGTATGCATATGATGGTTATGACTAGAAAACATGGGCCATGATAAGTATAGTTTCATTTCTCAGCCCATAAGTATTCACATATGTTGGCAGCAAAATGGTCATGACACTTTTAGGTGGCAGGTTACATGTGTGGATGAAAATCAGACCTTTGACTTAGGAGGGTTTTGATTTTCCTTTGGTGGCCCGAGGCCACCAAGTAAAATTCTAATCTTGTAAATTTTGTAAATATTTTCCTTTCAGTTGTGTGTTTCCTTTCATGCTTTCCTGTTTCAGTTTGTCATTTTTTGAGAGGGCTCCCTGTCAGTTTTTGTCCAGTAGGTGGTCTACTTCCTCTAGAAATTTTGAATCCTTATCATGCCTACAAGAGGCATGCATCCCCAGACAGAGCCACTATTAGCCCATTTTCATGTCATAGCTAAAATCTAAAGAAAATGGTCTTATCTTGTCAGAAACTCTAGAAAATCTATCTTGCCCTGGCTGAAATTTGTTTTGATCAACAAAGAAAATTTGTTATGTTTCATGGCTTGTGCCCTAGGCTAGGGATAGTTTATGGTGTGTCCAAGCTTCAGTCAAGATCACATGTGCTCAAAAGAAAAAACCAACAAGATATGGCTATTTTAAGGTCTAAGAAATAGGGTTAATCCATGTCTAGGGCTTCATGAAATCTGTTTAAGTCCAAAAACCCTAGCCATTTCTATTTCTCAGTTACTTTTTCCTGGTCACTTAAGTCTCCATTCGACACATGCTCGGATAGTTTGGTCTTTCTATTCAGTGACTCTATGATTAAGGAGTTCACTAGTTCTCTAAGTTTTCAAGCAGTTTATCTTTTTATCTAGTGACCTAGTGAATACAGGTAGTCATGTATTTTCTTGATCTTGGCGGCTTAGTCCTTAACATTCAATGACTTGGTAGGAGGTTAATCTCTCCTTCAGTCACTCATTCTCCAGATATCCGGTCAAGGTAGGAAGGTTTCAAGTTTGAATATGAACCGTGGATGCAGATCAAGATCGACGGCTAGCGCTAATTCTCTAGATAAAACCCATGGTTAGTAAATGATTCAATGATCACACAAAGTCCTTTTTTCACATGATCTCCAGATGGCCTAGGTTAACTCAAGGGTTAAGTCTCAGGTGGTCAAGTTTCTATTCAGAGAACACGCGACTGAAGGCTTTTCGCATGTTCTCTCATGATCTAACCTGAGGTCAAGTTTTTATTTAGTGACTTGGAGATTACTCAATCACGTAATATCCAGATCCAAGATGGGTTAAGACCAAGCTTTAGGCAAATTAATGAGGACCATAAGATGAGGGCAGGATCAACGGCTAGCGCTTGATCTTGAGATATGATTGGGGTTAAGTAAATGATCTGGTGACTTGGTGAATACTTTATTTTCATATTCTCAAGATTAAACCAGGGTCAAGCTAAACATCAAGCGATCAAGATAATTCTTTGGTCGTGTGTTCACTAGATTGAGGATGAGTTAAGGGAGAAGACTTGGTGATAAGATCTGGGCCATTGATGAGATATGATCAAGTGGTAGTCGCTTGTTCGCTTGATGGAACCCAGGGTCCAAGAAGTGTTCAATGATCACATGAATTCCTTTGTTCACGTGATCTCTTGATCATACTAGGGTTAAGGTTTTCATTCCGCAACCTAGCGAATGCCTTCAGTCATGTGTTCACTGAATGACTAAGGGTTAAGGTGCTTGCCATGGTAAAAGAAAGTGGGTCAGCTTCCAGGTGTTGCTGAGGTGCTTGATTTTGGTTGGTTGTTGGGATAGATGATGTGGCCAAGTAAATTTTAAAAGGTTTAAATGATTATGGTCATTAAATAAGAGCCACCCAATCTATTGGTAAAGGATGAAGATCGACGGTCACATTTTAAACTTGATCAATTAACCATTGTGGCTGAGATTTGAATCTTCTGCCAGGGTTTTGATATAGTGGACTAGATACGACAAAGCTAGATTAGGTTTGATTTCTCCAGGACGGTTGTAGGTAAAGAAATGATGAAGATGATATGGGTAGCCGCTTGGTCTAATTTTTCTTAATGATGTGCCATGCCGAGTTAATGTTGAGGGCTATTGTTTTGACATGGGCAGCTAGGGTTTTTGGATGTCAATTGCTTCCATGTCCTGTACACACAAGTTTCCTCTTGGTGGTCCTAACATTTAATTTTGTCTTGTATGCAACAAGAAATCGGTTGAGTTTGTATTTGGAGTAAGCCTTGATGATGAAACCAAATAATTGTACATAAGATTTTATTTGATTCTTCCTGGGTTTTCAGGCTTTTCTTGCATTCTTTCATTTCTTGTTGAGTTTGGTTGTAGAGGTTGTTGTAGACCTAGTTTTTTCCCTAAATGATCTGTAGCTTGTTGCAATCCTTTATAAGGATTTCCAAGATCATTTAGAAGGGTTCCAATTTTTGCCAACCTTGAGGGGTTCCTAATTCTCTATAATGTTCAGGGCTAGTTCCATGAATGGTTTTCCTCCTATAAATATTTTTCCTTCTTCTCTGCATATAGGGTGTTCCCTCTTTACTTTCTTTCTTGGAGAATAGAATATAAGTTGTAATAGTTTGTCTTATGAATAAGATCTTAGTATTTTCATACTACTATCAGATTGTCTCCATTTGATTCTTGAACTTTTTGTTTAGAGCATCAAGGGTGTTTTTAATAGTTCTATTGTATTTCCAAGGTGTTTGCAATAGAGTTGTTTTCACAGAAATAATTGAGTTTAGGACTAGTTTTCAGATGTGTATGAGTTGGGATATCAAGGGTATCTCATACTTGTCTTTCAGTGGATGTTGATTTATGTATTGCTTGTTCCTAGGTCTCTTCTAAGAGGAGGGTTAAAATCCTTTGAATAGGTAGTTGCATATCTAAGTACACAGGTGGATTGCTAAGTAGGATCTGATCAATGGTGTATGTTTGATGTAAAACATCAACATATTAGAATGTATTGTCTTCTCTATTCATAGCTCTGTTGTAGTGATTTATTTGACTCTGTTGCCCATTGGTTAAGGCATTGGTCTATGAGAGACTTAGGGTATTTCAGGGGTCCATTCAACCCAAAAACATCAATCAATCAAATGAAATTATTTTCCCTTTCATGTTTGATAGGAGGAGTTAGGAATAGTTTCTAGTTTTTAGATTCATTTCATGCAAGTAGGATATTGCATAAGACTTGGTGAACATTGAGGTACATGATACCTATAAGAGTCTGAAGGCTATTCCACAATCATATACCTTCAGGCCTTTTGTTTGTCACAAGAAGTTATGTGTGTGAAGATGAGGTATACCTGCCTTAGTGATGTGGAGCTCAAAGCATAAGAGGATCATTCTCTTGGTCCTTGTTAATTGGCCCTTTTTCTTGTCAGGTTTGGAGTGGTTATTGAGAGTCAGTGACATTAATTTGTCAATCAAATTGTAAATCTAACAATTTAGGAAAAAAAAACAACATGATTTTTGTGATGACTATAACAGTTTGTCAGATCCTCACAGTGGTTAGAAGAAGAAGAAGATAATAAAAACATGAATCCACAAGTAAACATGAGTGAAACAGATAATATAAACGTAGTTCTTAGAAAAAAAATAGGGAATTACTCTATTCTACCTTGGCTCTAGGAATAGTCAAAGAACAAAGTTCCAATGGCTACAGCACATTCACAGTACAAAGTTCTTTCCATAGCTTCCAGTTTCTTAGTGAGAATGCAAATAGTTTACCATTAAATTAACAATACAAAGTAAAATGTTTTCAAATTTATGGATTATTGCACTCTCCAAACATTATTCTAGCATGACTTAGACCAGTGTTTAATCTATAGGGCAATAGACTCAAAAAACTATAAGACACATCCAACTTTATGTTTAACTTCTCACAAAGACACAAGATTTAGATTATTGAATATGCCTAACATATATGTAATCCCACATAACCAATATTTTCAGATTTATGCCATACATACACTTCTCACATTTATCAATTCAAGAATACTTAATCCTTTCCTTGAATGAAAACATGATAATGATAAACTCGCATCCACATGACAACAAGATGAACTATAAAATATGTTATATTCTATTCATATGAGAATTTCAATACAGGATAAAGACACTTAGACTAATTATATGGATCTGTAAAATACTATATCCATTATACCATATTATCCAACATATCTCATATTAATATCAACCTATATTAAAACCCGAAGACTTGAACACTATTATGCTCTCTATGAATACAAAAGTTTGGAATCTTCAACAAATGATCCTAAAATCCCTTATATAACCTGAGGGATGCATCAAGTTTTAGATCATTCGTTGGAATCGACTCAAAGAAAATATTTATTCCTAACCTATCTTAGAAAAGTAGAAAATCTTGTGAGCTATTCAAACTTTGATTTTCTGGAACATAAATCTCAACCAATAGAACCATAGCAAAAAAAAAGTTGAACCAAATGATGATGTGTCCATTGTAATCTGTAAGAAAAGCCAACAAGAAAAATAACTAGAACAAAAAAAGGCACTAAAATTAGCCTGTCACCTTCAAGTTGGTTAGTATTCTTGTTCTTAATAATATGACACATCCATGGCATAACTGGGCCTGAAAAGATGTCCATGTAGATAACTGCTTAATGTCCTTGAAATATGTCCATTTGTTTACTTCTTTCTCTCCCAACCACCTGAAATATTTCAAACTATCAATCTGTGACACAGATTCTACCCACTTGACATCTATAATAGTATGAGAATTTGTGATGAACTTTCTAAAACTAGTCTCAAACTTAATCATCATATCCAAAACATCATTGAACTCAAGGATATCAATATCACTATCAATATAAGAAATCATGGTCTCCACACTTGGGTAGGTGAGATCAAAACCAAATTTCCACTCCTCTACTTCTTTCATGTTATTTTCTTTATCTAAAACACGTGGAACCAAATGATGGTCAAGGCATACAAAGAATGACAATAAAGTAACTTTTGTAGTTGATGAGAAAAAAACCCACATCTCCCAAGAACACTTGCATGCAAACACCTTTCACAGAAAGAGAGAGAAGCAAGAAGGTAGAGAGGCCTAAACACATTAATCCACAAGAGAGGAGAAATCATTGATGTATAAAAACAAAAGTTGCAATTCAATAAAGAATAATATGTTACAAAGTTATAAAAACAAGAGGAGATCAATCGTTATAAAAGGAGATCGAAACCCTAAAAGGGTAAAACCTAGGTTGCACAATAATAATTAATAAAGTGATTAATTATTATATGCCTAAAGTTTAGCTTAAGTAGAAAGAGATACTAAGTGACTTATTAATTAAATCAATATGATTTAATTAATAAGTAAGCACTTTATTAATCTAACACCCCCCCTTAAGATGAACTTTGGAAGAAGCTAAAAACCTAGAAAGAACTATTGGAAGCAAATGGGTCTTGACAAAAAAAGGCTTGATCAGGTACCCAAGTACAAAGCAAAGTCTCTATAAAAGAGGAGAAATAGAGAAAAACACATGGGAAAAACTCTACTCCAAAAAGAGATGAAGACTAGTCTGAAGGACTGAAGAAGCCTCCAAAACTAGGAATGTTCCAAAAAATAGGAACAAGGATGAACTTGTACAACATCACTAAAGAAAGAAGTTTAAAAATATGTCAAGAAGTAACTACTGATTTGAAGATCCTCCACAAAAATATGACCAAGTAGAGAAGACTGTAATGTGCATGAGCTCCGTCGAATGAAACTACTCAAATCAAGAGGCAAACAAAAGGAAAACAACTAAAGTTGAAGATGTAGAATATTGTAATCTGCACGAGTGCCCTCAAATGACACTACTCGAATTAGGAGGAAAACAAAGGAAAACACTTGAACTTGAAGATATAGATGGCATAAAACACCAAAGTTTGAAGAGTTGATCAATCAAAGATGGAAGAGTGCTTCCAAAAATAGGAAAGAGAAGAGTGTCCATATGGTAAATGATCCTATTAGAAAGTAAAGTCCACCAAGATAACTAAGGGGGGGGGGTTGAATTAGTTATCAGATAAATACAACTTTTATTGACCTCAATAGATTCTAACCATGTAAGAAATGTAATCAACAACCATAGAAAGATATACATGCACAATAACACAATGACACAAGATATGTTGACTAGGGAACCTCTTGATCATAGAGTAAACACCAGTGGGAATGATGCCCAGAAAAGATGCACTAACATGAAAGTTCTTTGTGAGAGGATGGAATCTATTAGGAGTCTTATGAAATAAATTAAGTACATATGAGTCCCTGTTAGGAGACTTTGAATCCCTGCTAAAAGATTCTAACTCTGTTAGGAGTTATGGAAGACATAAAGACCCACTGCCCAAATAGCTTTAGGGTAAGATCACTGAACACACTCTCCAACTGATCTTTGTATTACTCAATAGAATAATACCAAAAGATTATTGATCTCAAAAATTCAATACTCCTTCTCTAACTGTGCCAAACCACACTAACTGCTTCTTCAGATCTCAATACCAGATCTCTTTACTTCGTATATCCTCTTCAAACAAGTATTGCATAATTCTATAATTCACTTTCAAATACAATTCAAAATTACTACTTCATTCTCATATTACAACAAGGAAAACATTCCTTCCTTTATACCACACTCAAGTAATTACAAATGAGTTGGCATACAAATTACAAAATAAAAGTTTCCACATGTTACATAAAAATTACACAAAATTGTCAGCTTCCAATTAAGATAATTCTTCACTCATGCAACCTCGGATCTTGCACTCATGTCCACATAACCAAAGTCATGTCTTCAACTCCCTCATAATTGTGCATGATTAGATTCAATCCCGATTAGGAGATATCATCTAATTTCCACAAACTACTACTTAGGAACACTGCCTGAATACTGCTTCCACTAATTTCCTCATAACTATCATGAATAAATGAATTTACATCTGCACTCTTAACCACAATCTTATAGAACATCATAGAGTAAGTCCTCAACTCTTCATATCTTAATCTTCAATATCCCATCTGCGCTAACTCAAACATTGTCTGCTTCTCTACTAATCATCAGTAGATCACTATGTTGACATCAATGATAATCACAGTCATGAATGCAACAACAAATGCTACAGAATGGCTATGAATACTTCCCCATAGGATACATTTAGCATTCATTCCTAACAATCTCCCCCATTGGCATTGATGGCAACATAGATGAAAAAACATCCAAGTTCCATGAATACCAATACTGCAACACTGTTGCTCTGAAAATGATTTCAAATCTTCTTCATCAATCAAATATTGCTTCATTTTCCTATTGAATTCTCTCTAATAGATGATTTTTCATGAATACTTCTCCCTCATTGGCATCAATGACATATGTTTCATCATTATGTCAACAACAACTTCAATGTCAAAAGACACTGTTCAAAAAATACATTCACTAGAGTCCTCATGACTTAGCTCAAATACACATACTCCCCCATAGTGGAAGTACCATCATCCAATCCAGAAGAAAGATAGGGCTCATATACCACTAGAAGGATGCAACAATCTGCATCACTTCTCAAAAGAAGGCTAGGGTATAACCCCAAGCATACCTCTCAGATAATCAAATGTATTCTTAGGCAAAGGATTTGTAAATATATCTACAATCTGCTCCTTTGTGCTTATATACTCAAGTATGACTTCTTTCTCTACAACTTTCTCTCTCACTACATGATACTTTATCTCTATATGCTTTGTCTTAGAATGTAACATTGGGTTCTTAGACATACTAACTGTGCTGGTGTTATCACAATGTATAACAACAGGCTCAAAATTTTTTATTCCAATATCCTTCAACATTTGCTTCATCCAAATTATCTGATAACAATTGTTTGCTACTACCACATATTCTACTTCTAATGTGCTCTATGAAATACAATTCTGCTTCTTGGTTAGCCAAGTAACTAATCTTGCTCCAAGGAAAAATGCTCCACCACTGGTGCTCTTTTTTTCATCAACACTGCCTCCCCAATCAACATTTGTATATGCACATAGGGTAAAATCATCAGATTTTTCATACCACAATCCATACTCAAATGTGCCTCTTAAGTATCTCAGTATCCTCTTTACTAATGCATAATGTAATTCTCTGGGTTCAGCTTGAAATCTTTCTACAATTCCAACTGCATGTGATATATCATGTCTTGTATGAGTCAAATATTGCAATCCTCCAATCATAGATGTGTACTTTTTCTACTCCACTGCAAGAGTCTCATCCGTGCTAGATAACTTGTGTCCTGTTACCATAGGTGTTCCAACTAGTTTACAGTTCTCCATTCCAAATCTCTTCAATAAATCATTCAAGTACTTTGTCTGACTTACAAAGATACCATCATTGTTTTGTGTTATCTGCAATCCTAAAAAGTATTTCATTTCACTAATCATACTCATTTCAAATTTAGTCTTCATTTCATCTACAAATTTATCACTGGCTTCATATTCTCCTCCAAAGATAATATCATCAACAAAAATAACAACAACCAACAAACCATTTTCAATTTACTTTGTGTATAGGTTGCTATCAGCTGTGCCTTTTATAAATCCTAAATTTATCAAATACTTATCCAATCTTGCATACCAAGTTCTAGGTGCTTACTTCAGTCCATATAAAGATTTCTTCAGTTTGCATACCATATCTCCTTCTTGAGTTAAAGGAAAACCTTCAAGCTGCTCAATGTAGACTTCTTCCAATTCTCCATTCAGAATGCTGACTTCACATCCATCTGATACACTTTGAATTTCTTGTAAGCTGCATAATCCAAAAACATTCTTACTACTTCAATTCTTGCTACTGGTGCAAAAGTTTCTTCATAGTCAATTCCTTCTTGCTATGAGTATCCTTTACATACCAATCTTGCTGTGTTCCTTACTACTTCTCCTTGTTCATTCATCTTGTTTCTGAATATCCATTTTGTTCCTATAACATTCTTATCTTTTGGTTAGGGACCAATTCCCATGTCTTGTTCTTTTCAATCTGATCTAGTTCTTCTTTCATAGCTTTGATCAAATGTTCATCTTCACAGACTTCACTAGTAGATTTAGGTTCAATTTGAGAAATAAAACACAACTGTTCTTGTACCTTATTTCATGTCAGAACTCCTCTATATATGCTTCCAATAATTTTCTCAATAGGATTATCTCTTGATAGATTCCTATTAGGTGTCACTGTCTCACTTCTTGTTTCTTCTATGGGTTCTTCAATGATTTATTCACTGTAGCTTTCATTCAGAAAATCACTATCAGTTTCATAGAATAATTTAGTAATCTCTGGATTAGTTCTAGGATGAGTTCCTTCATCTGATTCATAATCAAGCATTCTTTCCTGAATTTTGAACTTTTCATCTACTTTAACATTTGCGCTCTCAACAATAGTCTTAGTTCTTTTATTGTAACATCTATAAGTTTTTCTCTTTAATGAATATGCAAGAAATATACCTTCATCACTTCTAGGATCAAACTTTCCATTGTCATCATCTCTCTTAATATAACATTTGCTTCCAAAAATTCTAAAATACTTAACTGATGGTGCATGTCCAAACCATAGTTCATAGGGTGTCTTGTCTCTGTCTTCTCTGATTTGTACTCTATTCATTGTATACAATGTTGTGTTCACTACTTCTTTCAAGAATATCTTCACTAAGTCATTCTCAAATAACATAGCTCTTGCTGCTTCAATTACTGACCTATTTCTTCTTTCTGCAATACCATTTTGTTCAGGTGTCCTAGGGGATGAAAACTATGTCTTAATACCATTTAATTCACAAAAAATGTTAAATTATTTTGAAGTAAATTCTCCACCTCTATCTAACCTCAAACATTTAATCTTCATTCTAGATTCATTCTCAACTTTATTCTTAATGATCTTAAACTTATCAAATGCTTCAACCTTTTCTTTAAGAAATGCAATCTACATCATTCTTGTAAAATCATCAACAAGAATCATAAAATACCTTTCTCCATAGAATCCTCTAGTCCTTGTGGGACAACTCAATTCTGTATGAACAATTTCCAACTTCTCTATTGTTGTAAACTTCTTGCTGGGAAATGAGCTTCTCTTCTATTTAGCCATCACTCATTCCTTGCAAATCATGTTAGTAGGCTTCATAATTTTAGGCAAATCTCTTACTACAAGTGTAGTACTCACTTTCAAAATGTTATCAAAGTTTATATAAAAAAACTTTCTGTACCATAACCAACTATTATCAATCTTAGTAATCAAGCATGTCATCTCAGTAGGATTCAACTGAAATACATTACCTCTAGTTCTAGATCCATTACCAATCAGATTTCCATCCTTGTCTTTAATTACACAAGTTGTCTCAGTAAACCAAACCTAATATCCCTTATTAACTAGCTGTCCAACACTCAAAAGATTATGTTTCTAACCATCCACAAAGTAAACATCATTAGTATTAGTATTTCCATCAAGAGTAATAGATCCTATACCTTTAATCAAACAAGGTGCATTGTTTCCAACTCTAACAACTCCTCCATCATAATTGTTAAACTTTATGAACTTTTTCATATGTCCAGTCATATGATGTGAACAACCACTATCTATAATCCAATCAACTTTCTTTTCTACTTGAGAAACTAAAGCCTTTTCTTCCTTAACTTCTATTTCAGGATTTTCTTCTTTAATTGCTACAAATCCTATATCATCATTCTCAGTATCACTTTCACTCAAGGATTTCTCCAAACTAGCTTCAAGTTCTTCATCATTTGCATAGTAATATTCTTTAGATCTCCTAGGATTAAAGTTATTTCTATACTTCTTAACTCTCTTAGGACATTTAGATGCAAAATGACCAAATTCTTGACAAGTCCAACATTAAAAATTTTCTTACCGTCTGGTTCTCTTTTCACAAGCAAGGCAATACCTTCTTCAATCTTCCCATCTTCTTCATTTCTAGATCTGTTGCTACTAGCATAATCTCCACTTAGACTGATGCTTCTTGACAAAGTAAGGAGAACACTAAGAGCATTGAATGTTGTGTCCATTCTAGGTAAATCTCCTGATAGCCTCAGGTTCATCTCTGCTACTTCCAATCTTCAAAGAAGAGTTTCTCTGGTAAAGTTCATAGTACAAGGTATAACTTGTTCAATCATTTGTGTTTTCTGCTTAAATGTAGGAGTCAATGTCCTTAGAATTTTCCATATCACTTCATTCTTTGTCTTGGTTCCTCCATGAGATTTTATACCTGCAACATTCTCTGGCATTCTACAAATATAGCTTCTAACAGATTCATCTTCCATCATTCTTATATCTTCAAATGCACATATCCAATTATGTAATCTTACTTTCTTTGCATGTTCATCACCTTCAAAAGTAGATTGTAAAGCTAACCAAATTTCATGAGATGTTTTTAGATATTTTACCTAACTATACTCATTTTCCAGAAGGGCTAACAAGAGTGCTTCTCTGGCAAGTATGTTACACATGAATAGATATCTTTCCTCATTAGTACATTCTTCAATCTTATCCTCATCAATGAATGTCTTCTGATTCTTTGTGATTAACCAATAACCTGGTCCTAAACAAAGTAAATGTGTCTTCATCTTTTCTTTCCAGCTATCAAAATTTACCCCATCAAACTTAGGGCTTTCTTTCCTGAAATGATTCACCATGGTTCTCCTTAAGCTGTTAAACTTTTCCTTCAAGGACTTGCTACTCTGATACCAATTGTTAGAAAGTAAAGTCCACCAAGATAACTGAGAGGGGGGGGGTGAATCAGTTATAAGATTAATACAACTTTTATTAACTTCAATAGATTTTAACAATGTAAGCAATGTAATCAACAACCATAGAAAGATCTACATGCATAATAACACAATGACACAACATATGTTGACTAGGGAACCTCTTGATCAAAGAGTAAACCCTGGTGGGAATGATGCCCACAAAAGATGCACTAATATGAAAGTTCCTTGTGAGAGGATGGAATCTGTTAGGAGTCTTATGAAATACATTCAGTACATATGAGTCCCTTTTAGGAGACTTTGAATCCCTGCTAAAAGATTCTAACTCTGTTAGGAGTTATGGAAGACAGAAGGACCCACTGCCCAAATAGCTTCAAGGTAAGATCACTGAACACACTGTCCAACTGATCTTTGTATTAATCAACAGAATAATACCAAAAGATTACTGATCTCAAAAATCTAATACTCCTCTGACTGTGCCAAACTGCACCAACTGCTTCTTCAGATCTCAACACCAGATCTCTTTACTTCACCTATCCTCTTCCAACAAGTATTGCATAATTCCGCAATTCACTTTCAAATACAATTCAAAATTACTACTTCATTCTCATATTACAACAAGGAAAACATCCTTCCTTTATACCACACTCAAGTAATTACAAATGAGTCGGCATACAAATTACAAAATAAAAGTTTCCACACGTTACATAAAAATTACACAAAACCGTTGGCTTCCAATTAAGATAATTCTTCACTCGTGCGACCTCAGATCTTGCACTCACATCCATGTCACTAATGTAATATCTTCAACTACCTCATAACTACACATGATTATATTCAATCCTGATTAAAAGATATAATCCAATTTCCACAAACCGCTACTCAGGAACACTGCCTGAA
Source organism: Chamaecyparis obtusa (assembly GCA_027943335.1). Taxonomy (NCBI): domain Eukaryota; kingdom Viridiplantae; phylum Streptophyta; class Pinopsida; order Cupressales; family Cupressaceae; genus Chamaecyparis; species Chamaecyparis obtusa. Next base: position 1,032,219 of record BSBK01004569.1, on the reverse strand, counting down.
TAATGCTTCCACTGATTTCCTCATAACTATCATGAATAAATGAATTTTTGTCTGTGCTCTTAACCATGATATTATAGAACATCATAGAGTAATTCCTCAACTCTACATAATTTAATCTTCAATATCCCAACTGCGCTAACTCAAACACTGTCTTCTTATCTGCTAATCATCAGTAGATCACTGTGTTGACATCAATGACAATCACAGTCATGAATGCAACAACAACTGCTACAAAATGGCTGTGAATACTCCCCCATAGGATATATTCAACATTCATTCCTAACAGATCCATCTCACTAGAATGCATAGGTACCCAACCACTACATTCGCCTAGTACATAGGAACAAATACTAAATACATAGCTCACACTATCAAACCAAGGAAGTAGAAGAAACAATAGTAGAACCCCCCCATAATGTAGACAAGGGAGTAATGATAGGTACACTAAAAAGTACATCAAATATGAACTGCATGATGAAGAAGAACCAGGAACAACGAAGGTGCAAAGAGAGTACAAATACAAATAAAGATACCTAAGGTTAATGTTGTTGGAGGAACACTCACATGAAAAAAGTAGATGGAAAACAAAGGCAAACATCAAACCCCCTAGAACTTTAAAATGGAGTTTTAGTACAAAGAGCACATACATGTGCAAGATCCCATACATGTAATATAATGACAATTTATCTCGGTGTGTGTGCATAAAATAATGCTACAAAAGTGAAGTATGCACTGCTCAAAGAAGAACGAAGGCTCCTGAAAAAAAATAATAACTAAAGATGAGCCATTCCAAAAAAGGAAAAGATCCAATGACTCAAAACATCCAAATTAATCATTTCTTTGGTGTCCTCAATAATAGGAGGCCGATCATCCCTATATTTTTCTACAACATCCAATTGGACCATAATAAACTGAACTTGCTGACCACACATTGAACAAAGACTGTAGGAAATAAATTTATCACACAAACTATCAGATTGAACTAAAGAAGAGTAGGAATCATGAACAACATCAAACTTAGAATTGACCTTGTCAAACCTATGTTGAAGAACCTACATGAGAACATTGACACTCTTTTTCTGCACTTTCACTTCTAAAGATGCAATCCTACTAGCATAATCCTCCAACCTATTATTTACATCTTGAGACACAATTGCCTCACCTGCAACTGGTTGTTCATTTTTAGTCTCTATAGATGGGAGGAGACAAAACCTTGAAACATACATCTATAATGTTTCTTTCAATTCTGTATTCTCAATCAGGACCTCCCCATACTTCTTAGACATGGTCACCAAGTCAATATACACGTCCTTATGAATCTTATCTCTATCCTCTGCAATTTACAATATTCAACATTGACACATGGTTAAGCATCTATGTAATCTCCACTTGAATAGTTTTTAGAACAATATTAATGATGGTATCATCTTGCCTTTCTTCAATGATATTAATTGCATAGGGATTATGTGCAACAGGGGCTAATGCCCAAATAGAAAGGGTTTTTGATTTGGGGTCAAAACATGACCCTCTCAAAAACTCTATATCAATAAAGACATCTGACACTATTAAATTGGCCAAATTCAAATCCTAGGGGTTTGAAATGGGAGGGCCCTTAATTCTATTATTGAATTTAAGTAATTAAACAAAGCCCACTTTGAGGCTTCAGTTTTATGATTCCCACACATAAAACAATCATCCCTCCATTCATGTTCATTTTTGGATAGTGCACTGGTAGTCCCGGGTAACAAGTCAAAAAAATCTTTCCAATAAGCCCTACTTTGCCCCTTTTTAATAGAACATACCAATAAGTAGACATAGATACATTTTGTTGACTCATTTCTCCTAAATCCAATTTGACATTTAACAGGAACCAGAAAAAACCCCACTAGAAATATTTCTTGAGAACAAAGAGAAAAAGCACTTACAAATACATGAAAATCACCCCTAAATGCATTAGACACTTTCTCTGTAATTCTATTCATGTACCTTAAACTCTCGATTGAATAAATCTCAAATTTTTCATTGTAATCTGAAAATTAACTCAACCATCATTTCAAATTTAAATTCACATGGTTGAGCTATCAACTTGACTAGGTACATGATAGTGCTTTATATCTTCAAATCTTATTCGTCGATCTCCATAACTTCAACTAATACACATTAGCTCCATTTGGCGATCATCTACTGGTCGTAATCCATACACCTGTGCTTGCAACAATTGACTGTTTGTCCATTCAACATTTCTTTCAAGTATTTTCTGGACAAATGAAAATTCCTCACAAACTACGAGCTAATTTAGTAACCCACATAAAGTGTCACGAGGTTGCGACTTGCCCAACCTAGGTTATCAATTCATTTCATCACAAGCTTGCAACCATTTTCCTTAACTACAATTTAGGCCTGCGAGGACGTGAGGCCATAGGTCTTCAATAGGTGTCAATACCTTGGTCAACCACCGTATGCAATCATGCCAATTTGTTAACCCCGTGGTGAGGAAAACCTATCAAGTGTGTCCATCAATCATTAGAGTTCCATATGTAACATCCTCACTTCCTCACATGCCAAAATCAGGTCCCACATAATAAGCCACGAAGTGGAAACAAGGGATGACCAACAACATGGGTGGCATGTCAAATGAAAGATGGGTCCATGTGGTGGTACATAGAGATGTCCCTTCAATCTTAGTGCATTACCAAGTGATTTCAGCATAGAATTTTGTTGTGATATGGCACATGATGGGCCAATGGGAATTCGTTTCTCCTTCAGCATGTCATTGAGTGGTGATGTGGGTGAAAATTCAAATGAAAGCTAGCTAAGATGAATGGAGACTATGGTGGGTCTATGGTTTTATTTTCATTCAATTGGTGGGTGGCATATTAGATGAAAGATGGGTCCATGCAGTCGCACATAGAGATGTTCCTTCAGTCTCAACACATTACCAAGTGATTTTGACATAGAAGTCTATTGTAACATGGCACATGATGGGAATTCATTTCTCCTTCAGCGTGTCATCGAGTGGTGATATGGGTGGAAAGTCAAATGAAAGCTAGCTAAGATGAATGGAGACTATGGTGGGTCTATGGTTTTATTTTCATTTAATTGGTGGCGTGGCGGGGGATTTCAAATGTTTCAATGTACCGCCATGTGTGATGTGGCATTTGATGTGTCAATTTTGTGACGTTCATTACGAATGTATTGAGAATAAAAGTTTGAAGTGACAAAATTTTATTGAGCTCAGTGGAAGGATTTTGAATCTATGTTGTAGCATTTGTAATAAATAAATAAATACCAACCTTAACTTTGAACCTTATGTAATTATAATATTTTAAAAAAATGGTTATCCTAAAACTAATTATAGACCAAATTGAATCTTAAACCTAGTAGTAGACAAAGCTAAATCCAAATTAAACCTACCCCTAACACACAATAACTTGAAACTTAGTTCCCTAAAAATTGTAGGATAGGAAAATGATGAAAACATGCATGCAAGAGGAACCATAAAACTCTAATAGTATGCACAGTTAACCTACCCAAACACAAACACAATTGGGACAAAGATATGCAAACTAAAAGCAAAACTCCCTCAATTTAACAATTGTGTCTTTTCTTGCTTCTCCAAATAAGTGGATGTAGCTCCCATATTGACAAAATGCACTAAGCATATGAAAAAAATATTTATTGTTGTGATGGTGAGAAGATTCTAAAATGATGGTTAGTTTGATTGAGAAAAAGATCTCAATTTATAGAGATAAGAAGCCAAAATGCAGAAATGGCAATTAGGTGTGCAAATTGGAAGATTGTCATATTTATAACAAATTGGATGCACAAAAAGGTATGTATAAATTTAGGGAAATGTGGAAGGGAAATATGATGGAAAATTAAAAGGAATTTGGAGGCCAAATTAGTGAAAAAATGGATAGGCAAAGGTGGTGGCGAGGAAATAGGATATGAAGGCTAATTAGCAGGGATTGAATCCCATGTGGAAATAGGAGGGGATTTTGATATTTTGAAAACTCATTTAACCCTCAAATTAGTAAATTAGGAATTAGGAATTTAGAAAATCCCATAATTCAAAATGATAGATAATTAATTACTATCAAATTAATTAATTGTGAGAGATAGGGAAAAATGGATAAATAAAGTCCATTTATTTATCCAACTAGGACATAGTGATAAACCATGGGTTATTTACCCCTAAGGGATAAATTAGTTGATTGTCGACCTAAATGATGATGTTGACACAAAATCGTATCGAAATTGCTGATTTAGATGAAGAATCAAAATGATTTTGAAAAGGTTTAGGAACGACATTGATGGCTTGGACAATGTGCTAGATTGATCTAAAACAACATTGATAACTTTGACAAAGTCTTTGAATAGATTTTAAATTGATTTGAACTAAGTTGATAATATTCTAGAATTATTTTGACATGATTGAAATGATGATGAGGCACCGATGAACTTTGACAATGCCTTGGTTTGATTCAAAAATAATGAGGCATCGATGAACTTTGACAATGCCTTGGACTGATTTGAAAAGAGATTTGGTAGATTTGATAATGGTTGAGGCATCAATGAAATTTGACAATGCCTTGGAATGATTTGAATAGAGATTTGATAGATATTATAATTTTTGAGGCATTGATGAGCTTGACAATGCCCTGGACTGATTAAAAAATGATGATGCATTGATGAAATTTGACAATGCTGTAGAGTGATTTTGAAAGAGATTGATAATGCCAAATTGATTTTATAAGGACTGATAATAAATTGGATCGATTTGAATTGATTTGATAATATTTGAAATGATGTTGATATTACTAATAAGGGATTGAGATGATTTGATTGGTTTTGAAAATGATTTGAAAATGATCAATTCGGCCAAAATTATAGAGGTTATGATGCAAGATGAGAGAGCAATATTAGTAATTAATCAAATGCAGAATGACACAAGATAGAAGATATGTTAAAAAGAGGGAACATAGGTGTGAACCATTTTTTAGTGTCTACATTTTTCCCCTCTTTGAGTCAATGTGATTATGAGCGTTGGTTCAAAGAAAAAGAAAAAATCATACCCCAGTGGATCGACAAAATGGAGGTATGATGCCCCCTCAACAAATTGGGTGGAAATTGACTTAAGGAAATTTTTTCAAAAAGAAAATGATTGCTAAGATTGACAGAAGAAAAGTTAGTAAAACGAAGAAAATTGATGGAGAAGAGTTAGTAATGATGAAAATTGCTTTCATAAGTGCACTTTTTGTCATAAGAGCTTCATTTAATATGGAAAAATGGATGTGTCGCACCATGACACAAAAGTTAGGATGATAATGAGATCCTTTTGTGTAAAAAAAAGATAATGCAGACAAGGAATGTTTTCATCCATCTTGAATCATATAACATACATGCCTAGGACCTTTATGAAAGACACCCCACAAAAATAAGACAAAACAAAAATAAAGGACCATGAGCCATCCCAACCACTCTCATCACTCAGTGATATTATGATGTAGCATAGGAACATGAACAACAATAAATCAATAAAAGATAAGACTTACAGAATGAAGCAAGTCAACAACCTTTCTAATCTTGTTGTCAAAGTTGATAGTTTTTTTTATTGATAATGATAGTGTTAGAAATTAAAGTTCGCCAAGATAACTGAGAGGGGGGGGGTGAATCAGTTATTAGATAAATATAACTTTTATCAACTTCAATAGATTTTAACCATGTAAGCAATGTAACCATCAACCATAGAAAGATATACATGCACAATAACACAATGACACAAGATATGTTGACTAGGGAACCTCTTGATCAAAGAGTAAACCCCAGTGGGAATGATGCCCACAAAAGATGCACTAATATGAATACTCCTTGTGAAAGGATGGAATCTGTTAGGATTCTTATGAAATACATTCAGTACATATGAATCCCTGTTAGGAGATTTTGAATGCCTGTTAAAATATTCTAACTCTGTTAGGAGTTATAGAAGACAGAAGGACCCACTGCCCAAACAACTTCAGGGTAAGATCACTGAACTCACTGTCCAACTGATCTTTGTATTAATCAATAGAATAATACCAAAAGATACTCCTTCTCTGATTGTACCAAACCACACCAACTCCTTCAGATCTCAATACCAGATCTCAGTACTTCGCATATCCTCTTTCAACAATTTCGCTTTCACAATAAACTTACATTCATCACATTTAATATTACAATAAGGAATACATTCCTTCCTTTATACCACACTCAAGTAATTACAAATGAGTCAGCATACAAATTAAAATAAAAGTTTCCACACGTTACATCAAAATTACACAAAACTGTCAGCTTCCAATCAATATAATTCTTCACTCATGAGACCTCGGATCTTGTGCTATCAATCATGTCACTATCAACATGTCTCCAACTACTCTCTAACTACCCATAACCAGATTCCATCCCGATTAGGATATATCATCTGATTTCCACAAACTGCTACCCAGGAGCGCTGCCTAAATACTGCTTCCACTGATTTCCTCATAACTTCCATGAATGAATGAATTACTATCTGCACTCTTAACCAAGATCTAATAACACATCATATAATAAGTCCTCAACTGCACATAGCTTTATCTTCAATACCCCAAGTGTGCTAACTCAAACACTATCTGCTTCTCTGCTAATCTTCAGTAGATCACTGTGTTGACATCAATGACAATCACAGTCATGAATGCAACAAAAAATGCTACAGAATGGATGCTAATACTCCCCATAGGATATATTCATCATTCATTCCTAACAATCTCCCCCATTGGCATTGATGGCAACATAGATGAAAAAACATCCAAGTTCCATAAATCCAATCACTGCAACATTGTTGCACTGAAAAATGCTTCAAGTCTTCTTCATCAATCAAATCTTGCTTCATTTTCCTATTCAATTCTCTCCAATAGATGGTACAAATGGTTTTTCATGTACACTTCTCCCCCATTGACATCAATGACATAAATTTCATCATTATGTCAACAACAACTTCAATGTCAAAAGATATTGTTCAGAAAATACATTCACTAGAGTCCTCATGACTCAGCTCAGATACACATACTCCCCCATAGAGGAAGTACCAACATCCAGTCCAAAAGAAAAATAGGGCTCATATACCACTGGATGGATGCAACAATCTACATCACTTCTCAAATGTAGGCTGGAGCATAACCCCAAGCATACCTCTCAGATACTCAAATGTATCCTTAGGCAAAGGTTTTGTAAATATGTCTTCAATCTAGTCCTTTGTGCTCATGTATGTGAGTCTGACTTCTTTCTTTGCTACTTTCTCTCTCACTACATGATACTTTATCTCTATATTGTTTATCTTAGAATGTAACACACGGTTCTTAAAAATACTAATTGCGCTGGTGTTATCACAATGTATAAAAATAGGTTCAACAAATTTTACTCCAATATCCTTCAACATTTTCTTCATCCAAATTATCTGGTTACAATTGTTTACTACTGCTACATATTCTACTTCTATTGTGCTCTGTGAAATACAATTCTTCTTCTTTCTTAGCCAAGAAACTAGAATGCTCCACCACTGGTGCTCTTTTTATCATCACCACTACCTTGCCAATCACCATTTGTATATGCACATAGGGTAAAATCATCAAATTTTTCATACCACAATGCATACTCAAGTGTGCCTCTTAAGTACCTCAGTATCCTCTTTACTACTACATAATTTTATTCTCTAGGTTCAGCTTGAAATCTTGCTACAATTCCAACTGAATGTGCTATATCAGGTCTTATGATTCAAATACTGCAATCCTCCAATCATATATATGTACTTCTTCTATTCCACTACAAGAGTCTCATCTGTGCTAGATAACTTATGTCTAGTTAGCATAGGTGTTCCAACTGGCTTAAATTTTTCCATTCCAAATCTCTTCAATAAATCATTCATGTACTTTGTCTGACTTACAAAGATAACATCACTATTCTATGTTATTTGCAATCCTCAAAATTATTTCATCTCACCAATCATACTCATTTCAAATTCAGTCTTCATTTCATCTGCAAATTTATCACTGGCTTCATCTTCTCCTCCAAAGATAATATCATCAACAAAAATTACTACAACCAACAAACCATTTTCAATTTCTTTTGTATACAGGTTGCTATTAGCTGTGCCTTTTGTAAATCCTAATTTCAACAAATACTTATCCAATCCCGCATACCAAGTTCTAGGTGCTTGCTTCAATCCATATAAAGTTTTCTTTAGTTTACATACCATGTCTCATTCTTGAGTTAAAGGAAAACCTTCAGGCTGCTCACTGTAAACTTCTTCTTCCAATTCTCCATTCAGAAATGCTAACTTCACATCCATTTGATACACTTTGAATTTCTTAAAAGCTGCATAGGCCAAAAACATTCTTACTGCTTCAATTTTTGCTACTGGTGCAAAAGTTTCTTCATAGTCAATTCCTTCTTGCTGTGAGTGTCCTTTACATACCAATCTTGCTTTTTTCCTTACCACTTCTCCTTGTTCATTCATCTTGTTTCTGAATACCCATTTTGTTCCTATAACATTCTTATCTTTAGGTCTAGGGACCAATTCCCATGTCTTGTTCTTTTCAATCTGATCTAGTTCTTCTTTCATAGCTTTAATCCAATGTTCATCTTCACAAGCTTCACTAGTAGATTTAGGTTCAATTTGAGAAATCAAACATAACTATTCTTGTACCTTATTTCGAGTCTCAACTCCTCTGTCTATGCTTCCAATAATTTTCTCAACAAGATGATTCCTTGATAGATTCTTGTTAGGTGTCACTGTCTCAGGTATTACTTTAGGTGTCAGTTCTTTAATGACCTCACTGTGGCTTTCATTCAAAAAATCACTGCCGATTTCATAAAATAATTCAGTAGTCTTAGGATTAGGTCTAGGGTGAGTTCCTTCATTTGATTCATAATCAAGCATTCTTTCCTGAATTTTGAAATTTTCATCAAATTTAACATTTGCACTCTCAACAATAGTCTTAGTTCTCTTATTGTAACATCTATAAGCTTTTCTCTTCAATGAATAACCAAGAAATATACCTTCATCACTTCTAGGACAAAACTTTCCAATGTCATCATCTCTCTTAATATAACATTTGCTTCCAAAAATTCTAAAATACTTAACTGATGGTGCATGTCCAAACCATAGTTCGTAGGGTGTCTTGTCTGTGTCTACTTTGATTTGTACTCTGTTCATTGTATACACGGCTATGTTCATTGCTTCTCTCCAGAATATCTTCGCTAAGTCATTCTCAAATAACATAGCTCTTGCTCCTTCAGTCACTGATCTATTCCTTCTTTTTGCAATGCCATTTTGTTCAGGTGTCCTAGGGGCTGAAAACTGTCTCTTAATACCATTTACTTCACAAAAGATGTTAAATTATTTAGAAGTAAATTCTCCACCTCTATCTGATCTCAAACATTTAATCTTCATTCCAGATTCATTCTCAACTTTATTCTTAATGATCTTAAACTTATCAAATGCTTCATATTTTTCTTTAAGAAACGCAATCCACATCATTCTTGTAAAGTCATCAACAAGAATCATAAAATACCTTTCTCCATAGAATCCTCTAGTCCTTGTAGGACCGGTCAAGTCTGTATGAACAATCTCCAACTTCTGTGCTATTGTAAACTTCTTGCTGGAAAATGAGCTTCTCTTCTGTTTAGCCATTACACATTCTTTGCACATCATGTTAGTAGGCTTCATAATTTTAGGAAAATCTCTTACTGTAAGTGTTGTACTTACTTTCACAATGTTATTAAAGTTTATATGAAAAAATATTTTGTGCCATAACCAACTGTCATCAATCTTAGTAATGAAACATGTCATCTCAGTAGGATTCAACTGAAATACATTACCTCTGGTTCTAAATCTAGTACCAATTAGATTTTGATCTCTGTCTTTTATCACACATGTTTTCTCAGTAAACCAAACTTGATATCTCTTATCAACTAACTCTCCAACACTCAAAAGATTATGTTTCCAACCATCCACAAAGTAAACATCGTCAGTATTAGTCTTTCCATCAAAAGTAATAGATCCTATACCTTTAATCAAGCAAGGTGCATTGTTTCCAACTCTAACAACTCCTCCATCATAATTGTTAAACTTTATGAACTTTTTCATGTCTCCAGTCATATGATGTGAACAACCACTATCTATAATCCAATCAGATTTCTTTTCTACTTGAGAAACTAAAGCCTTTTCTTGCTTAATTTCAATTTCAGGATTTTCTTCTTTAATTGCTACAAATCCTATATCATCATTGTTCTCAGTATCACTTTCACTCAAAGATTTTTCCAAACTAGTTTCAAGTTCTTCATCATTAGCATAGTAACATTCTTTAGATCTTCTAGGATTAAAGTTCTTCCTATACTTCTTGACTCTTTTAGGACATTTAGATGCAAAATGACCATATTCTTGACAAGTCCAACATTTAAAAATTTTCTTACTGTCTGGTTCTCTCTTCACAAGCAAGGCAATACCTTCTTCAATCTTCCTGTCTTCTTCATTTCTAGATCTACTGCTGCTAGCATAATCTCCGCTCACACTGATGCTTCTTGACAAAGTATGACAAACACTAAGAGCACTAAATGTTGTATCCATTCTAGGTAGGTCTCTTGATAACCTCAGGTTCATTTCAACTACTTCCAATCTTCCAAGAAGAGTCTCTATTGTAAAGTTCATAGTACAAGGTATGACTTGTTCAATCATTTGTGGTGTCTACTTAAATGCAGGAGTCAATGTCCTCATAATTTTCCATATCTCTTCATTCTTTGTCTTTGTTCCACCATAAGATTTTATACCTACAACAATCTCTGACATTCTACCAATATAGCTTCTAATAGATTCATCTTCCATCATTCTTATATCTTCAAAAGCACATATCCAATTATGTAATCTGACTTTCTTTGCATGTTCATCACCTTCAAAAGTAGACTGTAAAGCTAACCAAATTTCATGAGATGTTTTCAAATATTTTACCTGACTGTACTCATTCTCTGGAAGGGCTGACAAGAGTGCTTCTCTAGCAAGTATGTTACACATGAATAGATCTCTTTCATCATTAGTACATGTTTCAATGTCATCCTCATCAATGATAGTCTTCTCATTCTTTGTAATCAACCAATAACGTGGTCTGAAACATAGTAGATGTGTCTTCATCTTTTCTTTCCAACTGTCAAAATTTACTCCATCAAACTTAGGGCTTTCTTTCCTGAAATTCACCATGGCTCTCCTTAAGCTGTTAAACTTTTCTTTCAAGGACCTGCCACTCTGATACCAATTGTTAAAAAGTAAAATCCACCAAGATAACTGAGACGGGGGGGGGGGGTGAATCAGTTATTAGATAAATATAACTTTTATCAACTTCAATAGATTTTAACCATGTAAGCAATGTAACCATCAACCATAGAAAGATATACATGCACAATAACACAATGACACAAGATATGTTGACTAGGGAACCTCTTGATCAAAGAGTAAACCCCAATGGGAATGATGCCCAAAAAAGATGCACTAATATGAATATTCCTTGTGAAAGGATGGACTCTGTTAGGAGTCTTATGAAATACATTCAGTACATATGAATCCTTGTTAGGAGATTTTGAATCCCTGTTAAAAGATTCTAACTCTGTTAGGAGTTATAGAAGACAGAAGGACCCACTGCCCAAACAGCTTTAGGGTAAGATCACCGAACTCACTGTCCAATTGATCTTTGTATTACTTAACAGAATAATACCAAAATATTACTGACCTCAACAAATCAATACTCCTTCTCTGATTGTGCCAAACCGCACCAACTCCTTCTTCAGATTTCAATACCAGATCTCAATACTTCGCATATCCTCTTTCAACAATTTCAGTTTTACAATACACTTACATTCATCACATTTCATATTACAAAAAGGAATACATTCCTTCCTTTATACCACACTCAAGTAATTACAAATTAGTTGACATAAAAATTAAAAATAAAAGTTTCCACATGTTACATCATAATTACACAAAACTGTCAGCTTCCAATCAATATAATTCTTCACTCGTGCGACCTCAGATCTTGCACTATGAACGAAGTCACTATCAACATGTCTCCAACTTATCTCTAACTGCGCATAACCAAATTCCATGCCGATTATGAGATATCAGCCGATTTCCACAAACCGCTACTTAGGAATGCTGCCTGAATACTGCTTCCACTGATTTCCTCATAACTTCAATGAATGAATGAATTACTGTCTGCACCCTTAACCATGATCTAATAACACATCATAGAATAAGTCCTCAACTACGCATAGCTTTATCTTCAATATCCCAAGTGTGCTAACTCAAACACTGTCTGCTTCTCTGCTAATCTTCAGTAGATCACTGTGTTGACATCAATGACAATCACAGTCATGAATGAAACAACTGCTACAGAATGGCTGCTAATACTCACCCATAGGATATATTTAGCATTCATTCCTAAGAGATAGTGTCTGGTTCTATGCATGAAGTATCTTGTCTAATACAATGGTGTCTCGTTTCAAGTATACCACACCCTGTATAAGACAAATGACATGTTGATAAAGGATTGATTGATGTTGATTGATTGATAGGAGAAATTTTATCTAATTGATTACTGACCTGATTGGATAGTTTGTCTGTTGATGTATGATTTCATTTAAGCATAATGTTTGAGAAGTCTTCAGATTGCATCTGCTCAAATGTTTGTCTTTTCATAAGGGACAATTTATTGATGACATGAAAATGACTATGTACATGTTTATTGCATGATTTTGAAGGATTTTTCTCAATTCTAAGGATTTTGAAAAAACATTTATTTTTTTGTGTTTTTTTTAGGACCCTTTACCATTATTAGGAGTTTTTCAAGACATTTTATGATTTTTATGATTTTTTAGGACTTTTTAATGCTTTTTAGTGATTTTTTAGGACTTTTTATGATTTTTAATATTTTTTTTCAGGACTTTAACATTTACATGAGCAAGATTTATTGAATTTACCTAGTGTCTATTGAGGCAAGGAAATTATGGATCAACAAATGGACAAGTAATGGATGAAAACCAAAGGTTTCTTGGTATGTCATTAAGGCTGTTTGGATTGCCAAGGACTATCCACAAAATGTGATAACATGTTTTTGCAAAGCCGATGAATTGGACATGACAATGATAGGATAATGCAACATTTTTTTGGAAAGTGATGCATAGGAATGGACATGCCATGAGGTTTTTGAAAATATATTTTAAATTTGACATCCTTATTTTCATCAAGACGGAGAAAGGGATTTGGATAGGATAATGATAGGATATGGATAGGACATGTAAGATCAATAATGGACATAGGAAAGGGATATGAATTGAAGGTTTCAATATGGACTAAAAGGATTGAGATAATGTTAAGAAGATAGAACATGTGATGCTTCTCGGAAGATCCCTAACTTTTTTCAAGATCAAAGTTGGGAAAAAAGGGAATATGTGAATGTTGATAGGATAAGGGATATGATGGGACATAGGGTAATGGAGGAAATGAAAAGGGGTAATGGAGGATAATAGATAGGAAAGCATGAATGAAAATTCCCCCCCAAGCATGGACTTCAAAAATTTCATGAATTGCACATGACTTTTGTTTGATAGATTTTCATCATGGTACTTGCCCAAAGTGCCTGTTTTTCAGGTTTTCACTATTGGAAAAAATTATTTCTCTTTATTTCTTAGATTTTTTTTGTGTGTTACAAAGATGAATGTTTGCCATTTTTTCATCAAGGCAACTATATATAACATCTTTTAACACTTACCATATAGGAAAATATCATAGTTGATTCATCAGTGGTTGTGCCTCCTACTAGTACAGGAGATCCATCTGAGGCTCTAGTATGCATTTGTTTTTTGGTCAATTCATTTTTAGTTTTGTATTTTTTTTTGACATATATGTTCTTATCTTGTATTATTTTTTTTTTACCTCTTATATCCCCCTTCACAACTACCGATAGCTCCTGTACCTCTCCATTTTGTTGGGAGTCCTCACCCATGATGGAGCCCATCAACATTACTGCATATTCCAAGTGTAGAAGAAAGAGACAAGGTAATAAAAAATTCAACTACCAATAAATTATAGTTTAGTATTTAGTTATTTTGATAGTATTTGGAGATAAGATATAGATAATTTAGCATTTGAATTGTTCTTGTGCAGACACTCAACAAGCCATGTACTACTTTGAAGAGGCTCAATTTTGATGATCCAACACAGTCATACATATTGATAGAGATATATAGATCTAGTTGTGGTCATTGAATGACCAATTTATGTATATATTTGACATATGTATTGTATATATCGACCTTGACATGACACATGCCACATTTTTGTAACTATTATTGATTTGGCATCTATGCCATTTTTTTGTTATTTACATGATTATCATTCATTTTGATATACATGAAACTTGACATTTGATCCAATTTGTTCATTGTGTGCATATCTTTGTACTTCAAAACTTAATTTTTTGCAATTAATCAAACATGTTTGTTCATTATTTATTATAATAGAATTGAAACATGTTTATCAAACTTATTGTGGCATGGATAATGTAATCAAAGTCATATGTGACTTAATTTAATGTAATAAGGCATGAAAAGCCAAAATATGTAATGATTTTGTCTATTGTGTTAAATTGTTCTAATTGACCAAATAAGGGTCATAGGAAGATGTATATTAATGTAGCATGGTTTATGTGGTTGTTGTTTCTTGTGGATTTGTTCATAGAATATGTATGTTTTCCAACAGTGGAATTAAGATGAATTGCCCATTTAATGCTAAAACCATGGTTATGAGGGTTTAGTGACCCACAACTACAACATTGAATGCATCTTCCTACTCACAACACTTCAATACCTCAAATTAAAACCAAAATAAAGCTAGTTTTTTAGAAAGTGTTTTTGAACAAGTTGGTGAAAAGTCTGAAATACCCGCTTTTACCAATGTTGCTTAGTGACCCTTAGGAACACTTTGGTCTGGTGTGCTCGTAGACATTTGAGGGACTCCATGGGTGAAATAGGATTGGCACTAGTGTTTACCTGGCCCACTATAGCTAATGGAGTATATGATTTGATCCCACAAATGAACGGATTAAAAGATACCCAATCTTGCTCATTTCAATTGAGCAACATTGCAACTTTTGACATAAATCGAGATAGGGATGAGAAATTAAAATGAAGGGGAATATCCCAAAATTGAGATGGGTAATTGTAGGCCTACGTAACACAGTCCTGTAGTACCTAATTTTTTTTTATATTGCGTATTAGCTCTGAGATATTCCCCAAGAAAGATTGATGCTCAATGTCGCTTAGTGACCCTTAGGGACACTTTGGTCTAATGTGATTGCAAACATTTGAGAGAATCCGTGGGTGAAATAGAGTTGTCACTAGAGTTTACTTGACCAACCAAAGCTAATGGAGTGTATGATTTGATCCCACATCAAACGAATTGAAAGATACCCAATGTTTATCATTTCAATTGAGCAACATTGTAACTTTCGACATAAACCAAGATAGGGATGCCAAATTAAAATGAAGGGGAATCTCCCAAAACTATGATGGGTAATTGTAGGCCTCCATAACATAGTCCTATAGCACCTAACAATTTTTATATACCTCACATTACCTGCATTACCTAGTCCCATCATAGAGTTACACCATTTCATAATTATTTTTGCATCTATTAACACTAAGCCACCTTCGTACTTCAATTCCTTTCTAGTAAGATCTCTTTTCACACACGCTCTCACATCATCATGCTCTCCCTTTCCATACCCCGCCTTAGTGAAATTATTTAAAAAAATTGTACACCACTTGTCACATGCATCCTGGTTAACTAGTAGATCATCCTTGCATTCTTGAATTGTGCGGTGCAATTGTTTGACCATATTAAGTGTTGGTTGTATCTTATACCTCTTTCCCTTAAACTATCATAGAAAACTATAAATAATCCTTGTAAAAACTTTGAGGAATGAGTATGATCATCACTGATATAGAAGTGATAATCTCTTATAACCTTTTTTTACTCCTTTGTATTATCATGTGCATGCATGAATGCTACGTGTACAAAAATTATAACTCATGTAGAGTGGTAATACATAGTTTGCACTTCATTTTGAGGTTTTAGTGTATAATTCTCAAAAAAATCAATGATAGACATGCACTAGTATCGAGGGGGAAAGTGTCCTTACACAACTTAAATTTCTCATCTAACCACCTAGGTCTGTGTGTGTGGCCTATGTACTCATAAACTAGTTTATCTTGAAACATCTTTATAAACTCAGCTACGCATAAATCCATTTTCACTAACTCACACCTCTTTAATTCTTTTCCATCTTTAACACCATATGTGACTGACTTGTATTTTCCAATAGAAACTAGTTTCTTACCAACTTCATGTGTTCTATCTAGATGTAGGCATCTAGGCAACTATTCCAAACCACCACATGTAGGACAAAATCCTTTCAAAAATGTCATCTTATAGTAAATGTACCTTTCATGTCATCTACATAGTATACTTGAAATAAATTCTATCGGTGACTTAGGAAGTGCTTGTAGTCCACATTCCTACAAAACATCGTTAGTGTGCAAAGTACAACATATATAATGATAAATATCATAATGCATGGAAAATTAACCATGGACCCTACAAAAAAATGTAGTACATGTATGATTAATCTTAACATAAAATGGTTTTGTCATCTCAAAAAATATTTGGATAATTTTAATATGAGGAAAGCTTTAAAGAAACCTTTCATAAAATTGTGTTTAAGTCATGTCTAAATAGTGTTTTGGATGTGGCTCACATTTTCTAATTCCAATTCACCTTCTAACAACATCTCTTTGGTTGGGTGAAACCCTTTTGTTGTCATGCCAAAATTTGTCAATTAATGTTCTTATTGCATTAGCAAAAATCTTGTCCTTACGTGGGAGTCTACCTGAGAATGCCCAAAGAGAATTATTGTTAGGATCCCCAATATTCTCCTGCCTCTCTAAGGCATCATGTAAGGTTGTTCTACTTATCCTTAATGACTTTCTTTTTTTTCTTATTAAACAAGATTTTTTCATTTCCATTCATGTTATGGTTGATGTGGGGACACGTCGAGTAACATTATCATCTTTTGTACGTATTTTCATACCAATGGATTGGTATGCATCAAATAGGTTTCTCGTAATAGCTCTTTCACTATCATTTTTAGTTGTTCTTAACCCCAAAATTCTCATTCTCTCTCTAAATTTTAGATTTTTAATCATTTCAACAACTAATTGGCATCTTCCACTTTGATTTAGATTTTTAAAATAGTTTTGTCTAAGTAAAATAGTTTTTGTTTAAATTTTCAAAATAGTTATTCCAAATTATTTTAACTATTCTTCCACAAGTTCTTTCAAAAATTTTATGATGCATTGGCCTCACAATATTTTCATCAATGTCAATTAGAAACTTTGGTTTTCTACGAATTATTCTAGGAGGTGTTAAGATACATGCACACTCTTGGTTTTCACTAGGTGCATTATGTGCATTAATCTCATCAAATTGCGCTGGTGTATCTTCTTCAAATTCATTAGGTGCATTCATCACATTGATTTCAAATGGAGTATGTTCTTGCATTCATTAGGTGCATTCATCATGTGCATTTGAATTGGTGCATGTTGATCATTTTGATTTGGTGCATTAGATAAATTTATCATGTCAATTTGGATTTTTGCATGTTCATCATTTTCATTAGGTGCATTAGATGACGTACCCTCATGTAACCTCCTCATACGATCCCTTTATCTTATCTTTTTTTCCTCTCATTGGTCATTTGGTCCTCTCTTGTTCTTTCCCATTACATTAATATTGATTTTCCTACACATAACATCATGATGAAAATCCGCAATCAAATAGAAAGAAAAAAAACAAATGAGAATCATTTTATTATAATCTAAAGTAACAAACCAAATTATAAAACAATTCAATCATTTCAAAGAAAAATTGACAAAAAAACTATAAACCTGACTGTTACTATCCCAAAAATTGATGCCAAACAGCAGTGGGACCTTCAAACAATTTGCACTATTATTTTATAGGTTGTTGGGAATATATTATATAGATTTTCTCATAAGCCATACGGGTTATGGAAACCTAAAATTAACATTAATATTTTCCTCATAATACATACAAATTATGAAAAATTGGAGGTTTAACTCTACTTTTCCATAACTCGTATGGGTTCTATAAAAATAGGAATCCAGGAAGGAAGGGAGAGAGAGAGAGAGAGAGAGAGAGAGAGAGAGAGATTTATATAGACATATATGCATATATCAATATAAATATATGTATATAAAACTATAGATATAGATATATGAAAACATAGACATATATTATATGCATAAATGTAGTGTATTCTTAATTTAGGACCATGTGTTTTGACGTATTCATAACTTGTATATGTTCTATAAAACATAAATTGCATGCCTTTACATCTCCAAAACACATACAGGTTTTGAAAATTTTGAAATGTACTTTTTAATTTTCAAATCCTGAGTGGGTTATGATGGACACAAAAACCCGTATGCATTGTAGGCTTGGAAAAAGGGTTGGTAAATGACCCTAAGGCTTGAAAGCCCATTTTCCCTCTATTTTAGTCCCTTTACACATTTTTTCATCTTACAACATGAATTCTTGACTTTATCCTCATTAGTTTTACAAATGATCACGTGGGTATCTCTAAAATTAACACTATAATCTCACACGTCTTGTCATATTTCTAACCATATAATTTTTTCTTGACAACATTAACATAGTGAAATCTAATTTTCTTTACCAGTGTCTTGACAAGCCTCACAGACACGTGTCTACCATTTTTTTAATAAATTTTGATCTACTTGACCAATTGCAAAAATAATTACTTGTTACTGTTCTACACTTGAATCTATACACTTTTAAAAAAAGAAGATTGATTTTTTTTATTATTTTGATGCAAGTTGTGCTTAGTGCATGAACAAGTACCATATTTTTCAGGATGTGGTCACTTCAAAAATCATTAAAAAAAGTACTAAACAAAAAATTATGAAAAAAAACACAAATTCTAGATCTCACTCTTACCTACTATCCTACCAAATGATTTTTCAAAATATTAAATCTAACTATATCTTTTGTTGAGTGCACGAAAACAACCATGTTATGTTTTTCTAAAAAAATCAGAAATAGTTTTTTTGTGCACGGATGGTTTGACCCTCTTAATCTTATCCATTTTTAAAAAAATTAGTAGTTTAGAAACTAGATTCAAAGTAATACAATTATTATTCTATAAAATAATTACTAGTCTCACTAACAAAGTCACATTGGCTATAAAATGTGCCCCACTAGAAAAGACTTATGGGCTATAAAAATGTGCCTCATTGACAAAGTAATGTTCCTTAGTGGCCTTCAAACAATATGCCTCATATCATCATAGTTCTAAGAATTTAAAATACAAAGTATAATATCTATTTCACTTTATAACATTTCTTGACTATCTCATTTCATTTGAGATTTAAGAATTTATATGCATGTAAATATATAAGACATTATGAAGTGCTTCAAAATATCATAAAATATTCATCAAAACCCTTTTCAATATGAAATTCTTGAAAAACCATTCTCAATATCATTTCAACTGAGCTCATTTACAGTAGGAAACCATGTCACATCTAAATACCAAAAACCTTTCATTATTTTCATTGCAAGCCTATATTCCCAATTGTTTTAAAAAGCTATCATAACAAATGGAAAAATATAGTTTACAAGTATAGTTTCAAAAACTATCGAAGTAACCCATTTAAAACTAGTTTGAAATAACTTATTCAATCTTTAAAAAATTATGCATTAAAACCTATTAAGAAACAAACTACCATATCCTTTTAAAATTGTTTTACTTTCAACTTTACTCAATAAGAGAACTAGTAGTTTCTAGGGTTAAAAATGATTACCATAAAAACTAACCAAGTGACCTGAAATAAACCATCAATACCAATATAACTTGCAAATATCTTAGTCTAATGTCCTATAATTATTTTCATGTCATGAGTAACTTTGAAAGCTTCTATAGTTTTCACAAGAAACCTTTGTGCCCTCGCTTACCATGGTTTGAAATAAATCTTCTACAATGATACTGAGAACAAACAAAAATGATTATGCCTCAATAACAATGTATTTAGTGAAAATAAATGATAATATATTTGGTTCCCTAACAATAATTTCTTTGATGAATATGTTATTGATGCCTCAAAAATAATAATACCTTTTAATACTCAAAATGAGTATTATATTTTTGTGCCCAAATTCAAGGAGACAACATTGTCACCTTATCATGTCACAATGTTTTATGTCACTTCTTTTTTGCAAGGTCACAAACATTATACAATTGATATCCTTGCATAAAATAAGTCATTGATTACTTAAAAATACTTGTGTAAAATAAGTCATTGATAACTTACCAACATTGTGTAAATAAGTCATGTTGATAACTTATCAACCAAATGGTGATAATTTATTAGTACCTTATTAATGAAATAGATGCAAAGTGTATCAATACCTTATTATTAACAAGAATGCAAAGACTTATTCAATACCTTATTTATGTCAAGAATACATAGTAAATGAAAAGGAGGCATAAGACTGATAAAAAGAATGATCATTGTCCATTAAGCTATAAAACATACAATCCATATACCAAACATCATGTCAACTATGCAATGTCAACATCTCCATTAGGCATGTAGTAATCATCTTGTATACTCAAATGTGCAATTGAAACACCACACTATATACCTGCCCATGATTGATCTTGCATACCATCATGTACAATCAATTTTTTATGTTCCTTCATACCATAAATAGAGAGAGAGAGAGAGAGAGAGAGAGAGAGAGAGAGAGGAGCACCTAGGGTCTTTAGGCTACCCTAGTCCAAGGTTTTTGGCTTGTAGTGACCTTAGCCAAGTCACTTAATAAGAAGGACTAAGAAGAGTCCACATTGTGTGTTTGAAGTCTGGTTAAGTATTTATCTAGGTCTTCTTTAGACTTGCCTAGTTTTGGATTTCTTTGTGAAAATGCTACCTTAGTGTTCAAAGTGGTCAAAGGTTATTTTGACTTCCCAAAAATGTGGGAATGAAGGAGGAAAAGATCAATTAAGGTTAGTTATACCCTTGAGTTCATTTGGAACTCATTTGAGTGATCCGAGCAAGCTTGACAACAAAAGTTGTCAAAGTTATCAATGACAACTTTGGAACTTTGAACAGTTGTCATGACAAGAATCGAAAAATTGCCTTGAGGAGGGTAGAATTAGTTAGGGATTAACTTGGGAAGTTTTGATTGAAATTTATAACCTATTTAAGTCGTTTTACAAATAATGTTAAAGGTTGGCAACTTTGGTAATGTTTTGTTTTTGAAATTAACTCACTAGTATTCTCTGCAAATCAAGAACAATGTGAAGAACACAATCATCCTATGTGCCATGGATTGATCCGAGACTAAACCTTGTATGTTGAATTAGTTTTGTGTATATAGTTTCTTTTGGTGTGTGATTTTAGGATATATGTTTTTTTAATCATTTCTTTCAATAAATCTTTCCTCTGTGACCAGTCCACTGGTCTAGACAGGGTTGAGAGACCAAAAATGGCTCTAGCATGAAATCCATTGGTGGGTACTATACAAAAATATGGGAAATGCTAGAGAAATGTGTAAATAATGTAAATATGGAGTCTTGTGTCCAGGTTTGCAAGGGAACTATTTTTGGTATCAAGCCCTAGGCGAGTCATAGTGAACTCAACTAGGAAGCTTGAGTACTATTGCAAACAATAGATGGAAGGGTTTTGGGATTGGTAGAATCAATCCAATGACAAGGAAATAAATAATAGAGGTCAAATAATCAATTTTATGAAGGAGAATATTTCGTAAAGTATGTGGAGTGAGGAAGAACCAAATCCAACATAGTGATTAGAGAAAAGCTATTAGCCCTTAAAAATAGGCACATAAATAGAAAGGTGTTGTACGGATGCAGTGAGGTCTAGAGACCCTAAAAATATTCAAGGTCTTAGAAAAGGGTGTCAGAATATCCAATTTTTTTGGGCACTTATTTGGAGGGTTGTAGAGTTATAGCCTGGAAGGTGAGTAAGGAGACATAGTTAGGCCTAATTGGGGCTAGTAGTCTTTTTGCCTAAGTTTGAAGAGATTGACTCTTGATTAAATAGGTTTGGAACCTAGAACAACTTAAAACCATTAAAGATGAACCTTTAGAATGCCTTCCATCTAATTTGAAAATATTTTCAATTTGATGGTATTTAGTGATGGACTTAGAGAGGTGAGTCCATGGAGAGTACAAGGAGTCCTAGTTGAGATTGCACTTGGTAGTGAGGTCTTGGAGAGAGAGGAGATTGTGGGAAGAATCCCTTAAGAGTAGGGTCTTAGGAGAACCCTAAATAGGTCAAGAGAAGGACCTAGAGGAAGTCCTAAAGAATTAGGACTATAAATAAGAGACCTCCCTATCAAAATGGTATCAGAGCCTAACTAGTTTTGGGCTAGAAGTATATGTCAAATTTAGTGGGTGAGTCAACCATGGTGACAAATACAGAGTTGTCTAGAGAGATAAAAAAAAAAAAGAGGAAAATAGAATTCTTAGAGAAGAATTGGCAGCCCTTAGGGATAAGCTAGGGGAAGTGGAAGAAAAGACAGAATTGGTAAGTGATAGATTGAAGGAAGATGGAGATAAGGGTAAGGATATACATGAACATGATGAAATCCCTGAACCAGATCCACCTATGAAAGAAGAGCCTTTTCTATAATCCATCAAAGCCATTGGAGGCAAAGCATTTGAAGGGGTACCTTTATTCGATGGGAAGATGGACCCTGAATTGGTGATGGAATGGATAGAGGGAATGGAGAACCATTTTAAGTGTGAAGGGGTTAGTGAGGCTCAAAAAGTGAAGGTGGCTAAATCTAGGATGAGGGGACCAACATTAACTTGGTGGAAGTTCCTACAAACTGAAAGAGAGAAGGTAGGCAAGACCCCATAGCTAGTTGGAAGGCTATGGTCACCAAGATCAAAATGAACTATTTACTGTAGGAATTTTAAATCCAATTACATAAGAATAGGAAAAACCTTAGGCAAAGGGAAATGGATGTTGCTGCCTATACCGAGGAGTTCCAAAAACTATGCTTGAGATCCAAGATCCAAGAAGAAGAAAGTGTCAAAGTAGCCAGATATTTAAATGGACTTAGATGGAGTATTCAAGAATAAATCAATCTATCAAGCCCCACTACTATTCATAGGTGCTACCAATTGGCCATTAAAGTGGAGGAGAAAGGTAGAAAGAAATAAGAATCTTCTTCCAAATGTAGAGGAAGAGGAAGAGACGCAAGAGGGAGCCATAGGTGAAACTACAGTGGTAGAGTAAATGAACCCAAGAATCAAGGTGAAGCCAAGATGACTAAACGCTATAGTGAGCCTAGGAGTAGAGGTACTTTTAGTAGGGGAAGAGGATTCCAAACTGGTGAAAGAGGTAGATTTGGAGGATTGGGTAGAGGTTCACACTTTGCCAATATGAAATATTACAATTTTGGTCAATTAGGCCACCTTGCCTATAGATGCCCTGATAAAGCATCAAGTTCACAAGGAGAGAAGAATATAGCCTATGCACAAGAAGAAGTTGGAAGTTTCAAATCTCTGGAGGTGAGTCTTGATTCATAAAATAGGGAGAATTAGGAGAGTCTTTCTCAAAGAACTGGTCAAGGAAGAACCCAACAAAAGAAGGGCTTTATTTAGGATCAAGTGTAAGATCCTTGGAAAGGTGTACAAGGTCATCATTGACTTAGGCTCTATAGAAAATATAATCTCAGAGGAGTCAATCCAAAAGTTAAAGCTCACTAGGATACCTCATACACACCCCTACAAAGTTACTTGGTTAAACAAAGGGCACAATGTCTTAGTGAATGAACAAGTGTGGGTTGACTTTGTTATTGGTGAATATCAAGAAAAAATTCTATGTGATATCTTGCCAATGGATGCTTTCCACTTATTATTGGTCAGACCATGGCAATATGATCGAGATGTAGTCCATCATGGGAAAAATAACTTGTATACCTTAAAAAATAATGGGGTCACCTATAAGATACAATCACTTGTTGAAGAAGGAGCAACAACTTTAGGGTACACTAATGTACTCCTCATGAGTGGTAAGGATTTATTGCATGAACTCAAGGAAGAAGAAGGTGTTGGAGTAGCTATAGTTGTTAAGCCTAAAGAGGAGGGAAAACCTTAACAAGAAAGTGTACCTATGGAAGTGAGGAAGCTATTGGAGCAGTTCAAAGACATCATTAGTGATGGAACAACAACCACTCTACCACCTCAAAGAGCAATTAGTCACCAAATATACTTCATACCAGGGGAATCCTTTCCTAACAAAGCAACATATAAGATGACATCGAATCAAAACAAGGAGATTGCAAGGAAAGTTCAAGAGCTACTTGATCAAGGGCTAATCAGAAAGAACATAAGTCCATGTGTTGTCCTAGTGGTCTTGGCACCCAAGAAAGGAAGTAAATGGAGGCTGTGTACTGATTCTAGGGCCATAAATATGATAATTATTAGGTACATATTCCCTATCCCTAGAATAGAAGATCTTATGGATTGTCTTGGAGGGTCTGGGTACTTCACTAAAATTAATCTTAAGAGTGGGTACCATCAAGTTAGGATGAAAGAGGGGGGTGAATGGAAGTCACCCTTTAAAACCACATAAGGTCTTTATGAATGGTTAGTTATGCCCTTTGGGCTTACAAAGACACCTAGTATATTCATGAGGTTAATGAATGAAGTCTTAAAGGATTACATAGGAAGGTTTGTAGTGGTATACTTAGATGATATCCTCATCTTTAGTAAGACCAAGGAAGAACACATGAAACACCTAGAAGTTGTCTTGAAAAATTTGCATGGAGAGAAGCTAGCCATTAAGCTAGAAAAGAGTGAGTTCTTAAAATAAGAGCTAATCTACCTAGGCTTTGTAGTCTCCCAAGGTGACTTAAAAATAGACCCAAGAAAAGTAGAAGCTATTCTAAATTGGCCCACTCCCAAAACAACAACTGACATAAGGAGCTTTCATGGGTTGCCTCAGTCTTATAGGAAGTTTATAAGAAGATTCAGTGAGATTTGTGCACCTCTTCTTGATACCATAAAAGGTGAAGTAAAAACCAAGTTTAAGTGGACCAAGGAGGCTAATGAAGGATTTGATAACCTCAAGAAAAGGGTGGAAAAATAACCCATCCTAGTATTGCCAAGTTTTGATAAGTTGTTTATTGTGCAATGTGATACAAACAACATAGCTGTGGGAGTAGTCCTCAACCAAGAAGGGAGACCACTTGCATTTTTTAGTGAAAGGTTGAATGAAGCTAAATCAAGGTACTCTTCCTATGATTTAGAACTTTATGCATTGATTCAAGCCCTAAAGAAGTGGAGGCACTATCTTTTGACCAAGGAGTTTGTAGTCTATATAGATAACCAAGCTCTAAGCTACATCAATACATAAGAGAAGTTGAGTCATAGGCACATCAAGTGGATGGAGTTTCTCCAAGCCTATACCTTCACTATCAAACATAAAAGGGTCTAAGCAATAAAGTTACAAATGCACTTAGCCAGAGGTTGCTCACTATCTAAGAGATTCAACTCCAAAGTATTGGCATAGAAGGATTAAAAGAACTTTACAAGGTTGATGAAGACTTCTCAAAGGCATATAAGGTATGTGTTGAGGGTTGATGAAGGCTTCTCAAAGGCATATAAGGTATGTGTTGAGTTTGAGAATCACTTTCATAGTGAATTTGATGACTATACTTTTCAAAATGTCTTGTTGTTTAAGGATAACTAGCTATGTGTACCAAAGGGGTCTATGAGGGAAAACCTCATACAAGAAAAACATAATGGAAGCCTTAGTGGGAATTTTTGTTTGAACAAGACATTGGACTTGGTGCCAAGGTTCTATTATTGGCCTAAGATGCCAAGAGATGTTAGGAGGTATGTGGAGTAGTGTGTAATATGTCAAAAAGCTAAGGGCACATCTTCCAATGTAGGGCTATACCAGTCTTTACCAATTCCAACTAGACCATGGGAGTGTCTTAGCATGGATTTTATAGTGGGCTTACCAAGGACAGCTATTGGCTTTGGTAGTGTTTTTGTAGTGGTGGACACATTTAGTAAAATGTGTCACTTTATACCTTGCAAAACAATATATGATGCCAGCTATATTGCTCATCTTTTCTTCAAAGAGGTAGTAAGGGTTCATGGCTTACCAATCAGTATCATGTCAGATAGAGATGTGAAATTTAAGGGGAACTTTTGGAAGACCCTATGGAAAATATTGGGCACAAGCCTTGCATTTGGTTCATCTTATCATCCTCAAATGAATGGCCAAACATAGGTGATTAATAGGTTACTTGGAAATCTACTTAGGTGCCTCACAAAGCAATATGGGCAAATGTGGGATCAAGTATTTCCACAAGCTGAATTTTCTTATAATGACCGTGCCAATAGATCTACCGGAAAGAGTCCATTTGAGATAGTATATGGTATCCATCCAAGGGGAGTGTGTAAAATCAGAAAGTTAGGCAACCAAGGAGAAGTTAGTGGTCATGTTGAAGAATTTTCTCAATCTATGCAAGAAGTATATGATCAAGTAAAGAGGACAATAGTAGAAGCTAACCAAACGCTTAAGGCTAGAGTGGATGAAAAGAGAAAAGATTCACAGTTTGAAGTTGGAGATTGGGTGATGGCACACCTCAACAAGGCTAGACTCCAAAAGGGAATACCTAACAAGCTACAAATGAGAAGAGTGGGACCATGTAAAGTCCTAGCTAAATATGATCGCAATGCCTATAAGATAAGATTACCCAAGGAGCTAGCCATATCTCCTATTTTTAATGTCAAAGATCTGATCAAATATAGAGGCCTTGATGTAACAGAAGAAGAACACCATTCTGATGTGAATGTAGATGTAAAAGACCTCAAACTCCCTATACCATTGAAACCTCACACTGAAAAGATACTAGACTCAAGGGTCAAGAAGCAAACAAGGCATGGTGTCTACATGGAACACCTCATCAAGTGGAAGCAACAACTAGAGTATGAGGCTACTTGGATAGAAAATAATAATTTCAATAAGATGGGGATCAACTTAGATCTCTTAACCCCTAGTGTAACTTGACTTCTTGTTGCAGGGGGAGAATGGTGCAGGAGCACAAGTAGGGTCTTTAGACTACCCTAGTCCAAGGTTTTTGGCCTCTAGTGACCTAAGCCAAGTCATTGAATAAGAAAGACTAAAAAGATTCAAAATTATGTTTTTGAAGTCTTAGAAAGTCCTTAGGAAGTTTGGTTAAGTGTTTGTCTAGGTCTTCTTTATACTTTCCTAGTTTTGGCTTTCTTTGTGAAAATGCTATGTTAGTTTTCAAAGTGGTCAAAGATTAGTTTGACTTCCCAAAAATGTGTGAATGAAGGAGGAAAAGATCTATTAGGGTTAGTTATACCCTTGAGGTCATTTGGAACTCATTTGAGTGATCCAAGCAAGCTTGACAACAAAATTTGTCAAAGTTATCAATGACAACTTTGCAACTTTGAAAAGTTCTCATGACAAGAATCAAAAAATTACCTTAAGGAAGGTAGAATCAGTTAGGGATTCATTTGGGAAGTTTTTCTCAAACTTTCTAACCTATTTAAGTCATTTTATGACCAATGTTAAAGGTTGGAAACTTTGGTAATGTTTTGTTTTTTAAATTAATTCACTGGTATTCTCTGCAAATCAAGAACACTGTGAAGAACTCGATCATCCTATGTGCCATGGATTGATCTAAGACTAAACCTTGCACGTTGAATTAGTTTTGTGTATATAGTTTCTTTTTTTGTGTGAGTTTAGGATATAGATTTTGTTTTTCATTGCTTTCAATAAATCTTTCCTCTATGACCACTCCACTGGTCTAGACTGTTAGGAATAAGGTATCTCAACCTTGGATAATTCCTATTCTTATTATTTTTTTTGTAAATGTATTTTTTGCAAATAATGAAATTAAGTGTGAGTGTACATGTCTAGTTGGCATGTTGATGTGTCGACATCTTGTGCCTAAGGAGATCATGACTGAAATGGTCATGACAGATTCCTATGATGCGTAAGAACTATTTAAGGAATGTGCTATGACAGGTGTAAGAGCATCTTATGACTTGGGCCTATTTGGGCACCCAAGAAGTGGTTGGTGTGTGTAAGAGAATATGCCAAAAATAGGTTGGTATGATAGATTCTCTTACACTTCTCTTGTGACCGTTATTTTTGGTGGATTCTATGACAAGCTATCATAGTCTATTCTAGGGATGGATGCCTATTCTTGGGATTGCATGTAACAACTGTGTACATGTGGCTTTGTGCATGGGTCTTTGTGGTTGGACACCAAACTCCTTTTTTGGGTATTTGTTGGGTCCTGAGGAGTCTATATATATGATGTTGCTTCTATGGGAGAGATATAAGTTTTACTAGTCTCTAATTTCCTAAAAGAACTTGCATTGCAAGTGTGTTGTAGTCTTTGTGTTGAAGATAATACATTGTGCAGGTTTTGGAGGGGTGGGGTTGTTTTACCCAAAGGTTTTTCCCCACTGACATATCTTTGTGTTTATGTGTTTCAATCTTCTCTATCTATTTTCTGTATGCATGGTATATGGCTGCAATATCTTTGTTAAAGTAGTTAACAAATCTGAAATTGTAAGGATTTAAAAAGAACTTGCACAATACTTTCCTTTAGAGATTAGTGTAGGAAGCTATTTCCACACCTGAGTTTCCTTACAAGTGGTATCAGAGCTTGATCAACTTTTGATCCTAGTTGTTGGGTAGGGTTTTTTGAGCTAATCTCAAGTTGAGTGGGAGTTTTGTGCAGAGCATTTTGAATCTTATTTGCAGATTGAGATGGCAAGTTCCTCATATAATAGAATAGAGGTGGAGAAATTTAATGGCACTAATTTTGAGTTGTGGAAACCCAAGATGGAAGACATGCTTGAAGACCACAATCTATGGGAGGCTACTTCACTTGATGTGAAACCTGCAATGATATCGCAAGCAGATTGGGAGATCAAGGATCAGAAGGCTAAGGGTCTCATCAGACTCTATCTAGGAGATGTCATTCTTCTGAATGTTCTTGATGAGACTAGTGAAAATTCTTTGTGGCAATGACTTGGGTCTGTGTATCAAGCCAAATCTCTGGTGAATAAGTTGTTCCTGAGAAAGAAGTTGTATTCTTTAAGAATGGAGGAAGGTGGATCCGTAACTA
The DNA here is from genome assembly GCA_027943335.1 of Chamaecyparis obtusa. Classification (NCBI taxonomy): domain Eukaryota; kingdom Viridiplantae; phylum Streptophyta; class Pinopsida; order Cupressales; family Cupressaceae; genus Chamaecyparis; species Chamaecyparis obtusa. Next base: position 1,002,839 of record BSBK01004569.1, on the reverse strand, counting down.
ATCATCTCAACACATTCAATTTATTGATTGCACAGTTGGCATCATCTAGTGCCAAGATCGGAGGAGGATCGTTGTATGACCCTGCTTTGTTCCTTGCCAGATTCATGGGACCATCTTGTGATGGCTCTCAGAAGTACTATAGTCACATTCTGTATGGATGATGTGGTGTCTTCGCTGCTATCTGAGGAGATGCGAAGAAAGACTTCAGATTCGTCTAAGGAAGCCCTTGTTGTTCGCGAGAGATCTAATGACAGAGGAAAGTAGAATGACAACAAATCAAAGAAGGGTAGATCCAAATCCCATGGGAGTTCTAAGACTCCTGGAAAGTCCAAGGCAAAATATTGGAACTGTGATAAAACTGGGCACTTCCGGAGGGACTGCAAAGAACCGAAGAAGAAGAAGAAAGGCTCAGATTCAACTTCTGAAAAATCTCAAGAAGATGGAGATGCTTTTATTGCAGCTTTGGTAGCCCATGCATCTGATGATGTGTGGTTGGTAGACTCGGGTGCTTCTTTTCACATGACCTCTCATCGAAACTAGTTCTCAAAATATGAAGAGTTCGATGGTGGAAAGGTGTACTTGGGTGATGATTCTCACCTAAAGATAGTTGGACACGAAAGGGTCACTATCAGATTTCCTGATGGATGAGTAAAGGGAATCAATGAAGTTATGCACATTCTGGGTTTGGCACAAAACCTATTATCTGTAAGTATGTTGAATGATGTAGGTGTGCAAGTTGTCTTTTCGAAAGATGGATGCAAGATGATGAGAGGTTCTATGGTGCTCGCTAGAGGTACTAGGAGAGGTACTTTATTTTATCTTGAAGCATGCATTACTCAGTGCAATAGTTCTTCTATTTCAAAGAAGAGAGCAGCTATCACTTCATCCCCACCATCTGAACAAGCAGTAAAGAAGACTGTGGCAATGGGTTCTGATGGCAGTGCAGTAAGTGTACCTAAGGGTGCAAAAACTTTGGAAGGCAAGCTTCCTATAGAAAAGATGATGTTGTGGCATATGAGATTTGGCCACATTGGTGAGAAGGGTCTTAGGACCCTGAAGAATAAAAACCTTTTTGAGGGGTTAAATGATTGCAATCTCGAGATCGACTTCTGCGAACACTATGTCTGTGGTAAACAAAATTATGTTAAGTTTTACTCTAGTTCTCACAAACTTTTGATGTTTTGGATCTTATTCATTCTGATGCATTTGGTCCTATAAAAGTTCCTCCAATCTCCAAGTCTGTATTTTTTGTATCTTTCATAGATGATTATAGTAGAAGGACTTGGATTTATTTCATTAAAATTAAGACACAAGTCTTTAGTCGGTTCAAGGAATTTAAAGCCCTTGTAGAGAATCGGACTAGTAAGAAGATTAAGTGTGTGAGAACTGATAATGGTGGTGAGTTTTGCTCAGCAGAGTTTGAATAGTTCTGTAAAGAATGAGGTATTGAGAGGCATAAGACAACTCCTTATACCCCACAACAAAATGGAGTTGTAGAGAGAATGAACAGGACACTAATGGAGAAGGCTAGGAGTATGCTTAGTGGAGCTAGTTTAGAACAAAGTTTTTGGGCCGAAGCTACGGCCACTGCTTGCTATTTGGTTAATAGATCCCCTACATCAGTTCTTGTTGGTAAGACACCCATGGATGTGTGGTCTGGTAAGAAGCCTTCAATTATACATCTTCATGTTTTTGGTTGTGAAGCTTATGCACATGTTCCAAAGGAGAAAATATCTAAGTTGGAAAACAAAGCTGTCAAATGTATTTTCATCAAATATAGTGTTGGTGTGAAAGGATACAAGCTTTGGGATCCTATGACTAGTAAGGTGTTGTATAGTAGAAATGTTATTTTTAGAGAGCTAACATCTTCTCCTATTGTGCTACAACCAAATGAAAAAGAAAAGGAAAAAGATGTTGTTCAGTTGCCTCCTACCCCTGAGAAGACTGAACAGAGGGACCATGTTGGGTCTAATGATGAGGAGAGCTCTAGCAGCTCTGATAGTTCGGAAGAAGAGGAAGAACAACCTCAACCTTAGCCCTTGAGGAGATCTATGAGAGAAATAAAGCAAATAGAAAGGTTTGGTTCTTCTATTTTAGATTCCAGTTGTGCTTTTGCTTTGATTACTAACATTGATGAGCCTAGATCTGTGAAAGAGGCTTTGGGCATGGAAGATGTAGGTTCCTGGATTGAGGCTATGGATGGCGAGATGGCTTCATTCGAGAAAAAAAAACTTGGGACCTTGTACCTTTGCCTAAAGGGAGAAAATTTGTTGGTTGTAAATGGGTGTTCAACAAGAAATTCTATGCAAATGGCAGTGTTGAAAGGTACAAATCTAGATTGGTTGCAAAGGGGTATTCACAGGTAGAGGGAATAGATTATGGTGAAATATTCTCTCTTGTTGCAAAGTTGACATCCATTAAATTTATGTTATCTCTTGCTGCATCATATGATTTAGAGATAGAACAGATGGATGTGAAGACAACTTTCCTTCATGGTGATTTGGAGGAAGAGATTTATATGTCATAGCCTGAGCACTACATTGTTAAAGGTAAAGAATCCTTAGTTTGTAGATTAAAGAAATCTCTATATGGTTTGAAGCAATCTCCTAGGATGTGGTACCTTAAGTTTGATGCCTTTGTGTTGTCAATTGGATTTGTAAGATTGAAATTAGATCATTGTGTTTATTTCAGAGTTGAAAATGATCACCGTCTTATTGTTGCATTATATGTTGATGATATGTTGCTATTTGGGAAGGGTAAGGGTATGATTTCTGATTTTAAATCTCAGTTGTCAGCACAGTTTGAGATGAAAGATCTTGGGGTAGCTAGATACATCTTGGGTATGGAAATCAGTAGAGACAGGTCTAATAGAAAACTTTGGTTGAGTCAGAGTAAGTATGTGAAGTCTGTGTTGGACAGGTTCAACATGGCAGATTGTAGACCACTTTGTGTTCCTGTTTCTGTGGGAACAAAGATATCTATAGATGATTGTCCAAAATCTCCTAGTGAGGTGGAGGACATGAGTAGAGTACCTTATGCTAGTGTAGTTGGCAGTCTTATGTATGTTATGGTTTGTACTAGACTAGACATTGCCCAAGTAGTGGGAGTTCTGAGTTGGTTTATGGCTAACCCTAGATGGGTACATTGGGATGTAGTTAACTAGTATTCAGATATTTGAGGGGTACATCAGATTACTCCATATGTTATCATGGTAACTCTTTTGGATCTCCGCATTCAATTTTTATTCATGGGTTTGTGGATTCAAATTGGGCAGGTGATATTGATAGCAGGAGATCCACCAGTGCTTATTGGTTCACTATGTTTGGTGGTGCCATTAGTTGGATGAGTAAGCGACAACCTGTGGTTGCTTTTTCCACTATAGAAGCTGAGTACATGGCTGCTACTCATGCTTCTAAGGAAGTCATTTGGCTTAGGAGATTATGTTTTGATGTTGGTGTTGATGCAGAATAGATTACTATTTGGTGTGATAGTCAGAGTGCTATTTGCCTTGCAAAAAATCCAACTTTCCATGCCAAAATGAAGCACATTGATGTGCAGTTTCACTTTGTGAGAGATATGGTGGAAGATGGAAAGGTAAATTTGGAGAAGGTAGATACTGTGAAGAATGTTGTAGATGCATTAACGAAACCAGTGGGCACTGAGAAGTTCAGATGGTGTTCAGAGTCTATGGGCCTTTTGGCCTATAGCGGTTAAAGTTCCTTTTATGTTCCTGTTACTCTTACAAGGTGTTTGAAAAGTGGGAGAATGTTAGGAATAAGGTGTCTCAACCTTGGATAATTCTTATTCTTATTTTTTTTTTTGTAAATGTATTTTTTGCAAATAATGAAATTAAGTGTGAGTGTACATGTCTAGTTGGCATGTTGATGTGTCACTCCACTTGATGTGTCAGCATCTTGTGCGTAAGGAGATCATGACTGAAACGGTCATGACGGATTCCTATGACGCGTAAGAACTATTTAAGGAATGTGATGTGACAGGTGTAAGAGCATCTTATGAATTGGGCCTATTTGGGCACCCAAGAAGAAGTGGTTGGTGTGTGTAAGAGAATATGCCAAAAATAGGTTGGTATGATAGATTCTCTTACACTTCTCTTATGACCATTATTTTTGGTGGATTCTATGACAAGCTGTCATAGTCTATTCTAGGGATGGACACCTATTCTTGGGATTGCATGTAACAACTATGTACATGTGGCTTTGTGCATGGGTCTTGGTGGTTGGATGCCAAACTTCTTTTTTGGGTATTTGTTGGGTCCTGAGGAGTCTATATATATGATGTTGCTTCTATGGGAGAGATATAAGTTTTACTAGTCTCTCATTTCCTGAAAGAACTTGCATTGCAAGTGTGTTGTAGTCTTTGTGTTGAAGATAATACATTGTGCAGGTTTTGGAGGGGTGGGGTTGTTTTACCGAAAGGTTTTTCCCCACTGGCATATCTTTGTGTTTATGTGTTTCAATCTTCTCTATCTATTTTCTGTATGCATGGTATATGGTTGCAATATCTTTGTTAAAGTAGTTAACAAATCTGAAATTGTAAGGATTTAAAAAGAACTTGCACAATACTTTCCTTTAGAGATTAGTGTAGGAAGCTATTTCCACACCTGAGTTTCCTTACATAGATAGGGTTGAGAGACCAAAAATGGCTCTAGCATGAAATCCAGTAGTGGGTATTGTATGACCCTGTGGGAAATGATAGAGAAATGTGTAAATAAAGTAAAGATGGAGTCCTATGTCCAATTTTGTAGGGGAACTAATTTTGGTATCAATCCCTAGGCGAGTCATAGTGAACCCGACTAGGAAGCTTGAATACATTGCAAACAGTAGATGGAAGGGTTTTGGGATTGGTAGACTCAATCCAATGACAAGGCAATAAAGAAAAGAGCTCAAAGACTCAGTGTTATGAAGGAGAAGAGTTGGTAAAGTCTGTGGAGTGATGAAGAACCAAATCTAACACAACGATTAGAGAAAAGCTATTAGCCCTTAAAAATATGTAGAAAAATAGAAAGGTGTTGTATGGATGCAGTGAGGTCTAAAGATCCTAAAAATATTCAAGGTCTTAGAAAAGGGTGTCAGAATCTCCAATTTTTTTGGGCACTTGTTTGAAGGGTTGTACAATTATAGCGTGGAAGGTGAGTAAGGAGACCTAATTAGGCCTAATTGGGGCTAATAGCCTTTTTGCCTAAGTTTGAAGAGATTGACTCTTGATCAAATAGGTTTGGAACCTAGAACACCTTAAAACCATTAAAGATGAACCTTTAGAATGACTTCCATCTAATTTGAAAATATTTTCAATTTGATGGTATTTAGTGATGGACTTAGAGAGGTGAGTCCATGGAGAGTACAAGGAGTCTGAGTTAAGATTGTACTTGGTAGTGAGGTCTTGGAGAGAGAGGATATTGTGGGAAGAATCCCTCTAAGAGTAGGGTCTTAGGAGAACCCTAAATAGGTCAGGAGAAGGACATAGAGGAAGTCCTAAAGAATTAGGAATAGAAACAAGAGACCTCCCTATGTGAGAGAGAGAGAGGATGTTAAGGAAATAAAAAGACCTAAAGAGAGAGATAGAGAGAGAGTGTGTCTTAAGGGGATTGTAAGAGAGTGTTTTAAAAGAAAATAAAATGACTTGGAGGGGAGGTAAAAAGACTTAAGGGAAGAGAGGGAAAGGGAATATAATAGAGAGAGATGGAGAGAGAAAAAGAGAGAGTAATAATGGTTTAACCAGTTCAATAATTTTTTTAAGTGTTTCTAAATATTTTCTATTTCTTTTCAATTTTTCTAAAAAAATATATAACACAATAATTAAAATCTACAAAAATAAAACATATATACCTACGTAAATAAATTTGAAGTTTTTCTAATAAATATCTATTTTTAAAAAAATTCTAAGGTATTCTACAATGATTTTCTAAATCTATTTTAGTATTCAATTTTTTTTTTATATATCTAATAAAACAACAATTCAAAACTATAAAAAATAAAAATATATACTTGAATTAAATTCTTATAATAGACTAATTTTTTTAAAAAACATACAATTTACAAGAAACAATAAATGAAAAAGAGAAGAAATTATTGCACTTGGTATCAAGTAGTGTTGATTTGTGGAGTGAAATAGCACGATTGTCACTGAAAATCATCTCCTCAGCCAAGGGTGTTTTCTAGAAGTACCTGTGGAGCGGGCAGATAAATTATTGAATATGATAAAATAATTGTTACATTGGGATTATAAATTGTTTTTGGAAATGGCATGCAAACTAGGCTTGATTGAAAGCCCCATGTCACCAACTTTGATCGAAACCTTTACTTCGATCGAAGACCCCTACGTTATGGGCTTCAATCAAAGTTGTTAGGGTACTTTGATCGAAGGTTCTTAGTAAGTGACAATTTTGTCTGCTCTCTTTTCCTTCATGGGAAAAATTGTAACCCACTATTGTGGGATCACCCTATAGCTTCCTTGCGTAAAATACAAAAATATCAAGGTAAATTTTCTAAGGCAAAAAATTCAAAATTTTTAAGGTGAACACAAATATGGAAAAGTATATGTAAAAATAAACATGGATGGAAAATAGTTGAAGGGTCTTAACAGGTAAAAATGGGTTTGTACCTTGAATCCACATGACAACTACCTTATATTCAGCTTTTTATGCTATATTGTTTTATTTGATAATCACAAGATTATCAAAATATCATCTTACTCCATTGGAGTTTAGGCACTTAAGATGTCAGTGTAATTGCAAATTAATTGAGGAATATAGGTATAAACATAATTTTAACACACTCGGATCAAGACATATATGAACATTTTTTGGAAGACTCAATTAATTTTAGAAGTCATTTACAAATTTCTAAACATTATAAGAAGGGTGAAGGTTTGATATGAAAGGCCACACAAAAGCTCTAGGTTGATGATGAGATGGAGATGCACATGTATTTTATTGTGTTTCATAGTTGGGAAAGTAAAAACAATTGTGTATGTGAGTACTCATTTATCTATTAAATTATTGGATATCAGAATTGATGATTTTTTAAGTTGAGATTGGAAAAGATCTCGGCTTGCAGTATAAAGGTGTGCTACAACATAGGAGTTATGTTAAGAGAAAATTAGGAGGAATAGTTTCTCCTTAGGTGAAGAATGTCAATCTAATTATGCAAAAAAATTTGCAACAAAGTGAAAGAAGTGATCTTTGTAGGGATTGGCATAGGGTTACTACGTAGCCAATTCCTTAGCAACAAAGTGAAAGAAAGAAGTGATCTTCGTAGGGCTTGGCATAGGGTTACTACGTAGCCAATTCCTTAGCTAAAAATCTAATGAAATTTGGTTCGGTACCCATATTTGTACATCCTAATCTCATTTCCAACTATAACAATTGTATGTTATTCTCTATTTTACTATTTTTCTCATTTATAAACTTAGCATGTGCGTGTTTCTATTTATATAAAAAAATTTCGAGTACATCCTCTTTTTGTTGATTCATCAATATCAACATATTAATAGGTGTTTGATGTTATACTAGGTTAAACATAATATTAATGACACATTAATTTCTATACAATCACAATCTGAAAATAACCAACTAAAGCGTACATAAAATAATTGATTTATAGTTTCTTTCAGTTGCAAAAACCTAGTTGATCAATCAACGATATTGATAAAGTTATAAGACATGATGCAACAAATATAATTGATGTGGTTGTGATGATGATAACAAAAGACTTGAACACGGTATGAGTGGCAATGCAATTGACCTAGTGCAAGAGGTGGTGTATTAGAATTTGTTGATAAAATATTCATCGCAAATATAATAGTGGGTACAAATTTTTGCTATGATAGACATGTGAATTTTTATGAATAAAGTGAATGCTGGCAATTATTTATTTTAAGTGATAAGGGATGATATTAGATGATAAGTGGTCATTCAAATGGGCTCAGAGTGATGTTCTTCATACAAGTCATGGGCTCACAACTATATATATTTGGTGCCAAAGTTTATAAATAACTAGTTGGGACCAAGGCAACCTAAGACTAATATTTTATTTGAATTTTTAAAAATTTAAGTCAATCTCATACATGCAAACTTAACTTAGATGAAAATATCATTTTGTAAATTTGAATGTAAAAGAAAAAAATATTATTCTATAATATAAAAATTATATGTAAAAAAATTAAATTCCATTTTTTAATATAAACTTTCATTTAAAATAGATAAAAATATCAAATCAATCAAAATCCTCTACTAAAACAATACAATTAAAACATCCATGCAAAACAATATAAAATTAAAGATGAGATACAAAATAAACACTTTTTGCATTTATAACATAAAACAAAAACTCATATTTAAAAATTTATAAATTATTAAAATAAATTATAGTTTACAAGGCACACATATAAAAATCTATAAATTTTATATTATTAAAAATAAATTATAGTTTACAAGGCACACAATTAAGGGAATGAAATACCAATAAGAAAGAAAGAATATGTTTACACACATCAACTACCATAAAGTCATACAAAAAACATAAAAAGTAGATGAAATGACTTTGAGGTAGATAACCTTCCTCATGTTGCGAGCCTTAGGGATAAAGCATTCACAAGAAAAGAAATCAAAACTAAACAATAAATTATGTAAAAAACCATGGAAGTCAATTAAAAAAACTCAAAATTGTGATTGAAATAACCGAATTTGCAGAAAGTGGGGATTTAAAAACCCATAAAGAATCTAGTAGAAAGGAACAGAATTTAATGAGAAGAATCAGATTGAGTAATAATTACATAAACACAATAGTTTATATACCATTGACAATGTTTACTAATTAATTGAAAAAATATTTTTTATGTTCAATTAATAAATAAATATGATGAATAGTAAATTCTGGGTGCTACATAAACATAGTCAGGTATTTAGGTATTTAGAAAACAAGTTTGGAGGAGGACTATAGTTAGATACTTAACTAGGTATTGTAATGTCCGCAAGAAATGGTGAGGCTGTCCTTTTCTCTGTGTTTGTTGGGTTGATGTAATTTAGTGTATGTACAATGAACTTCAGCCTGCAGGCTTTCCAACTTCTGTGTCTTCTTCTGTATGGTCTCTATTCTCTTGTTTGTTACAACCATTCTCAAAGACCACCCATTATTCCTTTTGGGATTATCGTAGCCAATCTGTCCAACAAGAGTAGAAGAAGAGAAGGAAAAGAGTTTGAAGAAGAAAAACACCATGAAAACTTGTGAGCAGAAGAAGAAAAATACGATGAAGGAGCAGAAGAATCTGGCATTAATTATCAGAAACTGGTCTAATGTTTGCAGTAAAGACCTGCAAAAGTGTGTGAAGTTTAAGTTGAGGAGCAGAGAGATGGAGGTGAAATTGGTATCTGAATTCATTTATATTATTAAGTAGCAGGGATAGGTTTATGGGCATACATGGGAAAGGCCAGGCAATATATTGTTTTTTTCGTTACTGTTTTTACTATAAACTTTTATAGAACATGTTGTAGATGTAGATGATTCTGCAATTGACAGAAAAGTTTGGAGCTGAAATTTGTGAAGACGTGAACATGATCTTGCTTACTTCTTAGCAATGCAAATTCATTTTAAGGCGTACCTTATTGACATGTGTAAGTTGTTGATGTATGCCATTTCTATTGACAGTGAAATTGTTTATTGAAATCCGTATTACAATGAATCTGATATCTCTTGCAAAACTCATGAGATAAATTAATTTTTGTATAGATTAGTTAAGGAGTCAATCTAGCACTCTCTCTATTTGTTATTGGGTCATTTTAATATCGAACAATTATCTTACTGTACAGGTCTTTCTGCAAAATGTATAGTAAAATTAAAATATTGTTTTTTTAAAAAAAATTTGTAAAAACATAGCAATTTTTTGCAGATTTTTTTGTTGTTATTTATCTAAATCTTTCCGATCATGAAGAATTCATCTTGAAAATTTTATAAAATTCTACTGTGTTTTCTGAATTTCCAAAAAAAGTCAACTTGCATTCTATGAAGAAGATAGCCGGTGTCCTTATCTTAATGATTAATTTATAATAGACTAAGTGTGGTTCATTTTCCAATACTTTGCAGTACAGATATTTAGAAATCTAGCTTGACCAAACTTTATTGATGGTACTATGTTAAACTTTTATGAACTAATTAGAAATCAAACAAAAAAAATATGTTAAGACATGACTCATTCTCCAACACCCTCCCTACCGGTGTTTAAGAATCACACTATATTAAACTTTTCATGAACCAGCTGAAAATCGAACCAAGTCTGATATTGTGAAACACGAGTTTTCTGCAATTTAGCTTTCCTATTTCAATCAAATGCCCAACTGAAATCTCCGTCTTAAACATTACAGTTGTCTGCCTTGGCAATGGTAAGTCGAAAAATTCACTTCAGTTTAACCAAGAAATCAACATATATAGCATAATATTGACCTATGCAAGTACTTATGTCGTACAGGGTTTGGCTGGGGGAGATTAGTGGGACGTTGAAAAGTTAGAATCTTCCATTGAATTTTTTTTCTTAGGGGATACTTCTGTCAGAGATTATAAGTGGTTTTAGCATACAGTTTTTTCTATCAGGAAAAATTCTGACCCCATTTCATCGTTATTTATTTGCTTAAAGTGGAGACCCTCAAAGAACTTGATATTTTGAAGCCATTTTTTTAATACTATCATAGGTATATCTTGGAAACTAGAAAATGTTATATCTTAACTGTAGCAGACTGTCACTATTCTTTCGAGATCTATCACTAGGGAGTTCGTTTCTGATTAACTATTTTTCTCTTCTTGTTTAATCCGTTCTTTCTATTTTTCTTGCTTTATGAGTAATGAGAGCAACTCTGTTGTATCCTTTATTTATTATGATATAGGTGTTTATTTTTATTATATAAATAAGTAAATAAACATTTAGAAATAAATAAACATCTAGAAGATGACATGGATAGATTAAATCTAAAAGATGATATAGATGTTTATTTTTATTATATAAACAAATAAGAAAACGTCTAGAAATCGGCATAGATAAATGAAACCTAAAAGATGATACTGATAGATTACCTCTAAAAGATGGTATGGATGGATTTTTAATTATATAAATAAATAAATAAATATTTAAAGATGATTGGAATAGTTTTTAGTATGTCTAAAGAAATGATAAGACCTAGAAAATGGCATGAATATTAGTATGTGCAAATAAATGATAATATCTAAAAGATGACATGGACAGATTCTTGGTATTTATGATATTTTTAGTGTGCTTAATGACAATGATGTATTTTATCACATTTGTGTGGTTATTGTTTATAAATTATGTAAATTACAAATAAATAATATAGATATGGGGCCATACATTGTCCTTTGGATATGAAGGTCCCATCTTTATGTTTTAATCTCATAGTTGGTTTCTCCATGAATAAAAATTGTATAATTCATTGGTAGATGTATTTTTTCAAAAGATTGTTACCTAAAAACTTTATTCTTCAATAAAGGGAACTCTCTAGATGTGCAAAATATGCTAAATACTTCAATAATAACTTTAATGATCTCTTGTACTTTACTAGTTTAAATATATGTGATAAGCCAATCAATTAACATGACACGGAAGATTGGTACGAAGAACAAATCCAATATATTTATGTGTGGATTGTTCACTTTATCTAAACATGGTAACTATTTACATGTGTCTCTATCATTCATGATACATTAGTGTCTCATTGAAATATTGATCATAATAAAATTATATGACATTTGATTCTTAGTTGGTTATTGTTGTTTACAATCGTTACCACAAGCTATATGATATAAACTAACTATTGCAACATTTTCTTTTAGATCAAAAGATTTAAATATTCTATAAGAGTGAACAAAAAAATTATTATTATATATATATTTCTAACCATCGAGGAAATGACTTCTTACTATATATTCATTATTCATACTTGAGTGAACCATAGTGTTTGACTAATCAGCTACTATATATACAATTAGGATCCTATATTTTGTCTAAATATGTGATGTTTAGGCTTTGACCTTTCCTAAAGAATGCATTAGTACTATCATGTAAAGTGTGCTAGTTGTATAGGATCATTTAGCCCTTCAGCCACAAAGACTTGGCTATGGATACTATAAATGCAATCCTTAAATCAAGCTAATGTGGATCCTTATAAGAATTCAATTTGAGATCATGTGAATTTTTAAAATACTGATATTTATAAGATACAAAGCTAGTTCGAAGATCTTTAAACAAAATTGGAAGTTTAAGTACATGTCTAAAAATAAGTGTTTGAATGCATTTTATTCTATCAATACACTATTTAGCTATGATTGATGTAGAATAAATAAATGACTATATATGTATCTTAATAATGTGTTTACTTCGGTTTGAAAATGAATGTAAGTTGATAAATATTACTTTTGAAGAGATGTTATGTGAAAATTTTGAATACAATTACCCTAAGATCTTTCAACATTCAAGGGAATAAAATATCGTATTCTTGGCATTTCATTAACCTAAATCATAATAAATCATGTCATATTAGCTTCCTCATTTGACTCTTATATATTCTCCCAAAACAAAAAATCTATAGATGTTAATGGGTAATAGGAGGCTAACAGTAAGAAGATAGGCCCACTTATGCCCCCACAATATCTCCATCTCCCTCATTATATCAATTATACCCTTATTCCTCATTCCATTTGAGCCATTTATAGCCCATTTACTATTACATCAATCATGTTGAACTCATCTTCTATCATTTCCTAATCAACTCTTGACAAGATTATGAACTTAATACCTTCTCTTAAAGTACAAAGAAAGATATAATAATAATCAAATAATTTATAATTCGCCACAAATCTTATCACCACCTATTATCAAATAGATTTTTTTTTTACATTTTCATAATGACTTTTCCTCTCTTTAGTAGAGGATTTAGACTCCTCCATTGTATGGAAAGACCTCCGTGCCTTCTAAATGGACCTCTAGGAGAAGATGGCATCTATTGAGAATACATTTTCATAGCTATTTACATTGTCATATTTTAATTAATGGTCATAACTAACTTGAGATATCTTAAATACAACTCATCTTCTGCATCTTTCAAGATTTATGTCTCATATCCATGTATTTCATTCCTATCTTCATGTAAATTTCAGTTCTTTATTGATATCCTAGTTTGTATTGATTGTAATTTAACTTGTTTAGGCTTGTGCTTATATGAAGAATAGTCTTTCCCTTTATCCCTATAGTTTTTTTTTCTAATCAATAGTGACCAATTATTGGTTATAATTTATTACTTAAGTAGGAATGTCTATGAAATGCAGTCAATGAACTATTGATGGCACATTTAATCTACTTAACCAATGTTTGGTTCTATTTTTTAGGCTATTTGATAGTTTTTAATATATTGTCAATGTGTTCCTTTATTATGCACCTCAAAAAATTAATAAAGGCTACTTTTCTTCATATTTTCTCTCCCTATTTTATCCCTATCTATTTATCATTTATTTTTTGACACAATAAATTGCTCAAATTTGGGTTATAATGTTCAAAGTTATGGATTGAAAAGAAAGTGAAGGGACGCCATTTATAAATCATGTGGCATTGTTGGCCAATTCCTATCAGTTGAAAGACATTTTTTTGTGTTCTCAAATGGGTATATATCTTTGTGGTAATGAATGATGATGTGCCTCATTATCTTTGCAAAAACTATTACGGGCTTGATTCTACTATATTTTAGTTTTTGGTGAGTGTTAAAATTTAATTCATGTAGACGAAATTAAAAAAATGAATAATGTATGCCTTTCTTTATTTCACTGTCGTTAATCTCATGACAATCAATATAGGCTATTGATGACGGGTGACACACCAAAAAACTACACCCCTTTGTGGTAATGAATGATGGTGTGGATCATTGTCTTAGCTGAAAATTATTATGGGCTTGATTCTATTGTATTTTGGTTTTTAGTTAATGTTAAAATTTAATTCATGTAAGATGAAATAATAATAATAATAATAATAAAATAAAAAAATTATATCTTCCTTTATTTCACTATTGTTAATCTCATGATAATCAACATAGGCTACTGATGATGGGTTACACACGAAAAAAATAAAGGAAAGTGATGTGCTGGAGGAATGAGAAATGAATGTGTAGCATTTCTTGATTTGTAGTAGTACATTAACTAAGTAAAAAAGAAAGAATTTTAAATATTTCCTACTATAGTTGTTGATATAACATGGGACTAATACGAGCTATGAATTTTAACCTTCTAATTCAAATAGTTAAGTTGATCTATCAAGGTGATTTATTATGAAACAAATGATGGGAATCATTTAGTTTCTAATTGTACAAATACAAAAAATTTAAATTGTACTTGTAAGATCTAATTAAGAGGCTAAGAGAATTGATTAAACAATTGGGATGAGTAGATGGCTATCTTTTATGGAAAAACTATACTAGAGTCCATGTTATATGGTGTGGAGGATGTAGCTACAACATTATATAAGGATCAAACCATGCATATATTTTTAATAGAATTCAAGAAGGATAAATTCTTTGTTGATTGTAAGATACAACACATCCATTGATTAGCACTAAAATCAATTATGTTTAAGAGTTTTTAGGAAGACTGAGTGTATATCTAGTGAGGACCTTCTTCCCTATCATATGTGGACTTATATAGTTAAGTTTTTGTAAAATATTGAGTATATACCTAATGAGGACCTTCTTTCCTATGATGTGTATATTTGATATTCAAGTATTTGTTTTAGTAAAGATATATGGATGTCATTATTGAAGTCCACCTAATATTGAAGTTATTCTTAGAAATCATAACTCGGTATGTTATATGACTCTAATAAATTTAGTGTCTCAACAAAATAGAATGATAAAATATCAACCAAAAGTATTCTGTAAAATATATAGAGATTGAAACAAGTGTTAGCTACATAAAATATATAAGATGTGATGACCTATTATGTTAGGAAAGTGGTGTCTCAACCTTGCAATAATAAAAAAGTAATTATAAATTAGCGTGGAGGATTGAACGGGGGATACCCACCTTGAATTATGTAATCCCCTAATGAGGTATGAATCATGGGAAGTGCGCCCTGGTTGGGGTTTCTAGTAGTGACGCCCCTAAAAATATGAATTCATTTATAATTTATCATTGTGAATCTTAACCATTTGTCATTAAGTCATAGATCTAATGGTAGATATTTTGTATATTTTTTCCCTGGAAGGCAACCCTATTTTATGAGTTCATATTTTCCTACAACTACATAATGTGGTGTGCTATGAGAGTCTAATAGTTGTTGAGTTACATCTAGATCACCGTTGGTGATACTCCTCTAAGAAGTTTACTCTACAAGTATATCATAATATGTTGTCGATTTCTAAATAATAT
This sequence comes from Chamaecyparis obtusa, assembly GCA_027943335.1. NCBI lineage: Eukaryota > Viridiplantae > Streptophyta > Pinopsida > Cupressales > Cupressaceae > Chamaecyparis > Chamaecyparis obtusa. The sequence continues at coordinate 987,408 of BSBK01004569.1, read as the reverse complement.
ATTGGGTGGTTTTTAGAGTGTGAGGTTTTTCTCTTGAAAGGGTTTTCCCCGTGCAAATCATTATGTTGCGGTATGCATATTATTTATATTTTTTTTCTATAACTATAGTAGAGATGAATTTTTTTCACAACTCTCCTCTCATTGTTAGTGTGGGAAGTTGTTCCACTACTTTAGATTCCTTACATGTTATGTATACATCTCGTGTAAGAGAAAGATTTGTTTACCAAATTTATATAGGGATACCCACAATGTATTCTAGGATGATCAATTTTGTATTTTACAAATCAATAAGGATCATATTTTTCTTATCTATTCATGTTTGGTTAAATAATTTTAATTTATGTGAAGTTTCTTGAGCATTGAGTTGCATAAAGGTGAGTTACAAGTAGACTAGGATGGGATCTTCTATGTAATTTCTAGTTCTTAATTATATATTGGAATAATGTTTTCCTTCCTTTTAATAAGCTCTTAACTTTGTTCTCAATAAAGTTGGAAATCAATTATAAATGGTTGAACGATCATATTTTCTCAAAATATCATTATTATCCTTTTAAATACATAGTATTAGTAAGTATTAGATCTCACTAGTCTATATAACTTGGTAATACATAATTCTATTACATATTTTGAGATCTTACATGTTTGAAGTCCAAATGGATAGTTATGTTTACATTCTAGTTTTAAGGTTACAGATGAAGCAAGAAAGTATAATGTTCTTTGGATAAGTTTCATTCGCATTTCAATCCTATAATATTTTTTTGTTTAATTAATTTATATTATTTTTTGTGCCTATATGAAAAAATGTTTTTTGAGATGATAATTATTTCATGTGTAATTTGCAGTGAAATGTAGGGACGTATTTTCATCTCTAGGGCCTCACGTTTCTGAGACGAGTGTGTCTTGAAGACTTGAGGATGGGATGGGACATTCCTCTACCATCCTGCCACTACCATCAAGATGTCCAAGGATAAAAGAGATGGCTAGGAGCCTCCAGGATGTCTAAAGGATTCCTAGGAGTCACTTGAGTGTCTCGAGAAGTTCTAGAAGTCTCTTATCCCTAGACGTCTCAAAAGTGTTTTTTTTTTTTAAAAAAAATTTATATATATTTGCAAGCAAGTCATGTGTGTGTGTGTTTGGCTAATTGAAGGACATTTTTAGATCATTTGCAAACCTATTATCGGAAATTTATGATGGCTTATAGCTATTATTGCATAAATTATTATCGACTACACTATCTACCTTAAATTATAACTAGAGCTAGGGTTTTTATGTTGGTGTTTCCATTTTTATTACTACTTGACATATTTATCCAGCAATTCATTATCCAATTCTATTTCTATATATAGTTAATTTCAACGTATAAGGGTTTCAAATAATTAGTGGTGAATGACAATATCATTCTCCATAAAATTAGTCATTATGAACATTCATATGTGACATATGTGACATATACAATTCATATCTTAGTATTTAATATTTGTAATTTTCCTATTTTATTAATTTTCTAAAGTTTTATTTGAAAGGTAATTCTTATACATCTTATCATAACTAGTTTTGCAAGTACTATATGTATATCAACACACACACCCCCTCCCCCCACGCCCCCTCAATCATCCCCTTTCCATCCTCAAACTTAGGTCCTTTGTCCCTCATCCTGTTGTCCCCTCGTCCCCTTCAAGTGGTGGAATAGTAGTGATTTGTAATATGAAGTATATGTAAGAGCATTTATGACATTTCTTGGTAGAAAAAAAGTGTACCTCTCCAAAGACGTAAAAGTGAGTAGATTCATAGTGGATTTTTTTCTAGATGATTTCCATATTTAGGACCTTTACATTTGTGCTATTGAATTCTATCTAATTTAGATTTTGACCTTAATATATATTTAACTATAGATTTTCTTTTAAATAACATATTTCATATTCCATTGTTCTTATTCTAGAGAATAATTAATTCTAAGTTACTTCAAAAAAATTATGATTAAAGTAGTAGTTAACTAGTTATTTATTGATCATCAAAAGTAACTAAATATTTTCACTCTATTTAACTTCTATTTTTTTTAAAAAATTGATACAACTCTAAATTAGATTAATTATTTTATTTTTCTATATTTATAAAGCCTAAATGAACAATAAACTAAATTTATTTTATTTATTTCACTTCATGAACCTGACGTTCATACACACTCTAGGGTTTATATTTGTCCATTAGAATCTCAAATATAATACTTTTAATTATTTATATTTATTTTATTTTAAATAAGATTCTAAGAGTATATATTGTTATTCTCTTTATTGGAATTTGGTGTTCCATCCTTTGATTGTTAGATCATTTATATGATTTAATCCTCTATCTTAAAATTATCATCATGCTTATATCAAGGATTATAAGATGTTTCCATGCTTTATTGATTCCTATTCATTTATCTTTAATGTACGTATATGTACAATGAACTTCAGCCTACAGGCTTTCCAAGTTCTGTGTCTCCTTGTGTATGGTGTGTATTCTCTTGTTTGTTACAACCATTTTCAAGCCCACCCATAACCCTTTCCGGGAACGATCTGTCCAACATTAATCTGCAAGAATAAAAGAAGAGGTAGAAAAGAGTTTGAAAATGAAAAACAGCATGAAAACTTGTGAGCAGAAGAAGATAAACACCATGAAGGTGCAGGAGAAATTGGCCTTAATTATCAGCCTGCTGATGTTTAAGTTGAGGTCTCATGTTTGCAGTAAAGAACTACAAAAGTGTGTGATGTTTAAGTTGAAGAGCAGAGAGATGGAGGTGAATTTGGTTTCTGAATATATTGTTTTTTGGGGGGCTACTGTTTTTACTATAAACTTTTCTGAAATATATTGTAGATGTAGGCGATTCTGCAATTGAGAGAGACAAGTTTGGAGCTGAGATTTGTGAAGACATAAACATAATCTTGGCTACTGGTTAGAAATGAAAATTCATGTTGAGGCGTACCTTATTGATTGACATGTTGTGTAAGTTGCTGATGTATGCCTTTTTTATTGACTGTAAAACAGTTTATTGAAATTCATACTATCGTGGAATCATTTAGCAAAATGTATTATTATGAGATCTCATGCAAAATGGGTGACCTAGTATTGAGCTATCAACCCTCTTGGTGACCTGTTTGTAATAGGTTAAGGTGTGGCGCATTTTTCAATGTCTCCCCTTAGTCAAATCTAGGGTTTTGCATTTTTTCAGGGTGTTCTAGCATTTCAGATGTATACTCCATTATCTTCCCTTGAGTCGCATGATCAGATGTTCAAGATTCTTAATTTGATCTGAGTTCTGATACTATGTTAAACTTTACATGAATCAAGCCTAAAAATATGTCTGTGATATTCTGAAGTACAATTTAGCTTATCCATTTCAATCAAACACCCAGTCTCAAATCATATAGCTTTGACAATGATAAGTCAGAAATTCACCTTAGTTATATTCTAACCAAGAAATCAACAAATATATCAATCTCGGTTGAGCTTATCATTCACAGATTCTAGTTGAGGAGCATTAGCAAGACGTTGAAAAGTTAGATTCTTCCTTCTGTTAAAGTTTATAACTAGTTTTAACATATAGTTTTTTCTATCAGGAAAAATTCTGACCTGATCTTCATTATTAGTTGTTTGCTTTCAGTGGCGTCCCTCAAAGAACTTGCTATATCCAAGGCCTTTTTTGCAGTATAAACAAAAAAAGAAAACACTTCGAAGATGAATAGTTTTCGTTACATATAAACAGAGAAGAAAACACTTAAAAGATGACATGGACTGATTACACCTAAAAGATGATTTGCATAGACTGACTTATACTAGCAATCGTATGTTTTTGTGCATGCAATGATGAGTCCATAGGTTGGTTTTCTTTTTACAATTTAAAAAAGGAAATTTTAAAATAAATATGTTTTTACATTAATTTTTAATATGGTTTTTATGTAGAAAGTAAATTTGTTGTAGATGAAAGTTATGAAATTGCATGATGTTTATATACTGTAATTGACTATATAATTGTTGATTCTTGAAAAATACATACAAAACAACTTATAAATACAACACATTTGATGGTGGATATGAATACATCTAAAATATAAAATCATAAGCCACGAGGCTGGAACCATTCAACTAGAGATCTTTCCTCATGAACTTTAGAAAACTTAAAAGAAAACATATGTGGAAGGTACAAAGCCGAATCACAGAACCGGTGTCAAAACATGAGTTTTAGAAGGGATTGCAAAATGAGATAAAAGAATGTTGCCCACTATTTCAATCACAACTGCCATGAAAAGTATGCATGTACAGTGTGAATCTGAAAGACCAAATGATGTTTTGCGTGTATTCTGTAACAAATCATGAAATAAAATAAAAGAAAAAAATGTACACAGTGAAAATATAATTTGAAATGGACCATCCACTATACAAAAGAAAATGAAAATGGTAAATGTGGATTTGGATGATTGGATTGAATCCTTAAAAATGAAATCTTCCAACGAGATGCAATATCATAAATAGGAAAATTTTCAGCTAATTTTAAAAAGGCTAGAGAATTTTAAGAAAAAAATAAGGTAAGTAAAAAAATAAAATAAGGTAAGTTGTTATAAAAATCTAAAGTGTTTTCCAATGCCAGAAAAGCAAAATCTTCTGGGAAGAAGACTGACAACTTTCCTGGAGGAAAAAGTCCATTAATAATGTAAATCTAAAAAAATTAACTAGAAAAAATTAACTAATAATGAAATTGAAAAAAACATGATTCATAGATTCAAAAAATCTTTTTAAGAGTAAAAAATTTAGAAACAATATAAATAAACTAATAGAACCATTTTTACTCTCAAGATATTTTTTACTATAAAATTCACAAAAATTAACTTGTTTTCTTTATTAAAAAACTTACTTTCTAAAATGACTTTTAATAGTGAGGAAATCTTTTTTATAGTGTTAATATTATTATTGATTTATATATTTGTTTGAAATATTTTATATTAAATTGGTTTTTATAACTATACTTTCTAGTTTAAAATAAATGCATCTATTATAAATGCTTAAACACTAATTATTTTTCTTTTATTAGTTTTTCTTTCTAAAAAGATTTTTTTAATTAATTATGAAAAGGGATGTATGTATATTATAAATTCTAAAAATTAAAGATTTTTCTTTATCATATTTTGTTTCTAGAATACCAAAAACAAAAAAGAATTTTTTTCTTTTAAAAAATGTTTCTCTCATAAATTTTAAATTTATTTTCTTTTTTAAAATATTAATAATTATGATATATTTTCTAATTTAAAAAAATGTTTCTATTTTATAAAATCTTTATTATATTTTCTTTTCTAAATTTTTTGACCTTTTTTAAAATATAAAAATATATTTTACAATTTTGGAAAAATCTAACTTCTATTCTTTGTCAAGAGATTTTAGATTCATAAAAGAAACTTATCAATATCATAAACATATTAAATGGCAGTGGAGTTGTGAACTACAAACTAACATAATATGCAAATTAAATTATTTGTGAGCAGTTCCTTCAACCGATTAAAACATTACATTCCAAAAGTCCATTAAAAAGAGAACATTGCATGACTTCATACAAGAGAATTTTCACATATATGAAAGAAATTCTAAAATTAGATACCTATCAAATGCTATTTTACAAGTTTTTAAGTATAGTTATTTGAAATTATTTTTATGGTATCAATTTTATCAACATGGAAGGGATTATAAAAAATGGTGGTCTCCTTACTGAATGTTATTAGAAAATTGATGCACTGTGCCAATAATTCTGCCATAGCCTTATATTTTTAAAAATGTCTCCTTTAATCTGGAGGAAAATGGACATCAAATTTTACCAATAATTTTTCTATTACTGTAGGAAACTTCTCAGCTTAATAAAAAATGGAATACCATAAATAAATGTACCAATAAAAAAAAATTCACTAAGCACACTAAAAATCTTTGAGCTGGAACATGAAGCATAACAACCCCCATAGCCAAAAAATTTGGTGCCATTCAATAATTCTTCTAAATCATGGTATCAAGTCTTGGTGCACCAAAACTGTATCAAGACTTTGTCTCTCCTATGAAAAATAATAATTCATTTCTACAAAACATAAATACATAAAGATTTGAAGTGATGAAATGATGAAAACATTATCTTATTTGTAGATTCTAGGACAAAATAATTTAAGAAAGAGATAAGGATGACACTTAGGTTAACTTAAGCTATCTATAAATAAACTCAACTAAAAAATAGAAACTTATCATTTTTAAATGTGGAGGATATATTTATAAACATTTAATTTAATTAAAATAAATTTTCATTGAAATTTTCTAAAATAGAACTTTTATGTAATAAAAAAATGGGAAGGGCTGACAATTTTCCGACAGTTTTATTTTATTTCCGGAAGCAAAGCCCACAAATAGCCTATTGGCTAAATAAAAGAGGAAACACCTAAAAGATGACATGGATAGTTTTTAGTATCTCTAGAAAAAGGATAATACAGGTAGAACATGGTATGCATAGGTTTTTAGTATGCGCAGAGAAATGATAACATGTAGAAGATGATATTGATAGATTTCTAGTATTTATAGTATTTTTAATGTATTTAATGATAATGATGTATTTTATTGTATTTGTGTGCTTATTGTTTTCTTCTAAATATTTTATATTATAGATAAATAATACAACTATAATATATTATCATATACAATATTTTATACATTAGGGTGATACATTTTTCTTTGGACATAAAGGTTTCATCATTATGTTTTAACTTAGTGGCTAGTTGTCTAATAAGTAAAAATTATATTTAGTCAAAATATTGTTAGTGAAAATTTTATTTGTCAACAAAGGGAATTCTCTAGATGTGCTAAATACTTCATTAATAACTTTAATGGTTTTTTGTACTTTGCTAGTTTAAACATCCAAGAAATTTTATAAACCTTTTAAAAATCTCATCATCTTTCAAAGAACATCATCCTTGTATGTACAAGCCCCATCAACTCAATATTTTACAAAATAGGGACAATTCCAAGGAATTCGATGAACTTTTTAAAAACTAAAAATGTGCACATGATTCCTCAAGATCCACTTAACTCCTTCAAAGAATATGTAGTAAATATATGTGATACACCAATCAATTAGCACAATAGTTAAGATGGTAGAAATGAAATAAATAAATAAAATAATACTTCATCACTTAAATAAATGATATATGAGGCTCAAATCCAATATATTTATGTACGGGTTATTCACATTATCTAAACATGGTAATTATTTAGATTTGAGTCTATCATACATGTCATATTAGTGTATCATTGAAACATTGATTACACCAAAATTACAACAATTAAATCTTTGTTGGTTGTTGTTGTTGTTTATAATTTTTACCACAAGATACATGACAAAAAATCAAAAAATAATCATTGCAACACTTTTGTTTGGATCTAAATCTTCAAATATTCAATAAGAGTGAACAAAAAATAATTAGTATATAGATTTTTAGCCACTGAGCAAAACACTTCCTACTAAAAATTCAGTATTCATACTTGAATGATTCATAGTACATTCTCTTGATGAGCTACTATATATACAATTAGGATCCTATACTTTTTTCACATGTGATGCCTAGCCTTTGACCTTTCCTTAGTACTACTAAATGTAACGTATAAAATGGTGATCCAATGTGATTAGACAACCAAGTTATATGTACCTTGGGGAAGAAGGAGAAAAGGGTGGGGAGTCCCTTGAATGTAGCGCTTAGGAGGGCCCGAATCAGATTAGCACAACCCAAAATGGATGTAGGGGTACTAATGCAAAATCCAAGTCCTGTTAAGGATTTCAATTCAAAGGTCTCTTTTCTCTTTCTCTTTCTTCTCCGTTTATGTTTTGATTAATTTCTTGATTAGATGTGATGTAAAGGAGAATACACATGCAATAATTGAAAACAAGGCATCATCATCTCCACCAAATATAATATCAACAATATATCCAACAACTATCAACAATTTTGTATCTTAGATTTTAAAATAGATATTATTGTTCCTAGTACCCTTCGTGAAGTTATGATGTAACAAGACCTATCCAACATTGCATACAAATCTCTAGGAGCTTTCTTGAGTCAAAAGAGTTCCTTCTTGAGTATGTATATCATATCTAGATCATCTAACATTCGAAAACCATCATGTTTCTCTATGCACACTTCTTCTTCTAGTTCTCCATTCAAGTATACAAATTTAACATCCATCTGATATGCCTTAAAGTTATTATATGTATAAAATGCAAGAAAAATCCTTATTGCTTCCATCCTAGCTACTGGATAAAATTTATCCTCAAGTTATATACCTTCAACTTGTGTACATAATACTTATAGACTAGTCTTTCCTTGATCCTTGTGAAATCTCCATCTTCATTTAGCTTTTTTTGAAACATACACTTTTTCCAATCATATTCTTGTGGGTTGATCTGGGTACCAATTCCCATTTTTTGATCTTTTCTATTTGATCCAACTCTTCATTCATTACTTTCATTCATCCATCATCTTTTATTTCTTCTAAAAATGTCTTGAGTTGTACCTTAGAGGGTAAGTGCACAAAGATGGGAGACCAAAAAGGGGGTATAAGATGCCACTTTTTTCCTGAAATCAGCAAACTCTAAACTTCAACAAGAAATTGAAGATAGTTAGACTCAAAATTTTAAGATGTGACAAGAACAAGAGTTGTAATACTTTGAATCTAGTTCATAAACTACCAATTTATTTTGAAAATGGTGCAGATTAAGGCCCTCAAAAAGGGGGAGCACAAAAAGTGGTCCTATTTTTTGTGAAAAAATATAACATAGTGTTTGGTGTGCTCCCCCTAAAATATTAACTTTTCTTTTGAATTTTTTTAATCGCTCTAGTGAGAAGTTAGCTAACACTACGTAGTTTATCCCAAATTTTTTTACTAATTTTTTGATGAATGTATAATTTTTTATGAATTTACGAAGTGCACACATCTTGAAAACATGAAATTTCTATGTGCTCCCCCTAGAAATCATTTAAAACTAAATGAAAATCAAATTTTCTTTTTTTTTAAAGTGTGTAGAATGGAGTCTAGTTTCTAAAAATGTAACTTTTTGCAAAATTCAATGAACGAGCCAAAATCTATGCCCAAATTACTACACGTTGGTTTTTTACAAAAAACAAACATACACACAAAAAAATTAGAGATGAAAAACTTAACATAATCATAATTCAAAATAAATTATATGCTTAGATAGCTAACAGACAGATCTTCAATATCACATCGTCTAATTTTTACGTTATTGAGCCATGAGTAAACCTAATGAAGAGCACACAAAAAAAATTGTCATTTTTTTCATGTCTACTGGAAAACACGTCTCGGGCCTATTTGAATCCTCCAAGCCTTTGGGTTGGATCTCCAAGGAAAATCCAAGTCTTAGGATTGGTAAATTCTAATGCCTTACCAAGCACATGCACCCTATAGAGCGTACATGCTATAGGGCATGCACACTATGGAAATCTATTACTTCCATAGGGCGTGCACCCTATAGCGCGTGCACCCTATTTAAGTCGCAAATTTCAATTGTGAGGAGAAATAGTCAGAGTGAGAGGAAGATCTCTCTCTCTCTCTCTCTCTCTCTCTCTCTCTCTCTCTCTCTCTCTCTCTCTCTCCCTCCCTCTCTCTCGGGTATGTGCAAGATCATGAGGGGCCAAACTATGCCCTTTAGTGGCATTGAAAAATTAGCAAATCAGGGTTAGTCAACTTGACATGAAAAATTCAACTAGCTATGAACCTAATATCAAAAAGTTGTAAGAATAGAATCTGTAGAAAATTGAATGTAGTTTCTAAACTACTAGGCCTTTTTTGAGAAAAAGTTAGTATGATTGGTGAAAAGTATAGATTTTAATGCAGCAGTACAAAAATTTTAGGAAAAAAATAAGTAGGTGTATGTCTGACCACCTTAATCATAATCAAATGATAATATTTTATTATAAGATATTATATATAAGTAGTAGACTCATGCCTACATGTGACGCATATTTTTTTGTAATTTTATTCCAAAAAAATAATTAATTATGAATTTTCTGCTACAACATTTTCAGAATAAAAAAACTCTCGTGTTTGACGACCTTAACTCATTCAAAAACTTTACAAAATTCAAATTTTATTTTTTTTTCCTTATAGTAGGCGAAGCATAGATTGTGACGCATTTTTTGGATTTCAAAAATGTTATACCGTTTGAAAGTTATAGTCATTTTTCAATCAGTATATAAATCAACACTTTAGAGGTAGCTCAATTGAAAAATAACTAATAATTACTTACCGAATTCAAAATTTGACAACAATTATATCGATAGAAAGCTGATAATCTCCTTAAGATACCCTTTTCATTTTATCAAATTCGGGTGAAAAAAAAGTCGTCAGCTACATTGTCAAAGTCTGGAACTCAGAGAAACAGGGGAAAAACACGTATTTGAGACATTCCAATAGTTGACCATGTAGGTTTGGTGCACAAAGCAATACCAAGCCTAATCGGGTACCCGATATTTACCCGATATTTTGAATTTTCACTTTGCCTCCACTTTCTCCCTCCCATTTCTCCATCCTTCATAAACATATATATATTAGATATATATTAGATATATTAAATATTATATAATATCAATTATATATTAAATGTTATATAATATATATTTTACATTAAATATTATTTAATATATATTAATATTAAAAACTATATATTAGATTATATATTATATATATTAAATATTATATAATATACATGTTACATTAAATATTATTTAATTATATATTAATATCAAAAACTATATATTAGATTATATATTATATATTAAATATTATATAATATACATTTTACATTTTAAATATTATTTAATATGATTCTGAGCGCGAGCATGAGTCCCTACAGGGGCATAATTGTCCTTTTTACAGGTGCCGAAAACCCTAACTACACAGAAATGGAGGCTTTGAAGAATAGTTCACTGGAGGTGGATTATAGAAGCAGAGGGAAAGAGAATCACTCTATTTCCACCGCCTGTGGCTGTGAAATGGTATCTTTCCCTACTTTTTCAACTAGAATGCTAAATTGCAAAGGTTCTCGAAATAGATTCTGGTCACCGGACAATTGTACCACGCCTATTGATAATCCGGCAACTCAACAGAGTCATTGGGAGGTTAAACAAGAACAACCAGACGGACCTTTGAACCGGTTGAAGATTATGGAGAGCGGGGAAGGGTTTGGTAAAATGAGTAGTTGTACTGGAAATTATGCAGGCACTCTAGAACTGACCACATTAATAAATTTAAAGAAGAGATCAGCGGTGGCATGACATTATGAGGAAAGCCTTGTCGTTTCGATGGTGCTGCCTCGATATTATGAAGAATGTCTTGCCGCTTCAATGCCAATGCCACCTCTATCTTAGACTTTCGCCATTGCTTCTCATCAGTACTCTGAGATATGGCAGGGATTGCGGGCTTTTGCACAGCATAGTCCATCATAAATTCTCTATAAATCATCATCTGTTCCAGTATTCTGTGCATTTCTGAATGACTTACTCGAAGAATTTAATTTTTATCATAATTTTGGATCCATGGATTGTCATTTTGCACTCGGAGAGAAGCTGCAAATTGCAAGAATTTGATAAATTTGGTTTAGCTCATTTTCTTTCTCTACCATTTTTGAGTAATACAATTTTGTTTTTGTCCATCTTAAATGATTTCGCTTGAAGTTAATGAATTTTATTAGATGATTTTGTCTAAATTTTTAATGAAATTTCTTCCATGGATGCTAATGAAATCTCTTCCATGAATGTTGATAAGATGTTTAAATTCAGAGTTAATAAATTCTATAGCTTGAATGTTCTTTGTTGTAGAAGGTTATTTTCATGGTTTGTGATTCATGCAATTCCTTAATAGTTTCCTTCTTAAAAGAACTCATAACTAGATTTTCCATAGCCAATTTTCTTCTTGATCGTTGCAATATTTTCTCCTCCACTGAACATTTTGTAATCAGTTGATATACAATTACATTTTTCTCTTGGCCAATTCTGTGGGCTCGCGATTGAGCCTGTAGATCCACAAAAGCATCGAAATCTAGAACTGGTGGAAGAGTAGTATTAGCAAGAAGTCATTCACTAACATCTAATTTGGGTCATGGGGACTCCCTAGGGGTCCTAGTATGCCTTATCATGCGTTAGGACCCCTAGGGAGTCCTCATGACCCCTTTTGACACATTGGAATGCTCAAGTGTGGCTTAAGGGGTCTTAGGACCCCTTAAGACACACTTGAGTGTTCCAATGTGTCATAAGGGGTCATCGGGACTCCCTAGGGGTCCTAGTACACCTTATCACATGTTAGGACCCCTAGGAAGTCCCCATGACCCATTTTCATACATTAGAATGCTCAAGTGTGTCTTAACGGGTCCTAGGACCCCTTCAGACACACTTGAGAGTTCCAATGTGTCAAAAGGGGTCAGGGGGACTCCCTAGGGGTCCTAGTACGCCTTATCACACATTAGGACTCCTAAGAAGTCCTGATGACCCCTCTTGACACATTGGAATGCTCAAGTGTGTCTTAAGGGGTCCTACAACCCCTTCAAACACACTTGAGCATTCCAATGTGTCAAAAGGGGTCATGGGGACTCCCTCAGGGTCCTAATGCATGATAAGGTGTACTAGGACCCCCAGGGAGTCCCCCTGACCCCTTTTGACACATTAGAATGCACAAGTGTGTCTTAAGGGGTCATAGGACCCCTTAAGACACACTTGAGTGTTCCAATGTGTCAAAAGGGGTCACGGGGACTCCCTAGGGGTCCTAACGCGTGATAAGGCGTACTAGGACCCCTAGGGAATCCCCATGACCCCTTTGACACATTGGACTGCTCAAGTGTGTCTTAAGAGGTCCTCAAACCCCTGAAGACACACTTAAGCATTCCAATCTGTCAAAAGGGGTCATGGGGACTTCCTAGGGGTCCCAACGCATGATAAGGTGTACTAGGACCCCTAGGGAGTCCCCATGACCATGTTTGACACATTGGAATGCTCAAGTGTGCCTTAAGGGATCTTTGGACCCCCTCAGACACACTTGAACATTCCAAAGTTTCAAAAGGGGTCATGGGAAAACCCTAAGGGTCCTAGTATGCTTTATCACGCATTAGGACCCCTAGGAAGACCCCATGACCCCTTTTGACACATTGGAATGCTCAAATGTGTCTTAAGCAGTCCTAGGAACCCTTCAGACATAGTTGAGCATTCCAATGTGTCAAAAGGGGTCATGGGAACTCCCTAAGGGTCCTAACGCATGATAAGGCATAATAGGACCCCGAGGGAGTCCCCATGACCCCTTTTGACACATTGGAATTCTCAAGTGCATCTTAGGAGGTCTTAGGACCCCTTCGAACACACTTGAGTGTTCCAAAGTGTCAAAAAGGGGTCATGGGGACTCCCTAGGGGTCCTAGTATGCCTTATCATGCGTTAGGATCCCTAGGAAGTCCCCATGACCCCTTTTGACACATTGGAATGCTCAAGTGTGTCTTAAGGGGTCTTATGACCCCTTAAGACACACTTGAGCATTCCAATGTGTCAAAAGGGGTCATGGGGACTTCCTAGGGATCCTAACGCATGATAAGGCATACTAGGACCCCTAGGGAGTCCCCATGACCCCTTTTGACACATTGGAATGCTCAAGTGTGTCCAAATGGGTCTTAGGACCCCTTAAGACACACTTGAGCATTCCAATGTGTTAGAAGGGGTCATGGGGACTCCCTAGGGGTCCTAATGGGTAACAAGGTGTACTAGGACCCCTGGGAGTCCCCATGACCCCTTTTGACACATTGGAATGCTCAAGTGTGTCTTAAGACACACTTGAGCATTCCAATGTGTCCAAAGGGGTCATGGGGACTCCCTTGGGGTCCTAGTATGACTTATCACGCATTAGGACCCCTCGGGAGTACCCATGACACCTTTTGACACATTGGAATGCTCAAGTGTGTCTGAAGGTGTCCTAGGACCCCTTAAAACACACTTGAGCATTCCGATGTGTAAAAATGGGTCATGGGGACTCCCTAGGGGTCCTAGTAAGCCTTATCACATGTTAGGACCCCTAGGGAGTCCCCATGACCCCTTTTGACACATTGGAAGGCTCAAGTGTGTCTTAAGGGATCTTAGGACCCCTTAAGACACACTTGAGCCTTCCAATGTCTCAAAAGGAGTCATGGGGACTCCCTAGGGGTCCTAGTACACCTTATCATGCGTTAGGACCCTTAAGAAGTCCCCATGACCCCTTTTGACACTTTGGAATGCTCAAGTGTGTCCAAAGGAGTCCTAAGACACCTTAAGACACACTTGAGCATTGCAATGTGTTAAAAGAGGTCATGGGGACTCCCTAGGGGTCCTAATACACCTTATCACGCGTTAAGACCCCTACAAAATCCCCATGACCCGTTTTGACACATTGGAATGCTCAAGTGTGTCTGAAGGGCTCCTAAGACGCCTTTAGACACACTTGAGCATTCCAATGTGTCAAAAAAGGTCATGGGGACTCCCTAGGGGTCCTAGTATGCCTTATCACATGTTAGCACCCCTAGGGATTTCCCATGACCCCTTTTGAAACATTGGAATGCTCAAGTGTGTCTTAAGGGGTCCTACGAACCCTTAAGACACACTTGAGCATTCCAATATGTCAAAAGGGGTCACGGGGACAACCTAGGGGTCCTAACGCGTGATAAGGCTTACTAGGACCCCTAGGGAGTCCCCATGACCCCTTTTGACACATTGGAATGCTCAAGTGTGTTTGAAGGCATCCTAGGACACCTTCAGACACACTTGAGTGTTCCAATGTTTCAAAAGGGGTCATGGGGACTCCCTAGGGGTCCTAATGAGTGATAAGGCTTACTAGGACCCCAAGGAAGTCCCCATGACCCCTTTTAACACATTGGAATGCTCAAGTGTGTCTTAAGGGGACCTATGACCCCTGAAGACACACCTGAGCATTCCAATGTGTTAAAAGGGGTCATGGGGACTCCCTTGGGGTCCTAGTATGCTTTATCACACGTTAGGACCCCTAGGGAGTCCCCATCACTCCTTTTGACACATTGGAATGCTCTTGTGTGTCTTAAGGGGTCCTACGACCCCTTCAAACACATTTGAGCATTCCAATGTGTCAAAAGGGGTCATGGGGACTCCCTAGGCGTCCTAGTATGCCTTATCATGTGTTAGGACCCCTAGGGAGTCCCCATGACCCCTTTTGACACATTGGAATGCTCAATTGTGTCTTAAGGGGTCTTAGGACCCCTTAAGACACACTTGAGCATTCCAATGTGTCAAAAGGGGTCATGGGGACTCCCTAGGGGTCCTAGTATTCCGTATCACGCATTAGGACCCCTAGGAAGTCCCCATGACCCCTTTCGACACATAAGAATGCTCAAGTGTGTCTTAAGGGGTCCTAGGAACCCTTCGAACACACTTGACTATTCCAATGTGTTAGGAGGGGTCAGGGGGACTCCCTAGGGGTCCTAGTATGCCTTATCATGCATTAGGACCCCTAGGAAATCTTGATGACCCCTTTTGATACATTGGAAGGCTCAAGTGTGTCTTACAGGGTCTTAGGACCCCTTCGAACACACTTGAGTGTTCCAAAGTGTCAAAAGGGGTCATGGGGACTCCCTAGGGGTCCTAACACATGATAAGGCTTACTAAGATCCCTAGGGAGTCATGATGACCCCTTTTGACACATTGGAATGCTCAAGTGTCTTTTAAGGGGTCCTAGGACACCTTTAGACACACTTGAGTGTTCCAATGTGTCAAAAGGGGTCATGGGGACTCCCTAGGGGTCCTAACACATGATAAGGTGTACTAGGACTCCAAGGGAGTCCCCATGACCCCTTTTGACACATTGGAATGCTCAAGTGTGTCTTAAGGGGTCCTAAGACCCCTTCGGACACACTTGAGAATTCCAATGTGTCAAAAGGGGTCATGGGGACTTCCTAGGGGTCCTAGTACACCTTATCAAGCGTTAGAACCCCTAGGGAGTCCCCATGACCCCTTTTGACACATTGGAATGCTCAAGTGTGTCTTAAGGGGTCCTAAGGCCCCTTAAGACACATTGGGCATTCCAATGTGTCAAAAGGGGTCATGGGAACTCCCTAGGGGTCCTAGTATGCATTATCATGCGTTAGGACCCCTAGGGAGTCCCCATGACCCCTTTTGACACATTGGAATGCTCAAGTGTGTCTGAAGGGGTCTTATGACCCCTTAAGACACACTTGAGCATTCCAATGTGTCAAAAGGCATCATGGGGACTCCCTAGGGGTCCTATCACGTGATAAGGCATACTAGTACCCCAAGGGAGTCCCCATGACCCCTTTTGACACATTGGAATGCTCAAGTGTGTCTTAAGGAGTCATAGGACCCCTTAAGACACACTTGAGTGTTCCAATGTGTCAAAAGGGGTCACGAGGACTCCCTAGGGGTCCTAGTACACCTTATCACGTGTTAGGACCCCTAGGAAGTCATGATGACCCCTTTTGACACATTAGAATGCTCAAGTATGTCTTAAGGGGTCCTACAACCCATTCGGATGCACTTGAGCATTCCAATGTGTCAAAAGGGGTCATGGGGACTCCCTAGGGGTCCTAGTATGCCTTATCACATGTTAGGACCCCTAGGGAGTCTACATGACCCCTTTTGACACATTGGAATGCTCAAGTGTGTCTTAAGGGGTCTTAGGACCCCTTAAGAAACACTTGAGCATTCCAATGTTTCAAAAGTGATCATGGGGACTCCCTAGGGGTCCTAGTATGCCTTATCACGCGTTAAGACCCCTAAGAAGTCCCCATGACCCCTTTTGACACATTGGAATGCTCAAGTGTGTCTTAAGGGGTCCTAGGACCCCTTCAGACACATTTGAGTATTTCAATGTTTCAAAAGGGGTCAGGGGGACTCCCTAGGGGTCCTAGTATGCCTTACCATGCGTTAGGACCCCTAGGAATTCCTGATCCCCTTTTGACACATTGGAAGGCTCAAGTGTGTCTTAAGGGGTCTTAGGACCCCTTCAAACACACTTGAGTGTTCCAAAGTTTTTAAAAGGGGTCATGGGGACTCCCTAGGGGTCCTAATGCATGATAAGACTTACTAGAACCCCTAGGGAGTCCCCATGACCCCTTTTGACACATTGGAATGCTCAAGTGTACTTTAAGGGGTCCTACGACCCCTTAAGACACACTTTAGCATTCCAATGTGTCAAAAGGGGTCATGTGGACTCCCTAGGGGTCCTAACACGTGATAATGTGTACTAGGACCCCTAGGGAGTCTCCATGACCCCTTTTGACAGATTGGAATGCTCAAATGTGTCTGAAGGGGTTGTAGGACCCCTAAAGACACACTTGAGCATTCCAATGAGTCAAAAGGGGTCATCGGGACTTCCTAGGGGTCCTAATGCATGATAAGGCATACTAGGACCCCTAGGGAGTCTCTGTGACCCCTTTTGACACATTGAAATTCTCAAGTGTTTCTTAAGGGGTCGTAGGACCCCTTAAGACACACTTGAGCATTCCAATGTGTCAAAAGGGGTCACGGGGACTCCCTAGGGGTCTTAGTACGCTTATCACATGTTAGCACCCCTAGGGAGTCCACACGACCCATTTTGACACATTGGAATGCTCAAGTGTGTCTTAAGGCATCTTAGGACCCCTTAAGACACACATGAGAATTCCAATGTGTCAAAAGGGGTCATGGGGACTCCCTAGGGGTCCTAGTATGCCTTATCACATGTTAGGACCCCTAGGAAGTTCCCATGACCCCTTTTGACACATTGGAATGCTCAAGTGTGTCTTAAGGGGTCCTAGGACCCCTTCGGACACAATTGAACATTCCAATGTGTCAGAAGGGGTCAGGGGGACTCCCTAGGGGTCCTAGTATGCCTTATCACACATTAGGACCCCTAGGAAGTCCCGATGACCCCTTTTGACACATTGGAAGGCTCAAGTGTGTCTTAAGGGGTCTTAGGACCCTTTCGGACACAATTAAGTGTTCCAAAGTGTCAAAAGATGTCATGGGGACTCCTTAGGGGTCCTAACATGTGATAAGGCTTACTAGGACCCCTAGGGAGTCCCCATGACCCCTTTTGACACATTGGAATGCTCAAGTGTGTCTTAAGGGGTCCTATGACCCCTTAAGACACACTTGAGCGTTCCAATGTGTCAAAATGGGTCATGTGGACTCCCTAGGGTTCCTAACGCATGATAAGGCATACTAGGACCCCTAGGGAGTCCCCATCACCCCTTTTGACATATTGGAATCCTCAAGTGTGTCCGAAGGGGTCATAGGACCCCTTAAGAGACACTTGAACATTCTAATGTGTCAAAAGGGGTCATTGGGACTTCTTAGGGGTCCTAACGCATGATAAGGTGTACTAGGACACACTTGAGCATTCCAATGTGTCAAAAGGGGTCATGGGGACTCCCTAGGGGTCCTAGTATGCCTTGTCATGCATTAGGACCCCTAGGGAGTCCCCATGACCCCTTCTGACACATTGGAATGCTCAAGTGTGTCTTAATGTGTCTTAGGACCTCTTAAAACACACTTGAGCATTCCAATGTGTCAAAAGGGGTCATGGGGACTCCCTAGGGGTCCTAGTAAGCTTTATCATGTGTTAGGACCCCTAGGGAGTCCCCGTGACCCCTTTTGACACTTTGGAATGCTCAAGTTTGTCTTAACTGGTCCTATGACCCCTTAAGACACACTTGAGCATTCCAAAGTGTCAAATGGGGTCACGGGGACTCCCTAGGGTTCCTAACGCATGATAAGGCTTACTAGGATCCCTAGGGATTCCCCATGACCCCTTTTTGACACATTGGAATGCTCAAGTGTTTTTTAAGTGGTCCTAGGACACCTTCAGACACACTTGAGCATTTCAATGTGTCAAAAGGGGTCATGGGGACTCCCTAGGGGTCCTAACATGTGATAATGCTTACTAAGACCCCAAGGGAGTCCCCATGACCCCTTTAGACACATTGGAATGCTCAAGTGTGTCTTAAGGGGTCCTAGTACACCTTATCACGCATCATGACCCCTAGGGAATTCCCATGACCCCTTTTGACACATTGGAATGCTCAATCTTAAGGGGTCTTAAGACCCCTTAAGACACACTTGAGTGTTCCAATGTGTCAAATGGGGTCATGGGGACTCCCTTGGGGTCCTAGTATGCTTTATCACACGTTAGGATCCCTAGGGAGTCCCCATGACCCCTTTTGACACTTTGGAACATTCAAGTGTGTCTGAAGGGGTCCTAAGACCCCTTAAGACACACTTGAGCCTTCCAATGTGTCAAAAGGGGTCATCAGGACTTCCTAGGGGTCGTAACGTGTGATAAGGCATACTAGGACCCCTTGGGAGTCCCCATGACCCCTTTTGACACATTGGAATGCTCAAGTGTGTCTTAAGGGGTCCTACAACCCCTTCAAACACACTTGAGCATTCCAATGTTTCAAAAGGGGTCATGCGGACTCCCTAGGGGTCCTAGTATGCCTTATCACATGTTAGGACCCCTAGGAAGAACTTCATTAATGTATGCTCTAGAAGGAAGATTATAATTTCCATATTTCTTCAAGAGATTCTCCAAAATTTGTAATATTATATATAATATATAATATATAAGACTTGATGATCCGCTTCAAATTGATACATGGGCTTATGGTGGGAGACTTCCATGTTTTGATAAGAAGTTAACAGATGTTGTCAAGGATGAAATTCAACAATTTTGGGATGCTAACTCAAGAGTGTCACCAAATGTGAAGGATGTCTTAAAGTTGAGAGTTGGCAATGGAGACCACACTCCACATCCTAAACATTATGTGGAGGTAAGTCAAACAATGTTGTATAAAAAATTTTGTGAGACACATCCAACATTGAAAATATCACAAAGGTCTTTTGAATCCATGAAACCATTTTATTGTGTATCCCTTAAGATTAGAAATACATGTTGCAAATATCATGTTGAGTTTTCAATGCATCATTAATTATTACGGTCCATTCGTTCTACTTTGCATACTAATGAAATGCTAGAGGATTGTGGTGCAAGTGGTCTTCCCAAATCATCAAGAGACTTGCTAGATCATTTTTTATGTCATAGAGATGATGGTTGTTTATTTTATAAAAAAGATTGCTTAAATGCCAAGTGCTTAGAATGTGGTGGCTTGTCCAAGTTTAGAACATGTTTTCATGAGGGTTTGGAACACAATTTTGGAAAGACACTCATCCAAAAAAAGGTATATGAAACAGTGAAATATACATTGAAGAGTGGAGATGAATGCTCTAGATGTGAGTTAGTTGCAAAAGAATACAATGTTGTTGATTTTATCTCAGATTTCAAGACAAATCTTTTTTACAAGTATGCAAGGCATAGTCACAGGTCTCAATGGTTGGATCAACAATTTAGGACATGTAAGGACACTTTCCCCATTGGAACTATTATATCCATTGTAGACTTTGCGGAGAATTATACATTGCAGCGCCAAAATGAGACTCAAGCTCAATATTACAATTCCATTCAAGTTGCTATTTTTGTACACATCACATATAGACATTCCCCTAAAAGCACAAAAGATGAGTGAAAGATAATCAGAGAGTACCATTTTTATATGAGCGATGACAGGTCTCACTCTCATGAGTTTGTTCAACATTGTTTCCAGAACTATTTTGACTTCTTATAGGAAAATGGTATTGCTATGGATAGGCATCTCATTTGATCGGATAATTGCACTGGTCAATTTAAGAATGCCAGAATGTTTTATTGGTTGTGTAGAATGCATGTGGAGAGAGGTGTACCTCATATTTGGAGTTTTTTTGATTCAAGGCATTGGAAAGGGGAGCATGACGGAGTAGGTGCGTGTGTGAAGAGAGCTCTAGTTAAGGAGCAATTGAGGATTTCAGGTGTTGTACTTCTTGATGCTCATTCTATTATTGATTGGTGTACTTTAGCATTGTCACAGGGGGGGACTCTTGATTCTACAGTGCATAGATTCTTTTGGTTGGTTGAGGAGGGAACTATAGGAGATAGATTGGATTGTCAAATAGTGAAAGACTCTTCAAAAATGCATTCATTCCCAAGCTCATTAGTAGTACATGGACCATTTAGACCTGAGAGTTGGCTTGTTTTTGCCCCATGTGTTTTCAGTATGATTGGGATCATTGCGAGTCAAGTGAGTGGGTGGATACATGGGTTCCATAGTATCTGACTCCTTTATCTTTGACACTCTCTATAAGAAATGATGACATGGACACTTTAGTTGACTATGACCATCTTTCAGATCTTCTGAAGCTAGGAGATATTTTTGCATTGGTTGCACCATAGGGGAATGATGAGAGGTCAGATTATTGGTTAGCATGTTGTGTACGAGGTAAACAGATGGTGATGGGTTCACATATCCTACTAGTTCAGTTGTTGTTGCGAGAACATGGCTGCGAACATACATGATTAGAAAGAATGGAGTTCCCGCATTTGAAGACTATGAGAAGAACAAAACTATTCTCATGTATTCACACCTTGTTATAGCAACAAATGTCAAGTTGTCAAAGCATCAAGGAGGACCAAAGACAAAAGAACTTTGGACTATTACTACTGCTGATCATGAAGCACTATTGGAGACCCTGAAGCAAAGAGATGACCCTTCAGGAACACTTGACTAGGTAATAAGTTAACTTAGTGCATTGTTTTCTAAGTTCGTTAAGCTTAATTTCAATACATTAATTTGACCTTTCTTACATTGTATTTTGAGTCAATAAAGTTGGTTTTGTATGTGGATTGTAACTTGTGCAGGAGCACCTATGAAGACACCTATGGTCACCATGGATCCAATCAGAGATAGAAGGACAAAAGGATCCTTAATGGTTAGTTGAGATCTTTTGAAGCCTATAATGGCAATTTGTAACAATCAATTTGATTTAAAAGTTAAATGTCCTAAAACTCTTCATAAGGACTTATGACCAAAATCATGTATGGGTGGCCAATAGTGCCAAGAAGGGATCTTACATGTCATATACTTATGTCATTTGCATCGTTTGAATTCTTACATGTTTGATTGTTGTTTCTAATGCTTTAAGGATATTATTTTTTAGCATTTCAAAAAATCTATAAAAGTTAAACCTCAAACATAATAAGCTCCATAGTTCAAATTTCACAAGCTTAATCATGATTAATTTCATAGTTCAAATTTCAAACATACCACTAACAGTCAGTTGAAAGCGGCTCAGCAACGTATCTTTCAAACTGACAGTGATCTTCCAAGGCTCGTATCTCAGACTTTGTGAGAGGTATCGACAAATCGTCAGGTGCTACGGGATCATGTTTTTGAGGTCTACAATAACCTCTCTTGGTTTTGGGCGATTCGACTTCGTTTGCATTTGGAAAGGCGATCTCAGTCGATGCCAAAACTTGCAGTGAGGGTCAGTTGAAAGTGGCTCATCAGCGTATCTTTCAAACCATCTGACATGGCATCAAACCGTCTACTCCATCAGCTCTGGTTGGCTGGGTAAACGCTAGTGACAACCCCGTTCTATCCACAGAGTCAACGGAACACTCGCGACCACACTCGACCCAAGTGACCCCAAGGTGCACTAAGCATGATTGGGCAGCGATCTTCTAGGGCTTGTATCTCGGACTTCGTGAGAGGTATTGACAAATTTTTAGGTGCTACTAGATCATGTTTTCTAGTTCTACAATAACCTCTTTCTATTTTGGGCAATTTGACTTCGTTTTCATTTGGCAAGGTGATCTTAGTCGATGCCAAAACTTGCAGTGAGGGTCAGTTGAAAGTGGCTCAGCAATGTATCTTTCAAACCATCTGACCTGGCATCAAACTATCTACTCCATCCACTCTAGTTGGCTGTGTAAACACTAGTGACAACCCCGTTCTACCCACAGAGTCACCGGAACGCTCACGACCACGCTCGACCCAAGTGACCCCAAGGTGCACTAAACACGATTGGGCAGTGATCTTCTAGGGCTCGTATCTCGGACTTCATAAGAGGTATTGAAAAAATATCAGGTGTTACAGGATCATTTTTTCAAGGTCTACAATAACCTATCTTGGTTTTGGGTGATTCAACTTCGTTTGCATTTGGCAAGGCGATCTCAGTCGATGCCAAAACTTGTAGTGAGGTCAGTTGAAAGTGGCTCAGCAGCGTATCTTTCAAACCATCTAACCTAGCATCAAACCATCTACTCCATTAGCTCTAGTTGGCCGGGTAAATGCTAGTGACAACCCCATTCTACCCACAGAGTCACCGGAACGCTCGCAACTACGCTCGACCCAAGTGACCCCAAGGTGCACTAAGAAAAATTGGGCAGCGATCTTCTGGGGCTCGTATCTCAGACTTCATGAGAGGTATCAAAAAATTGTCAGGTGCTATGAGATCATGTTTTTGAGGTCTACAATAACCTCTCTCAGTTTTGGGTGATTTGACTTTTTTTGCATTTGGCAAGGCGATCTCAATCGATGCCAAAACTTGCAGTGAGGGTCAATTGAAAGTGGCTCAGCAGTGTATCTTTCAAACCGTCTGACCTGGCATCAAACCGTCTACTCCATTGGCTCTATTTGGCTAGATAAACACCAGTGACAACCCCATTCTGCCCATAGAGTCACCGAAATGCTTGCGACCACGCTCGACCCAAGTGACCCCAAGGTGCACTAAGCACGATTGGGCAGCGATCTTCCAGGGCTCATATCTCAGACTTCATGAGAGGTATTGACAAACTTTCAAGTGCTATGAGATTGTATTTTTGAGGTCTACAATAACCTCTCTCATTTTTGGGTGATTCGACTTCGTTTGCATTTGGCAAGGCGATCTCAGTCGATGCCAAAACTTGCAATGAGGGTCAGTTGAAAGTGGTTCAACAGTGTATCTTTCAAACCGTCTGACCTAGCATCGAACCGTCTGCTCCATCCAATCTAGTTGGCTGGGTAAACACCAGTGACAACCTTGTTCTACCCATAGAGTCACTGAAATGCTCGTGACCACGCTCGACCCAAGTGACCCCAAGGTGCATTAAGCATGATTGGGAAGTGATCTTCTGGGGCTTGTATCTCAGACTTTGTGAGAGGTATCGACAAACTATTAGGTGTTACAGGATCATCTTTTCGAGGTCTACAATAACCTCTCTTGGTTTTGGGCGATTCAACTTCATTTGCATTTGGCAAGGCGATCTCAGTCGATGCCAAAACTTGCAGTGAGGGTTAGTTGAAAGTGGCTCAGCAGTGTATCTTTCAAACCATCTACTCCATCAACTCTGGTTGGCTAGGTAAACACCAGTGACAACCCTATTCTACCCATAGAGTCACCGGAACGCTCGCGACCACGCTCGACCCAAGTGACCCCAAGGTGCACTAAGCACGATTGGGCAGCAATCTTCCAGGGCTCGTATCTCAGACTTTGTGAGAGGTATCAACAAACCATTAGGTGCTACAAGATCATGTTTTTGAGGTCTACAATAACCTCTCTTAGTTTTGGTCGATTCGACTTCATTTGCATTTGGCAAGGCAATCTCAGTCGATGCATAAACTTGCAATGAGGGTCAGTTGAAAGTGGCTCAGTAGCGTATCTTTCAAACCGTCTGACCTGGCATTGAACCATCTACTCCATCAGCTCTAGTTGGTCGGGTAAATGCTAGTGACAACCCTATTCTACCCATAGAGTCATCGGAACGCTCACGACCACGCTCAACCCAAGTGACCCCAAGGTGCACTAAGCACGATTGGGCAGCGATCTTCCGGGGCTCATATCTCAAACTTCGTGATAGGTAACAACAAATTTTTAGGTGATACAAGATCATGTTTTTGAGGTCTATAATAACCTCTCTTAGTTTTGGGTGATTCAACTTCATTTGCATTTGGCAAGGCGATCTCAGTCGATGCCAAAACTTGCAATGAGGGTCAGTTGAAAGTGGCTCAGCAACGTATCTTTCAAACCGTCTGACCTGGCATCGAACCGTCTACTCCATCAACTCTGGTTGGCTAGGTAAAAACCAATGATAACCCCATTTTTCCCACAGAGTCACCAGAACGCTCGTGACCACGCTCGACCCAAGTGACCCCAAGGTGCACTAAGCATGATTGGGTAGTGATCTTCTAGGGCTCGTATCTCAGACTTCATGAGAGGTATTGAAAAATTGTTAGGTGTTACAAGATCATTTTTTTGAGGTCTACAATAACCTCTCTCAGTTTTGGGTGATTCGACTTCGTTTGCATTTGGCAAGGCAATCTCAGTCGATGCCAAAACTTGTAGTGAGGGTCAATTGAAAGTGGCTCAGCAACGTATCTTTCAAACCATCTGACTTGGCATCAAACCATCTACTCCATTAGCTCTGGTTGGCCGGGTAAACGCCAGTGACAACCCCATTCTTCCCACAGAGTCACCGGAACACTCGCGACCACGCTTGACCCAAGTGACCCCAAGGTGCACTAAGCATGATTGGGCAGCGATCTGCCAGGGCTGGTGCAGGGCACCCTCCACTAGTAGGAATTTGAATTGCATTGTTATGTTTGTAATAAATAGGATGGATCTAAATATATCATCCTAATTTTGGTTTGGAATCCCTAATGTGTGATCAAGGATCTTTTGGCACTGTTATAAGCCTAAGATACCTTAGGTCATGGGGTTCACCTAGTTAGTGATAATTTGCTAGGTTAGGCTTATGGAGTCTTAAAGGTTTATTTTAGATTATTTTCACTTGAAAAATCATGTTGATAGGTTTTTATCTCAAAAATAAATCATAAACTCTATCGAGTTCATAAAATGGCATATTTTGCAAAATTGCAAAAATGCAATAAAAGTTGTTGCAACTTTCTAAAATTTCTCGAGAGATTGGAATTGGAAACCCAAGAGTCAAATGGGTTCTCCAATCAATATACCTTCATTTTTAAGGTTATATATGCTCATCACTTTGAACCATAATGATAAGAAGTTGATTTTTGTAAACTGATACCATAAAGGAGGAATACAAACTATTTTTGAGCCATTTCTCAGAGTTGTACGGGCATGTACGGACTTACAGGGTCATGATTTGAATGTGGGAATATTGTATTGCATGTTAGTGAACATTTTCATTGATTTGAAGAAGTTTTAGTTTCATTTGTTAAAGTTATTTCAATTCTTTTCAAAACAGTCCAGGAAGCAAGCTTTTCTACGGCCCTGAACACTAATGGAGGCCTAACTTGCATTCTAGCTGTGGGTTTAACCTAAGAATTTGTAAAATTCAAGTTAGGTCTATATTTCAATAGATTATAAAGGCTCATGTAATGGCTCAAAGGGCAAGGCCTTCATGCATCAGGCCCTAGTCTGAATTTTTGAGAGGATTTAGTCTAGAAAGTAGAAGAAAGTTGTAAAGAAGTGCATAGAATAGATAAGTGAGTGAAGTAAGGGTGGTTTTGAGTCATTTGGGGTTGGAGAAGAATATCTAAAGAATTTTACCAGTTCCATGAACCCTATACCTCATACTTTCTTTGTAAACCAAGCTTAATTAGGCCAATTAGGTTTGTGTCCAAGGTGGGTGTTAGGTGGCGCTGGAGTGGAGTTGGAAGGCAAGGCTTTGGAATCTTAAATAACTTCCAAATGGGTGTCTAAAAATGCCCTGATTGTATCAAGATACTCAATTTTGAAAAAGTTAGAGTAGAAAACCTCTATTGAAAAGGCTATAAGGAAATTGGCGTGCAGGTCTAGTTTGCCATGGTACGGTTTTGGTGGGAATAAACCAAGTGTTATTTTAGAGGCCTTAGGTCATATTAGGACCATCTAAATGCTTGGGAGTAGTCAGGAAGTCCACTGGTGAAGATTTCTATCAATAAGTTAGTTTTAGGCCTAATGTCCCTAAAGCCAAAAAGGCATTGAAGTTTGATTGAGTGTGTAACTTTGTAAAGGGATTTTATTGGGATAGAAATACATTTGTTTGGTTGTGTTATACCATCAAAAGAGTTTGGGATTACCCTTAAGCCTTTGTGGTTGGTTGGTGAGTTGTGGGAGGTAGTAGAAGGGCACTCCAGTTTCTTGTTGTAACCTCTGCATTAGGGGCTCGTATATGTAAACTGTTCGATAGAATGCCCACAAGAAAAGCACAGCATATGGAATTACAGATAGGAGTAGTAGAACTAGTAAAAGGTATCCAAAAATGAAGTTTCCAAAGCTTTGTTAGGTTAGACTGGTCGATGACAATGAGAATTGGTTTTGCACATCGACAGTATTGGCATTCGAGAACATGATAATCTATAATGCAATTTCAATATTAAGACATTATCATTTCCTAAGAATGCCCCAACACCAAATGTCAAGGAGGACCCGACATCTTCCCTGATGGACAGAACCTTGTTTCATGCTCAGTTGTTGGATTCATAGAGGTCTAGGACTATATCAGTGGGAAACTTAAGAGCAATTTTCAATACCAAGTTGATGATGCCTTCATGATGCATGATAATGCAGTTCTTTGTGTTGACATTAGTCATTATTCAGAGATGTTGGCTTCAGGTTTACAGGGTGGGAAAATTGAGGAGGACGTGCTCGCAATTGAATCCCAAAATACGTATGTATGATGGCTTTGTCAAAATGTTTCTTGGTGTCACTTGCATGAAGCGGTATGTGTGTGGAGAGCCATAAATGACACACTCTAGTTATAGCACCAAGCGTCCAATCAAAACATAGAGGCATTAACACTTGTGTTGCAATAAGATCCAGATGGCACTATTCTATAGGAATAGATCCATTTTGAAAGATGTAGAGCGCCAAGTAACATGGACTTTCATAAAAAAATATTACTAAGGCACTCACAAAGGGAGACTTTAATGTATTCGAGAAAGAAGATGTGGATAGACACATCCTCAAGAATTAGTTATTATAACAGTAAAGAAACTGACCGAAAGGGGAAAATAAATAAGGCTCGTAGAGGAGATTTTGGGGGTTCCAGATTCTGCCTGACCCGAGAGACTTTGTGCCAGGGGAGGGATAGATTAGGATTTTTATTGTAATGTAGGGAAAGAGGGATTTTATTTTTAGATAATGATTAATGTACAGGAACAGCAGAATCTTTGTTGTTTTGCTGTGTTCAAAGAAGGATATGTCAGCATATTAAAACTTTGATTTTAGATGCTCACTTTCTGATTGATAGTCATCTTTGAATAATATTGGTTTCTTTTGAATGCGCATCTATTACGTCCGATCATCAGCACAATCATCTGTGGACTTTGTGCTATAGTTTTTCATGTATTTGGAAAGAACCGTTCGTCTTTCTCTCTTAGTTTCTTTTTGTAATGTATTGTTTAGGAAAATGAAATTTGTAGCATTTACTGTCCTTTTCTTTTCAGTAAATTAGTCCCTTTGCATCTATCTCGTGTTTACGAATAGATGTTTGTAAGCCTTTATTGCTTTCAGGTTAAAAGCATTATCATTTATAGTTTAGTTGATTCATTGTAAATCCTGCACGGGGAGCTGTACCCGGATAATTCAGAGGGTGCTTATGCTCCTCAATAGCGAAGTGACCCAACTATTGGTGTCGGTTGAGTCTTTTTGTTTGGGCTTTAAGGGTCATTTTGTAAGCATTTCTTTGGAAGACAAATATGTTCACCAACAAGAAGTTAAACCTCAAACATAATAAGCTCCATGAACAAGGTATTCCAAAGTAAAGAAAAACAAATGTAACTTCAACAAGATATAATTTAAATCATAATGATAATCATAGTCAAGATATAACTTCACCATTCAATTCCATAAACATGAATAATAAATATGTATATACAAAAGATGACGCAAATATAACATATAAATGAACATGTTCTATATATGTATCAAATGTATCAAAAGTATTTCCATATACAAATATGGAACATGTCATTTCAAAATGTCTACAAAATCAATGTTTTAAGGTGTACAATGTGGCATATATGCCATCTCAAAATGTGTCAAGTGTCATCTCTAAATGACCACAAAACTAAAACTGCATCCTATTCTGAAGGGGGATCATCAAAATGTAGCCTCTTTGAAGAAGTGTTGGGCTCTGATTGATCCTACATAAAAAATGAGTTCAAACCAAAGTTAGATTGCTTACTTTATATGATTTGTACATATATATATATATATATATATATATATATATATAATTCATAATTTTCAAACACTAATTTAATTAAAATTATAATTGAATACAAATATTTGTACCTGGTCTCTTGATCACCTACCACAAGAAGGTGTCCTAGCATAAGTCCTGGGTAGTGAAGGGACCATGCCAGCAATACCAACTCTGACCTATAAATATATATTTGCAATAATGAGATTAGTAGAGTGGTGCAACATAGAGTAATAAATCTACAAAATAGGATGATAGCATAATATAATTACAAATTGATTGAACTAAAATTAAAACTTACATCTGGTGATCCCTCCTCTGGAATAGTGGGCTGGGTCAACAAAGAAATGAAGGATTCTCATGGGCCCTCCCTCACAGTCGGAGTAACCTATGAGAGTAAAAAGATTGTCAATTATATATCAATGTACTTCATCATAGCAAACCTGGTTACAAAATACAAATAACAATATGTAAAAGTCTACGTACAATCGGGCTATCACTCTGAATCGAGACGCCTGTAACCCTACGTTGTCGAACCAGTGTCGGGACATCATCAACAGCCACACCCTATACAATAAAGTGCAAGTAAAATATTTATTACTACACACAAGTGGCATACATATGCATGCATAATTAATCTTAAACAATTAACTACCTTTCCTTTGTCGACACCTAATGAAGGAACCCCCTCATGCCCCCCACTGACATCGGCTATAGCTTGCAAGAACACAATAAGATGACAATATATATTAGTAAATGTATGAATTTTATTTCTCTAATTGATAGAGATTTAAGCATGTACACCAAATGATATAAAAAAAAAATAATGGGTACATAATTTATAATATACCATATAGTCATCAAGGCCAAATGAAATGGCCGAAAGTGTGGACTCATCCACCTATTTCACCTCCTCCTGTGTCATCGACTGAACATAAATGGAAAAAACATATATACATAAGTGCATGCAATCATTAAAACTAATCTAAATAAATAAATTATTTTAAAATTAAATAAGTCATGTGACAAATTTATTTATAATGTTTACTCTTACCGTATCAATAGGAGTCAATGGATCTACCTGCACCTCCTAAGCACTCTCATGAGATTTAGATGCTCCATGAGGTGTTGCAGCCTCTGTAGCTGTGTCTCCTATATCCCCCTCATCAATATAATGAAACTAATATATATCAGAATCAGTAAGCGGTCTGAGGCACATATGCCTACACATAATGCACATATGGGGCTCGCATACATGTGAACTCTGATGAGCTATCGATGCGCCATCAACATCCAAAGGAGGCAACACTAACCTGGTCTGAGTGATCAACTGATCACTCAGTAAATGAATGACCCTAATAGTCTATGAGGCAGCCTCTGCAATGATATCAGGATGCTGCACTGGAGGAGGGGGTGCGACATCAGTGGGGGGGACAAAGGAAGTGGCCTTTTGGCGCTGGGAAGATGGCCTAGTCTGAGGAGCTCCTCTACCTACACCCATGTTGGGCCTCATACTCCAATAATCAACATGGTGACCAAGCACAAACTCAGCATACAATTTTTTAAGGAAATAAAATGGGACCTCCAAATTGCTATGGGGTGGTTTATCAAAAACCATCCACCAGCGATCCCAAAAGTTTGTGCGCATTGCTTCATTTGTGCACCATTTTATTGATAATTTGGGCTTTTTGGGGTCAACTGGTATTCTAGTTTTAGGATCAACAAAAAGGGCGGCTATATCTTCCTTACTTATATTAAGGGCCGCAATCCCATCATGGTCAAGCCCGTCATCAAATTGGGCATGCGTATCATCACACCAATGAAGAGCAGCATTATGTTGCTGCATGAGTGTGTCAATGTTTCCAACAATTGTATTTAGTGTGGCAAGCATGGGACCTAATGTAGGTATATTTTGATACATGTTTTGGAAACCCCGTATTGTGTTCAAATTTTCTTGTATCAAATCTTGTAAAGATGGAGGGTTTTGAAGTGAGGGATTGTTTTGGGGATCGTTATTTGGTGCGGGTGGGTTATTTTCTTCATTGTTGTCAGCCATGCCTAATTAAATTAAAAAAAATCTAAATTTCAATCTAATTTCATATATTATTACAAATATAAATACAAAACCCTATTTAAAAAAAAAATGCTACATTTAGCATGAAAATGAAATAAATTAATAAAAATCATATAAATAACTACTTACCGAATATGCTTGGAGTTGAATTTGTTGTTTCTAATATCAAGTATCCGAAAATATATCGGGTATCTGAAAATCATGGAAAGAACTTAAGAAAATCGCACAAGGAAATGAGGAAAAGGGCTCACGGGTTTTGGATTTATGCCACAGTTATCGAGTACCCGATATTATCGGGTACCCGATTAGGCCTATGCTTTGGTGGTAGGTTTGCCCAGGTGTGCTGACACCTAGGCCTACTAAAAAGTCAACAAGCACTTTCATGCGCTTTTGGACGAGTGAAAAGTGAAAGTTTTTCACATCGCCACTTTTTGGCCCCTCATGATCTTGCACATACTCTCTCTCTCTCTCTCTCTCTCTCTCTTATCACCGTCTCTCTACGAAAATTTCAGGAAAAAATAAGAAGTAGGTGTATGTCTAACCACCTTAAACACAATCAAATGATAATTTTTTTTTACAAAATTCTAGATATAAGTAGTAGACTCATGTCCAGATGTGACACATATTTTTTTGTAATTTTTTTCCAAGTTAATAATTAATTATGATTTTTCTTCTACAACTTTTCTAGAATACAAAAACTCTCATGTCTAACCACGTTAACTTAGTCTAAAATTTATCAAATTGAAAAGTTTTTTTATTTTTATTGTAGTAGGAAAAGCATAGAATGTGACATATATTTTGGATTTCAAAAAAGTTATACAATTTGAAAGTTTTAGCTATTTTTCAATAAGTCTATCAATCGGGACTAGAAAGATAACAAGTAGGTCTATGTGTGACCACATTAAACAAAATCAAATGATGATATTTTATTATAAGATTTTAGATAAAAGTAGTAGACTCATGTCTGGATGTGATGTATATTTTTTTTTATTTTTTTTCAAGTAAATAATTAATTATGGTTTTTCTGCTACAAATTTTCTTGAATATAAAAACTCTTGTATTTGACCACCTTAACTTAGTCTAAACTTTATCAAATTGAAAGAACTATTTATTATTATTGTATTAGGTGAAGCATAGAATGTGATGTATATTTCATATTTCCAAAATGTTATATTGTTTGAAAGTTATAGTTATTTTTCAAAGAGTCTATAAATCAGGACTTCTTTTTCACATCGCCACTTTTTGGCATACCATGATCCTGCACATAGCCAATATTAATTAAACCACTTAATGTAACAACCATGCAAAGTCTCCACATAATGTAAATAAGTGCAACATCATATACATGAAATCCTCATACAACTGATACCACAAGGCATACATGATAACCCACATCCACTGCACATATTGCAGGGTATGTAATAATAATAATCCAATATAAAGTACAACATAATATCTCCAAAATAATTGATACAATGATACAAGAACATAAAATAAGGAAGATAAGAATACATCTCTAACAATGTTGAACAAGAAGGTACAAATTCTACAGGGATCATCCAACACTGGTACACGAACGTCAGAATCTCAAAATGATGTTCACCAAAACCAAGCTTTCCAAAAATCTTCCAATTCATCCAAAAGCTCCTCCAAAACCTAATAGACATAATTGAAAATAATGCCCAGAACTCCCTCATAAAGAAGACCTATTCCTCCTAGGGTTTCTAAAACATGCAGACCCTAAAATAGAACTCAACTCTCTCTACCTACTTTTTATCAATTCACTTTGCATGATAAAATAACTCAATAATAAAATAATGCACTTTTTTAATTATAATTCCTAACTCAACTTTTAACTTCAAATTCTAATTCAATTTTCATTTAAATCGAATGTGCAACTTAAATTGCATATAAGTACTTAATTAATCAATAAATACTTTAGCACATAATTAACTATGCAAACTGATAAATGAAATGTTAAATAAATCAACTATGCCCTTTAATTTCATATTTAGATTTAATAATTAATTAAACCCTTTTTATTCCAAATTTAAACTTTTAGTTCAATCTTTTAATTAAAAAAGGTATTTAATTAACCTTAATAATTAAATATTCTCTATATCTAATATTTTCATAATTATAAAATATAATTACTCTTATCTCATAATTACTCCTAATTTAATTATTTAAATCAAATAATTCACACAAGTAAATCCACTTGACTCCCAA
Organism: Chamaecyparis obtusa; assembly: GCA_027943335.1. NCBI lineage: Eukaryota > Viridiplantae > Streptophyta > Pinopsida > Cupressales > Cupressaceae > Chamaecyparis > Chamaecyparis obtusa. Next base: position 953,986 of record BSBK01004569.1, on the reverse strand, counting down.
AACTTGAAAATCAACTAACTCCATATCAAACAAACACCAAGGAAGGGCTCACGAATTCATGTCACCTTGACGAATTCGGATGGGTAGAAATAGATACTTGCCCAATATTTAGGACAATGAATGGCTTGGCTTGGGATTTGGATTTGTATGTTATCTCCCCTCTCTTACCATTGATATTTTGCGATAGGGCACACTCATCCTGGAAATTCAAGGAAGTCGATGCTCGGTACCTACAAACATGCATAAAAGACAAGCATGTACATACATGTATACATATAAATAATCAATGGCGGGGATCAACTGATCATTTGGATCTCACAAGAAAGTAACTATGACTCTATCCCTCAACCACATCAAGCACATCAAACAGAAATGTAAAACATACACATCGACCATACACATGCAAGTATGGGGTCAGTAAAACCATAAGCATTCATGATATCCTAACATATGAATCATCAAAATGAAATACCATCACATAAAAATAACATCATCATTTGCATTTAGTCAACATGAAAATAATTTATAATTTACATACAACATTCCATAATAGGAGCTAACAATGAGTGGAGCTGGAGCTAGAGCTAGAGGTAATTCAAATTTGCTTTTGGGCAGGATTTCTCCCGTGCATGTTGCAGGTGCCCCTACAGATGTTTCTACCCATGGTGTGGAGATTCCTGCTGACTCAAGCTCAGAGGATGTGGCAAAGGTGGATGGAGTCCCATGCAAGAAGATCAAAGACCCTGGTAAAGAAAAATTTTGGGAGGATGATCAACCCCCTTTCCGATCACAAAATGGTAAGCCCTCGAGTTTCACTGAATCTACTTCATTTCATACTCAGGATGTGCCCTCCCCTTTCAAACCCTGGTCCACCTTATTCAGGGCCAAACCAACGGGTAAATCCTCTTTCCCTGGTATCAAGGATTTATCTGATAAGGGGAAAGGGAAATATGCTATAGTTATTCCTAACGAGCTTGTTGACCATAACATCATTGCGATGGCCCTAACATTGGTTGGAAAATTCATTGGGGCTAGGCCTAATATTGATGTCGTTAGAGATTTCACTAAAAAAAAATGGAATCTCAAAGGCCATGTGGGTATTACTATTATGGCTAAGGGTTTCTTGTCCTTTGAATTCTCTTGTCAAGAGGATTTTGATAGGATTCTTTGTGCTGGGGCTTGGACTATAGGCAAGGATACTTTGTCTTTATAGAAATGGTCTCCTAACTTGGATTTGAATGATTATTTCTTTGTCCAGGCCCCGATGTGGGTTTGGCTTCCTAAACTTCCTCTGGAGTTTTGGTTTGAGGATGTCTTTTAATAGGATTGCTAGGTCTTTCGAGGAACTCCTCTTGATTGACCTCGTTATTGTAGCAAGAAGTAGGCTGACCTATGCTAGAATTTGCATTAGAGTTGAGCAAGGTAAATACATGATAGAGATCATTGAGATTCATTCTAAGCTAGGGAAATGATTGCAAAAGATTGACTATGAAAGTGTTCCTTTTTCTTTCTTTCATTGAAAGAAGGTGGGTCATCTGGCCAAGGCTTGTCCAGAGTTCATGATTAAGGAAAAAGCTAGAAAAGCCCAAAAGAAATCTTGGAAGAGAAAGGAATCGACAAGCTTGTCTGAGGAAGAAGCTCTTGATAATAAGGGCTCTGCTCCACTCCAGAAGGAAGCCACAGTGAGGATCCCTTTGCTAAATATTCCAAAGCAAACCATAGTATAGGATAACACTGAGGAACCCCCTTCTTTGAATGGCCTTGAGTAGGCTATGGTTAATGCTGAGACTTTCCCTTCTTCTTGGGAGGAGTCTATTGAGGTAGTTGGTGGTTATGTCCCTCTACTTCCCGAGAAGGTTGGTGATAAAGAACAAAGGTTTCTGGAAGGAGGTGACTCTAACACTGACTGCATCTCTATTGTCTTGAAATCCCTTAATACACAAAATGCGGAGGAAGGATAATTTATCCCAAGGCTTGTGGGATTTAATACCCCAGCTAGTGCTCAACCCCAAGTGGGATAAGGTTGTAATACCCTTATTCCCTCCCCGACCAAGTGGTTCTTGGTCTCCAACGATAACCTTGGTTCTCCCACCTAGCTTTTGAAGATGGAGGAGTTGTTCAAATCGGTCTCTCTGAGACAGATTTCTATGATGGAGGTGTTGTTCACTAAATTCAAGGAAGGAAAAGAAGATGGAGGATGGATTTTGGTTTCAAACCAAAGGAAATAAAAAGAACAACAGGGACCCGTCTCCTATCTCATTAGCAATAAGAAGTAAAAACAAAGCTGATGTGGGAGCCAAACCAAGAACACCAGGAAGGAAGAAAGCCAGCCAAATTTGAGAAGAAAAAGATAGTAAGAATATCACAAATGGGACTCAACTTACCTTATGTGAGGCATGCTCCCAAAGAATAAATGAAGATTATCTCTTGGAATATTCATGTTCTGAATGGACCACATAAGTAAGATATTATTAGGAATATGATTAGGGATCATAGACCGAGTTTTTTGATGATTCAAGAAACTAAGATGAATAAAGAGAAAGTGGAAAGTCTCAAACTCTTGAAGTCCATGGAGGTTGTGGGAACCAGCTTTGATGGGGCTTTTGGGGGACTTGGTATTTTCTAGAATTCTGCCATCTTGAAAGGGGATGCCATTCATGAGGAAGTTAATCTTCTGTTTATGAAATTCATGAGTAAACATGATAATGATAGTTGGTTAATTTTGAATGTTTATGCTCCTAATTCCAAAAAGGCTAGATCCAAGTACTGGGAGAGGATTAGGACTATTACTTTTGTCTTCTAGTTCTCTAGAGGGATTAACATGGGAGATTTCAACACTCCTCTTAAAGAAGGGGAAAATCTTGGAGGGAGTATTTCAGACCTAGAAAGCAGAATGGACCTTATGGACTTTATCAATGATTAGTCCCTCTTTAACCTAGACCTCCATGGGGCAGCATATACTTGGTCTAATAGAAGAACTGGTAATTATTGTATTTAGGTACATCTTGATTGCACCCTTATTACCCTTGATTGGCTCCATCTCTTTTCTTGTACTCTTTTGGCCCTGGCTAGAATTGGTTCAGACCATTCCCCCATTTCTCTTATCCTTGATCCCCTCATAGTTAAGAGATTTTTTCCCTTAAGATTTGAAAAAATGTAGACAACCCACCTAAACCTGAACAATAAGTTGAAGGAATGGTGGGATATTAATATTGATGGCTCTGCCATCTTTAGAATTGCTAAAAAACTTAGGAATGTTAAGAATAACATCAAGCTTTGGAACAAGAATGAATTTGGTGATATCTTTCTTCCAAAGCCGAGATTCTTATGGATCTTAATCTTATTCAAGGGGAGATTTAGAACTTTGGATATGATCTTGACCACCTCCAAAAAGAGAAATCCTTACTTTCTGATTATCATAATGTGATAGGCAAGGAGGAATTATATTGGAAACAAAGGTCTAGATCGATCTGGCTAAAAGAAGGGGATAAAAATATGAGGTTCTTCCATCTTACTACTATAAAGCACAAAGCTACTAATAGAATCAGAAAACTCAAACATGAGGAAAAGACTCTTTCGGATGACAAGGACATAGCCAATGAAGTTGTTGCTTTCTTCTCATCCATTTTATCTAAAGACCATCACCTCTCTTTGGAAGACCAGACCATGATATTGGGTAGCATTCCAAAGATTATCTTTGAAGACCAAAATAAAGCTCTCTACTCTATCCCTAAGGAGGGGGAAGTTTTTAAAGTTGTGCAATCTATGTCAGGGGATAAAGCACCTGGCCCTGATGACTTCCCCATGTTCTTTTTGCATATGTACTGGGACATTGTTAAGAGGGATGTGCTTCAAGGTATTCAAGAATTTTTTGGCTCCAAGAATATTCTGAAGAACCTGAATGCTACCTTCCTGGTTCTCATTCCCAAAATTCTTGGTGTGGAGGATATGGATAACTTTAGACCCATCAGCTTATGCAACTCTTTTTACAAGATCATTTACAAGGTTCTTACCTTGATACTTTTCAATCTACTTCTCTTTCTCATCTCGCATCAACAATTTGGTTTTGTCCTTGGGAGATAGATTCTCAACTCCATCATTACTATTCATGAGGTTATATATTCCCTTGTTTTGGCCAACAAGGAAGGGTTCTTCCTTAAGATCGATCTCTCCAAATCTTATGATCAGGTGGATTGGAAACTTTTGCTAAAAATCTTGGAAGCTTTTTGTTTCAACCATGGCTCTTGTAGAATCATCCACTAGCTAGTCTCATCCCCCTCTATGGTGGTGTTGATCAATGGGTCCCCATCGACTTTCTTCAAACCCTCCAAAGGCCTCAAACAAGGTGACCCTCTTTCCCTTGTCCTCTTTATTACTATGGCTGAATGCCTTAGAAGACTTATTTTGGCTAAGATTGCCTCCAATGCCTTAAAGGGAATTAAACCTTAGGGAATTCTAAATTCTCTCATCAACAATTCATTAATGACACTATTTTGGGGGGAGAGGTCATGATCAAAGAAGCTAAAGTTATGAAAAGTGTGTTGAATAGATACTCAAATGCAACTGGATAGCTTATCAACTAGAACAAGAGTTTGGTGTATCTAATCAACACCCCGCATGAAAGGAAGCAAAGGATTGTAGAGATCTTGGGTTGTAGTTCAGATCTCTTCCCTTCAACATATTTGGGTCTTCCTTTGGGGTTGAAACCTCCTGAGTCCCTTTGGAACAATTTAATTGATAGATTCAATAGGAAGTTGGTTGGTTGGAAAGGTGTGATGCTTACTCAGGCTGGGAAGATCCAGCTTCTGAAATCTACTCTCCAAAACCTTCCTACCTATGCTTTGAGCCTCTTCACAATTCCATCAATTTTTTTTGAAGCTATGGAGAAGATTCAGAAAATATTTCTTTGGTCTGGGGTGGCAAACCACAAGAGGCTTCCCCTTATTTCTTGAGACAAAGTTTGCATCCCAAAGAGTCATGGTGGCCTTGGTCTCAGGAGTATTAGGGCCTTCAATAAGGTGCTTCAAGATAAACAAGTGTGGTAGATTTTTTAGGATACGAGAGATTGGAGTGATATAATTGTTTCTAAATACCTCCACTCAAATAATTATTTGAAAAATATCCTATTCTACAATGATATTCCTAAAAACTCTTTTATTTGGAATGGTCTCCTCAAGGCCAAAGATATTGTTGCCTCTCATGCCAAATGGAAAGTTGGAAATGGAGAATCTATTAACTTGTGGAATGATGACTGGCTCCATTTCATGATTCTGGCTAATGTGGAGCCCTTCAATAGCTGGAAGGAGGTTTTCTTACTTCTTTTTAGGATTCAAGTCTATAACTACAAAGATAGTAATGATTGGGTGAACTTTTGTTCTCTTTCACCAGACTTGGAACCCCTCATGAGGTCTCTCTTAGCCCTGTCCCTTTCTCAATCCCTAAATATCTTAGTTTGGGAAGCCTCTCCTAATGGGGAATTCTTAGTTGCCTTGGCATTTTTGGATATTCCCAACCCTTCCCCTTCCCCTTGCTAGGCTAAAGCTTGGTTTCCTGGTTTAATCCCTATGATCAACATCTTCTTCTCGTTGTTGCTGCAGAACCACATTCTCACTGTTGACAACCTTGTTAAGTGTGGCATTCTCATTCCCAATATGTGTGTCCTCTATAAATATGATTCTAAATCTATGCAACATCTCTTTATCCACTATCCCTTTGTGGTGGATGTTTGGTTTTCCCTCCTCTCCTCTTTTGGCTAGGTTTGGGTTTTCCCTTGACTATCCATGACTATTTTTCCTAGTGGACTCCCCCATTCCCTTCCTCTCCTAATTTTAGAAAACTCTAGTCCTGGGCCTTTTGATGTAAGGAAGGTAGGGGAGAGGGGCCAAATGAACACCCTAATCCAAATCTACCTTGTAGAGATCACACATGGAAGAAAAAACACACAAAGTGAGAGAGAATGAAGAACATATCCTTTTATTCATCAAATTAATTCATACATGTCAGGCTGTAAAGCCTTCTCGGTTAGGGCTAGATATAATAATTCAATTACAACAGTCCTCCAATATGCAAGGATTCATAAATTATCTTTAGTCTTCTAACTCATAACTGCTACCCAAAGAAAACTCCCCTTAACTACAACCAACGACTACATTATATACAAGAGGCTACTGAAACAAGTCACCCTTCAGATCCACCATTAGTGGAAGGAATGACTAGATCTAGGTCCACATGCTTCCCAATGATAGATACCAATTGTATGGTAGAAAAATGACCACACTTCTATGAACCCTTACATGCAAGGTTGCTCAAGAATGAGGCCTCACAAAGCAACTCATAGCTCTCTATGCATGGAGTTGCAAGGGACTATGATGTATTTTCTCTCAGCTAGAGCTACAAGCTTGTGACCTTGCTAGTCAACCACACAATGAGAGATTCGAATGAGGACAAAGGCAAGAGTGCCAATATCCTCAAGAATCACTATGAAAATGCAATGCAATGCAAACTAGTCTATGGAAATGAAAATGCAATGCAACTAAGCTATGAAATGGAAAGAACAAGTGTTACAAATCCCTCCTATTAAGCTATGTGAGTTAAATCTATTGCATCAAAGGAAACTAAGTTAGATGCCATGAGAGCTAAAATGAAAGAATGAAAGACTAAGAACAATAAGGTTTCCAAAAGCTCCAAAAGTCTCCAAGAAGTCCTACAACATAAGATTAGTATTCAAAACATGGGATCCTAAAATGAGAAGAGAGCTCTTCTTTTATAGGAAATGAGAAAGAATGGACCATGGATATTAAGAGGCAAAAGGGCTTAATCAGCGGTGGAGGTTGAAAGAGGATCAATCCATGCACACAAGTATCCTCTAATGAGAGTGAAGTGTTGACTTTTGAGCCTCATGTGAGACAAAAAGTACTTTCTTTTTTTTTGTGAAATAAGAATTTGTGCAACTTAGGATAAGAGGAAAAGTGGGGCTTTTTATTTAATCAAAAGGGGAGGAAATATTCCTTTTAATAAATAAAGACTTAGGATAAATGGTTAGCCCAAGGATAAAAATCCAATATATGATCGAAATTAAGATTTGATCAAAAAATTGATAATGTTGAGAATATTGATTATTGATAAAAATGATTCAGGGTTGATAAATCAAATAAATGGGGCCCAAAGTCTAGGCGACTATTTTTGGGTGCATACATTTGCCCCTCTTTGACTAATGTGTGATCGATTTGGGAACACATGTAGTCAAAGAATGAAGTTGAAATGTGAGATTGATCTGGGATCACAAAACAACTCAGATGTGAGGTCGATTCAGGATCACACCCGGATAAACATAAACAAAGGCCTTTGAATATGAGGTTGATTCGGGATCACATTCAAAGTAAGAGATAAGAATCTCAAATTTGAGCAAAAGCTCACAAAAGATGTTTGAATCAGGAAAATCAAGAGAATCAGGGATGAGAATCCCATAGGTACTACCCCCTCAGAGTTGAAATTGAAAGCAAATAGAGGAGAATGGAAAATTGATAAAAGATTTGATCAAATCATAAGGAAATCATAATCGAAGGTAAAGGTCAATAGGTTAACCATTAGGCAATGACACATGCCCCAGTGAGGAAGTAGAAGAATAGAAATAGAAGACTAGAAATAGAGTGAATGAAAGACTAGAAAATGTGAGAGACATGGAAGGAAGAAATTCCATCGGAAATCAAATTATGCCTCAAAAGGTCAGTCAATTGCGCAGAAGAAAGGGAAAATTTTGAAACATGATTTTGACTACCAAGATGACCTCCGATTTTGATTTTGAGTCCAAAAATAGATCTAGGATGTTGAAATTAGGTAGGGGTGCAATTTTTGCGCAATTCTGAGGTGTTTTGAAATTTGGTCAACAAGTCAAAATGCTATAAAAAGTGTGAAAATGTCATTTTCAAAAATCATTTGAATTTTAACTATTTGAGAATCTAGAGCTCTAAGAGATAGCAATGGCTCAACCAGCAAGAGTTCCCATCCATAGACACTAATTTGAGCGCTCCCGATTGCACAACCGGCCTCCGCATTATGGTGCCTCGGTATGTTTTCGAAAACTTTCCCTTGTTTGAACATTTAATGAGCATTTATTGCAATTAAACATGTTTTTAAATTTTCAACTTTTAGACTAGGGTGCCATGTCATGTGACACTTTACAAGTTTCGCGCTCTATGAGAAGAAGCGTCGCGTGACACTTCACGGTCGAAAAAAGTGTCGCCCGCTTTGGTAGAAAGTGTCGCCTATCTTCGAGTGAACTGTCGTCTGCTATCGGGCGAACTGTCGCCTCAGGTTTGAACTGTCGTACTGTTATGCGGAGAAGTGTCATGCGACAATCCTGCTGATCACAGTGTCACCTGTACCTGACAGTGAATCCTTTTGGCCAAATTTAGACTTGATTAGCTTGTTGTTTCTTTCATTTACTTCAATTAGACAGAGTTAGTTTGCATATTTCATTTAGATTTTAGATTTTGCTAACCTTGTGGGCCTAACTAGTTGTGGTTGTAGGTGCCTTTGCTTAAGAAATTTGCCAAAAATCGCATGTCAAAGAGGGCTACTAACAGTTTTTGCAGGGTTTCCCAAAAAGCATAAAAACAAAAAAATGAAAATTTTGCTTGTGATTTATTTCCTTTCAAGTGTGGCATTCACTAATTGTATTAGGAACTTTAATACCTTGTGAAAGAGATTTTGAGGTGGTAGGAGAAGTATGCTCTTCACCTTTAGGTGAATCAGAAAATCTTGACCCATCTTAAGGTTTTGGAAGCAAGGGAGTAATTGAATCTCTTTGCTTGGTGTGTTTGGGAGAAGTTTTTGAGATAGGGGAGTATGCTCTTCACCCTTGAGGTGAACCAAAAACCTTGAACCTCAAAGATTATGCATTTTTGTTTAGTTTAGGAATCCTTTAGTAGGCCTACTCTTGATTAATCAAGAGGAATGACTCAAGTGGGGACAACCTTGTCATCATTTTCTTTGGTGGCGAGTGATTCCAACTCACTATAATCTCAAGGCTATCAAGGACACCAAAAACCTTGGTAGAAATAACACTTGTCTTCGTTTGATGTGAGTAGCTCATGGGATTGCGACCATGGGGAAAACATTGAACAAGAATGCTTAAGGTACTCTTGAGGCCGTGAGGTCTGAGTTCTCTTTGAGGAGCAAGAGGGATGTTATGAACGGAAATCCTTATTAAGGACCATAGATAGAAGCCACCTTATTTTAGCCACTTATCTTCTTAGTGCAAGGATTGATCCAAGTGGAACAACCTGGATCACCTTAAGATACTCACAATATGTGTTCCTTTGGTTGTGTCTTTGGCACTTCCATGACAAAGCCAACATCTATTGTGGGTAACCACTTTGTGTGAGGCAAGGGAACATCAAGTTGTGGGCTAAGTTGGTAAGTATTGAGCCTTGTCTTGTAGGTAGATATTGTTTGAACTATCTTCGATTATGTGATACCAGTGTAAACATTCTTAACATACAAACAATCGGTAGCATTCATAGGGTGCTTTTTCATTTTTGATATCACAAGTGTTTGTCTTGGCAAGGTTGCCTTTGCCCTTGTTTCAAGTGCTTGAAGACACGTTTGATCCCGTACTATTTGCAAACCTGTCACGTTACTACTATCATTGAGATCAAAATTGAAAAATCAACCTTCAGACCAAAAATTTTGAACAAACAAGCCTTAAAATTGAAATTTTCAACTCCACTGGTCAAAGAGTCGTACGATACTGAAACAGTGTCACCTTTTGTTTTGAGAATTGTCGCGCGACAGTTCGCCCCTGCACAACTGTCATCCCGCTTGGCAGAAAGTGGCGCGCTCACTGCTTGGAAATTGTTGCCTGTCTGAAAGAGAAGTGTCACCTACAGTTAAAACTATCGCCGGCCTTAAGGCGAAGTGGCACCCTAATCTAAACTATCATCTTGCTTGCCTGGAAAGTGTCGCCTGAGTAGTTTTGTTGTATTTTCAGTTTTAGTTAGTCTCAGTCACCGGTAGTTAGGCTAGGTCTTGGAGTAGGTTTCTTGCTCTGTTGTTAGAGACCTGTCTTGACTCTAAATTTTTGATTTTTTCTCTCTAGGGATAGCATCAATTGATCTACAAGGTCACTTTGAAAATAATTGTCAAGTTAGCAAGATATTCTTAGTGAGAAAGTTTATCTCTAGGATTGTTAGCTACATTCTTGGAGAATTTTAGTACTCTTATTGTCCAAATCATTTTTATCTCAATTTTAATTATATTTTGGCCTAGTCCAACCTCCTAGTTCAAAAGTGCAAGGGTAGTCACCCTCTGATTTAAAGCACCTCTTTGACAGTGTTGGTAAAGCCCCTTTTTCTATCTTTTCATTTGATTTTAGAAAATAGAGAACTTCGATTATCCTAGTTTGGTGTTGACACTTTGAGAGGTCATCTTATCATTAAGAGTCATTTTCTTTCATGTCAGTTACCACAAGGTACCAAGTCAATCAAGGGAAGTGACCCCCTATTGTGTTTAATCAGTTACCACCAATCAAGACTCGTCAATAGCATAAGGGAAAAGGACCTCTTTTTGATCAATCTCCTAAGAGTGAATTTGAGGTTTGCTTTAATCCAAAGGGTAATCCTAGTGAAGTAAGCACCTCTTTAGCACCACTTTCATCAAGTATGGACATGAGTTACACTTTCACTCGACAACAAAGAGAAGCCATGAATCAAACTCTTGAGGATATCTTCCAATGGCATAGGAGAGAGTACGGTGGTTCTTCTCATGCTAGTCCACCCAGTTCACCTCCCAACAACATGAGATATTTTGATGCCCACCAAAGAGTCGAGAGACATTATAAGCAAACTCACTCAGATTTAGGGTCACAACATGAGGACTAGAACAACAAATCTAGTGACCACCACATCAACGCAGCCAACGCAATAAGGCATTCGAGACCATCCTCTCCACTTAAAGATACCTCTCGATATGCAAATACGAGATTAAAAAGCATTGAGAGGGAGAAGCAAGCCTATTTGGATGAACAAGCTACTAAAAAAGAGAAATTTAGACAACTAGAAGAAGAGGAACGTGCATTATTAGACATAAGGAAGAGAGTCACCCAAGAACAAGAAGATAGACTCTATGCACAACAACTCCAAAGTCGATTCAATGGGAGGGGTACCAATAGTGGGACCAACTCACCCCCATCTACCCCTTCACCAAGTCCTAGAAGAAGATCAAGGATGCCCTCACAGTCCCCAAGTCCTAGAGGAAGAAGGGCTTCAAGATATGATCATCATAGGAGACGATCACCTCATAGACATTCAAAGCGGCCCTCCCAACAAACACATCATGGCTCACAACATGGAGGAAGTTATACCAACTTTGATAAAATGGATTTTATGACTATGCAACAAGAACCATCCTTTCAAGCATATGTGGAAAGATATGTGGAGCAAAACAAGGATCAATTCCTAGAAAGCCTTATCAACAAAGGTGCTAAGGTCCCCTACAGTTTTGATGTCCACCAAAAGATTAAGAAATAGAATCCTTCAACCAATGAGGTGATCATGCAAATGCAAAAGGATATAGAAAAGATGAGGGCTCCTAAGAGCATCTTTAATTTGGACTCCATATGCCCCAACCCAATTGACAAGAGTGTGGTATTGGTTGAGTTCCCTAAGAAAGTGGAGTTTCCAACCTATGACAAATATGATGGTGTTGGTGACCCTCATGACCATGTTTGACAATTCTAAATAATGAGCTTTTCTTTTCACCATGAAGACTCCTACTTGATGAGATTATTTCCAAGGAGTCTCAAGGGTCAAGCCATGGAGTGGTTCACCAACCTTACTCCTCCAGTAAAGATATTCAAGGAACTTGTCCAAAGATTTGTTCAACATTTTGCTTATAATCTGTCAAGGTCGGTCACGATGCTTGATTTGTGCAAACTCAAACAAAATCAAGGAGAACCTTTTGTCACCTTCTTGTAAAGATGGAGATGATTATGCTCAAAGTATCCTCAGAAAATTCCTGAGGAAGAAAGAATAGACATCATTGTGAGCAATTTAATACCAGAGCTAAGGTATGAGGTTAGGAAGATCCCATTTAACTCTTTTGACACCATGGTAGAAGTGGCATGTTGCATAGAGGATGTCCTAAAAGAACAAGAAATTTTGGCTAAATCAACTAACAACAACAATAGCCAAAACAACAACAATAATGGTCATAAGGACAAAAAGAACTCTTATTGGAATAAGAATAAGCAGGTGGTCAATGATGGAGTTGTTGACTCATCACAACCTAAGAATGAAGGAGTTCTTAATCTCTCTCATGCAGTTCAAGCCATGAAGCTACAAACATCTTCAGGACAACAAGAGAATAAACCCAAGTATCAAGGGAGACCTAAAAAGGAAAAGAGGCAATTTACCAAACTTGGGGATTCATATGCAGACATTTTCAAGACATTAATTGCCCATAATTTGGCACAACCTCAGGATCCTGCCAAGCACCGCATACCAGATCCTAAACCTCATTGGTGGGATGAGAAGGCCTTTGGTGTCTTCCACAATGGAATTGGACATGATATAGAAAAAAAATTTAGACTTAAGCATCTTGTTCAAGACCTTATTGAGAGAAATAAATTACAAGTTGATGGTCTAACCACTAATGCGGATCACAAATCTTTTAAAGAACCCTTGCCCAAATATGAGAAAGGAGAGAATTCCAACAACAAGAATGGCAAGGCTTCTATCAACTACACTTATACAAATGCTGAAAATGTTATTAACATGCTTGAAGTGGTTGATGATAATTTCAACATGACGAGAGGAAAAGACCCTTATGGATATGATGTGGATTCAACTCCTATGCGATGAAAGACCCGTTGTGGTGCTAAGAGGTCCTCACTCATGAAGGATGTCCCAACCTCTTAATGTTGTTACTAGAAGCCAAGCTCAAGGTCCCATCATTATTAGAGGTCCTAACTCTAGTAAGTCTAAGCAGCTAGTGTCAAAGGGTGTTCTTCCAAAATCTGTTGTTGGTCCTGAGTTGAATTATAATCTTGTCGACCAATTACAATGTACACCAGCGCAGATTTCAATCTTTGAGCTTTTGGAACTGTCCCCTAAACACAAGCGTGTCCTTGAGGATGCCTTGCGAATGGCTAATGTCCCTAATAATATAGATGTAGATCAATTCCATAATATGGTCAACCACTTGGCTAGCCCTCACTACCTTACATTCTCAGAGGAAGATGACAAGTCATTAAGCCACCCACACAATTTGGCCCTTCATATAGAGGTTATGATCCACAAGACCCGTGTCAGGCGCATATTGATAGATGGGGGTGCCGGGCTTAATATTTGTTCTTTGAGCTTATTGAAGGCCTTGGGTTATTCAGAAGAAGTCATTGATACAAGGAAGAAGATAACTATCAAGGCTTATGATGAAGCAGAACATAGTTCTAAAGGATTGGCTGTTCTTCCTATCCGAATTGGTCCTGTAGAGAAAGATATTTTGTTCCAGATTGTTGATGCCGGTCCTTTGGCTTACAATATTTTGTTAGGTAGACCATGGATACATGAGATGCAAGCAGTCTCGTCTACTTATCATCAGTGTGTAAAGTTCCCTTACAATGGAATAGAAGTCTATATACCTGGAGACAACACACTGTCAGTCAACACAATTTCAATAGGGTCTCACATTCCTTTGAATAGGGAGGCTAACACTTTTGATACTGCATTTGAGCAATGCAAGAATAAATTCAAGACCATAGATCTTGGTATGCGAGATTACAAATTGGATTCATTTACGAAATTGCCAATTTCCCCTAGGTCTTATGGCAAACCTTCTCAAGATATGAAACCTTCATCTTCAGCCATGACATTATTCGAACAAGTTTGTGGAATCCTCAGTTCCGATTCAAGAGGAAAAAGAAGAGGTTGCCGTTAGGGACTGGATTTACCGAGAAGAGAAATACCTACATAATGAGAATTTTGCACCTTCCCCTAGAGCTTATGGGAGAGGGTATACATTGGTCAAGAGTATGGGTTATCCAGGACATGGTCCCCTTAGTCAAAGATTGGATGCCAGGTCTAAACCTTTAGATCATGCACTCTTTGCATGAAAGGATAAGTCAACAGTTGGCTTAGGTTTTGAAAATAAGAAACAAAAAAGTGTCCCTATCTCAACTACGACAGACAGTGACAATGACTCATACTACACACCTAATCTCTCTAATCAGCAAGACATGTCTGATGATTGGGTGCCTCCAACAAATCTCCTTTGGGGAGATTCAAAAGATTTGACAATTGATAGTCCTACTATCCCAACTGCAATGGATAGTGACTATATGAATGCTAGATTGACAATGGAAAGTGTTGCTATCCTGGCTGCGATAGATAGCAACAATGCTAGTGCTAGAGAAAGGGAAACCTTTCCTAACCTTGAGGCTTCTACATCACGAGGCCCAAACAACGATTTAGAGACAGACTCACATGAGTATGAATGGGACTCACTTTCAGATGCAATAGTTGATTTGGACATGGATGTTGTCCATACTTATAGTACTCAACCTGATGTGACCAACGAGCCTAGTGTAGGACTGGAGGATTGGACTCCTCGAATTGCCTTAGTGGACGACGCTTTGTTTGATAGGACAAATCTTGACTCGGGTATCTTAGGAGGAGACTTGATGAATCCCAATTGTATGGTCACCAGAGATAACACCTTCTACATAAACAATGTTGAACCAATCATTGACCTACCCCTTGTTCATTTCCACCTAATTGATTGGTCTCAACGTCACCAAGAACCTCAGCTCTTAAACTTTTAGAATGACTATGAAATTGCCTGTAATCTACATGCTCTTAAACCTGTAGTCTCTTCCACCAGTGAACTAACAACAAGTATGACAGAGCCTGATATTAAGTACCTTAGTCTAAAAGTAAAAGAAAAAGAAAAAAAGAAAAATAGGTCTGATGGCGAAAACCACCTTGTGGCAGTATCAAAACCAAAAATAGTAAAAAGAAAAGACGTATCCAAGGGTGAAAACCTCTTTGACATGCCTAAGGATGGGGTACTTAATAACTTGCCAAGTTACTTCCAAGATAGGTCATCAGTTCTTATTGAGCCTACGCAACCAGTGAATCTGAATACAGAAGAGGCTCCCCAAATAGTGCACCTTGCTCAGTCTCTATCAATTGAAGAAAAAGAGGCATATACAAAGTTTTTGCAAAAGAAGAAAGTCAACTTTGCTTGGACATATTCTGATATGCCAGGGCTTGACATTGATCTTTTTATGCATCATCTATCTATAGCTCCAGGAATAAAACCAGTCAAACAAAAGTTGAGGAAAATGCACCCTCATATAGCTCTTCTTGTTAAGGCTGAATTAGAAAAGCTCTTACGCGCAGGATTCATTCGAGCTATCGACTATGCTGAGTGGATCTCCAATATTGTTCTAGTTTCAAAACATGATGGGTCCATTCGCATTTGCACAAACTTTAGAGACCTCAACAAAGCATGCCCAAAGGATGACTTTCCACTCCCAAACATAGACATGATAGTGGATATGATGGCGGGTTATGAGATATATTCCTTAATGGATGGGTTTTCCAGATATAACCAGATAAAAATGGCTCCCGAAGATCAAGAGAAAATAGCCTTCACATGTGCATGGGGAACCTATTGTTGGAACGTCATGCCATTTGGCCTAAAGAATGTAGGAGCAACATACCAGTGAGCTATGACCACAATTTTTCATGATATGATGCATAAGAACATGGAAGATTATGTGGATGATACCCTGGCTAAATCTAGAAAATGGGACACACACCTCGATGATCTGGAAGTCATCCTAGATTGCATGGCACAATTTCAGCTTAGATTGAATCCAAAATAGTGTGCATTTGGATTTGCCTCAGGTAAACTCCTAGGATTCATAATTTTAGCAAAAGGAATAGAGGTTGATCCTGAAAAAGTCCAAGCTATATTGGATATGCCACCTCCAAGAAATATCAGTCAAATGAGAAGTCTTCAGGGACGTCTTCAGTCGATCAGGAGGTTTATTTCTCAGCTTGCAGACAGAGCACAACCTTTTAATAAGACATTTCATAAGGGTGCTTCTTGCATATGGAATGAGGAATGCCAAAAGAGCCTAGATCAAATTAAACAATACTTGGCTAATCCTCCAATTTTGATGCTGCCTATTCCTGGGAAACCATTGATTTTATACATTTCAGCAACAGAGTCTTCCTTGGGGGCATTGTTGGCTCAATTAGATGATACTGGGAAAGAAAGGGCCATTTACTACATTAGTCGTACTCTAGTATCTTATGAGATCAATTATAATAGCATTGAAAAGTCTTGTCTGGAAGTAGTGTTTGCTTCCCAAAAGTTGTGACACTATATGCTTGCTCATACTATACATTTGGTTGCAAAAATTGATCCTCTTAAGTACTTACTTAGTAAGGCCACCCTCACGGGTAGGCTTGCCAAGTGGATGATGGTTTTATCTAAATTTGATATAGAGTACATTGAAAGAAAAGCCATAAAAGGGCAAGCTATTGCTGACCAATTAGCTGACTTTCCAGTTAAGGATAGTATGCCTATTCAGGTAGAATTCCCAAATGAACACATACTGTATATGACTACCCACACTTGGAAGATGTTCTTTGATGGTTCCCACATGCACAATGGATCAGGTGCTGGAGTATTATTTGTCTCTCCCCATGGGTACAACATTCCAAAGTCTTACAAACTTTTATTCCCATGTACAAATAATATTGCCGAATATGAAGCTTTGACCAATGGATTGAAAATGGCTATAGAATGGAACATAATAGAATTACATGTCTTTGGGGATTCACAGCAAATTATCAACCAAGTCAATGAGGAGTATCAAACCAAGGATGATAAATTGGTACCTTACAAAAAGATGGTTGAATCATTGAGACGTTACTTTACATTTGTGACATTTCAACAGATCCCCAGGATAGAGAACAAAGCTGCAGATGCTATGGCCACATTAGCTTCACTCCTTCAGTTGGAACAACATGAATCAAGATTTGTATGGTAGAAAAATGACCACACTTCTATGAACCCTTACATGCAAGGTTGCTCAAGAATGAGGCCTCACAAAGTAGCTCATAGCTCTCTATGCATGGAGTTGCAAGGGACTATGATGTATTTTCTCTCAGCTAGAGCTACAAGCTTGTGACCTTGCTAGTCAACCACACAATGAGAGATTCAAATAAGGACAAGGGCAAGAGTGCCAATATCCTCAAGAATCACTATGAAAATGCAATGCAATGCAAACTAGTCTATGGAAATGAAAATGCAATGCAACTAAGCTATGAAATGGAAAGAACAAGTGTTACAAATCCTTCCTATTAAGCTATGTGAGTTAAATCTATTGCATCAAAGGAAACTAAACTAGATGCCATGAGAGCTAAAATGCAAGAATGAAAGACTAAGAACAATACAGTTTCCAAAAGCTCCAAAAGTCTCCAAGAAGTCCTGTAGCATAAGATTAGTATTCAAAACATGGGATCCTAAAATGAGAAGAGAGCTCTTCTTTTATAGGAAATGAGAAAGAATGGACCATGGAGATTAAGAGGCAAAAGGGCTTAATCAGTGGTGGAGGTTGAAAGAGGATCAATCCATGTGCACAAGTATCCTCCAATGAGAGTGAAGTGTTGACTTTTGAGCCTCATGTGAGACAAAAAGTACTTTTTTTGTTTTTGTGAAATAAGAATTTGTGCAACTTAGGATAAGAGGAAAAGTGGGGCTTTTTATTTAATCAAAAGGGGAGGAAATATTCCTTTTAATTAAATAAAAAACTTAGGATAAATGGTTAGCCCAAGGATAAAAATCCAATATATGATCGAAATTAAGATTTGATCAAGAAATTGATAATGTTGAGAATATTGATTATTGATAAAAATGATTCAAGGTTGATAAATCAAATAAATGGGGCCCAAAGTCTAGGCGACCATTTTTGGGTGCATACACCAATATTAAATCAGTGACCACAAATAAATGGACAAGTTGGCCTCAATAGAAAACTAATAGAAATAACTCAGTAAGAAAGGATAATCAAGCACCGGGGAATTAACCGACCAACTCAGTTAATGAAGGAACCCGAGCAACTACTGATCCAACTCAGTCAAAGAAAGAATCAAGCAACACAAAAAACTCAAACTTATTTTTGGTGACACAGGATTCCCAAGGACCCGAGATGCTCCTGCATCAGACACCTGGGGTTATTTAAAATGATTCTCCAAATCATGTAGCAAGTACAACCTGAGCTGAATCCAACTCAAATTGTAAAATCCATGAACTTTCTTCAATCAGTTTGTTCTTCCACTTTACCAGATATTTCATATACTATCTTCCTCTTGTACTTCTGCTAACTCTTTGTTCCAATATTTTCTCAACTTATTATGTCTATCTCTTAGGATTATCATTCGATACTATCATCTCTTCATCCAATTTTTGGTACTCATACAAATTTGCAATGTTGAATATAGGCAATATATCCATGTTATTAGGTAACTCAATCTCATAAGCATTTCCATTATCAAATCTCTTCAATATCTTGCAAGGACCAAATTTCTTCATCTTCAGCTTCCCATATGTTCCAACAAGAAATCTACCTTTCTTCAAGTGTACCATTACTTCATCACCAACTACAAAAGTCTTATGTCTTCTTGATCTATCAGCTTTATCTTTGTATTTCTAATTACTTTTCTCCAGCTTATGTTTCACTTCTTCATGCAATGTGTTAGGAATAGTCCCAAGAGATAACTGAGAGGGGGGGGGTGTGAATTAGTTATCTACAAGTTTCAATTCTTTATCCAATTAACTATACTTAAACATAAAGCATAAACATAATAAAAGAACACTTGAACACAACACCAATATTTTGGTTACGATGAAACCCAAATAGGTAAAAACCCCGGTGGGACTTGATACCCACTAATATTCTATACTAGTATATAATGATCCTTGCTAGAAGATCATTTACCCTGTTAGGAGTAGCTTTACAATATATTAAGTATAGTAGACTTGGTTAAGGTTCGAACTCTGTTAGGAGTCTTTTACAATTGCCCCTGTTAGGGGAGAGGACGCACTATCCGAGAGCTCACTGCTCAAATGGTAAAGGCTACAACCTTCTGAATAACAAATATACACTATATCTAGATTTTGGTGAAGTGCACTTTGACCTGCTATCTAGATTAGTTCCAATGAATAGCACAAGTACTCTACTTGGTCACATAGACCTTCTTTTGATGGTTCCACAACTCACACACTCTGCTCTTCTTTTCTTAATCAACCATGAACCACACTTCAGCAATCACAAATGACTGCCTATAAATATCTTTCCTCCAAATGATATAATCAATTCGGCCTATTAGAACCACCTTGAAATCATATTAGAGAAACCATAATAAACTCCAACAAACATTTTTTCGGTTCTACTATGCACGCAACTCATTTTGGGACCTGTCTAATAAAATAAATGTAGATGCATGCTACACATTGTCGGCTCTACCAAAACAACTGGAACTTTCTCTGTGAGCTAAATTAACTTATGCACTCTTAACCAAACATCAATAATACTCCTCCAAGCTTAACTCCAAGGTTGCATACCCTCAAGATAGGCACAACTCAAGAACCAATAAAATCTATGTCGGCTCTTCTGAACAAACACAAGAAACTACTACAGGCGAATAGCGATTGCATAACTTATCTTGTATTCATTACCAGACTATGCATCCATGAACTTAACATCACTAACATGTCTTCAATATAAATCCAAGAGTGCATGCCCATAGGATAACTGTACGGACAACCATACATAGAACACTATTTTTTACTCTGTCAGGAACATTGCTGACACCAACTGCAATATAACTGTCTGTGCTAATAGTTAACCTCTATGCCCATGATATCTTGCTGATATCATGTCCATGCTACATATACTGAAAGCTTACTATATAAGACTTACATGCATGCTACTTTCCATATGTTTTCATCAATGACAAACATACAGTCAGTACTGGCCTGCTGGAAAATCTTCAACAATCTCCCCCTTTGGCATTGATGGCAACATGTGGAATAAAAAAAAACCACCAACCCAAATGAATATTTATTTTATAACATTCTCCATTTCCTCTTCAAAACTCCCCCAAATATGAATCCTTCATGTGCTGCAATATTTCTAATATTCTCCATTTCCTTAACTGTATTGTTGTCATAACTGAATGTTGCTCCCCCTTAGTATATTACTCCTCTTTTTGCTTCTATTTTTCATGACTCTATATATACTCCCCTTTTGACATCAATGGAAAAGGGCACCATTCATTGTAAGCACCGGTACTACTCCTGAGGTAGAGTAGTCAACCTTCCACCAGTCCCAAAGGACTGATGTCTTTCCTTCTTTCTCTAGGCAAAAATAGGGAAGGGAATGACTCCCAACTTCTCCCTAAGATACTCAAAAGTATCCTTAGGCAAGGGCTTTGTGAATATATGTACCAAATATTCTTTAGTACTCACATAGTCCAACTTGACTTCTTTCTCTACCACTTTCTCTCTTAGGAAGTGATACTTGATCTCAATGTGCTTTGTCTTTGCATGCATCACAGGGTTCTTTGACATATTGATAGTGGTAGTGTTATCACAGTGAATAACAATAGGATAATCAATCTAAATTCCAAAATATTTTATCATCTGCTTGATCCAAACAATTGTAGAATAATTCAAGGTAGCTGCAACATACTCCACTTCTGTTGTTGACTGAGAAATATAATTTTGTTTCTTGCTTGTTCAAGTGACAAGTCTATCACAAAAAAACACTGCTCCACCTGAAGTACTCTTTCTGTCATCAACACATCCTGCCCAATCTGCATCAGTGTACACATGAAGCTTAACATTTTCTAAATTAGGATACCATAGACCCGATATACACTAAGTTTTCACCCTTGTTTCAAGCTCTCTTGGTCTAGATAACTTAGTATAACATGGGAATCATCTCCAAGTTGTGGGACCTATGCTAACTGAGATGAGACCTCCAAGTTCTAGGTTGGTTCCTCTTGGATAATCACCTTAATTTGCTTCTTGATAGGAAAGTAAATTCTTGAGGGGAAAAGGGATAGAAGGAATGCATGAAAGGGAAATAACTAAAAGAAAACTATCCTACTAGGTGATACACCAAAATGATGGTATGAATTACAATATAGAGGATGAAATCAATGCTCAAAAACTTAAGTTTAGGAGATCACAACTCACTGAATAGGTTTGCATCAATATTTCATAGAAGGGTCTGCAATAGAAAGAGGCTATTCAAGGAAAGAGAGAATTTTACAAACAATAGCATTCCTAAGAATTTAGACACAATCTATAACCTGCAAATAGACATTCACCTCTGCAACTAGGTATAGGAATGAGACAGATTGTCAGGGGGTTGAAGTATACCCACAAGATCATTCAAATCAAATCATCCACAGGAATACACATGAATTGCAGAAAGAAAGAGGGATCGGGAACCCTAAGATATTACTGAAAACATACATATACTCAATTCATTAAGAGAAAATTCAGACAAGAAGGCATAGGGACAGAAAGAATTTCACAAAATACCTTTGCAATATCTAAACCTCAATGAAAGGTTACAAACTACAGAAAGCCAGAGGGTAGAAAGAATGCCACGGATAACTCCTCGGAAAGAAAATCTCTCTTTTACAATTGTAAACTTTGAGATCTAAAAGCTCCAAAAAACATTATATACATCTCCTTTTTCACATAGGCAGGAGTCAAAACCTAATTAGGGTTACACAGATTAGAACAATAACCAACCCTAATTCTATCAAGTCTGACCATAAATGCATCACTGAAATATCTTGGCTGATCAGATCTCTATACCTATATGTCCTTTTCATCACCATATCTACCTACAAACAAGCCCCCTTGATCCATCTACCTTTTTGCAACTCCCCCTCACCATAACTGCTCAAATCTAGTACTTCAGATATTTGAATTTAAAAATATAAATAGTCACAGGTGGTGCCAAGCTTTATCCTCATCAACGGCTGATATTTGAAGTTGATCTCATTTTAAAACATGGTTGTAGATCTTTCATTTTACTTGGGCACTGCATCTGATCTTTAGCCTAACTCTACCTTCAACTCAGGTTCTCTTTTCCCTTTAGTCTCTGAGTCTCCTGAACTTTTCATTAACTCTAGCTTGATCTAGTGATTACGTGACAAGTGTTGATCCTTACTTGATCTAACGGTGGTTGCTGAGTCTCTTAATAGCTTTGGAATATTCCTTTTGCATTATAAGATTGCCCGACTAAAGAGAACCTCGCAGTCGCTGAATAAAAAGAATATTCTCCTTTTCATTGGGTGATCACCTGACTAAGCTCACAAACCTGGGCCCATCCTGCCAAGTGTCACTATGTTATTTTCTTTCGACTGCCTCCTCAGCTCTGACAACTACCAACTATTCAACTTTGGCCCACCTTATCTTAATCATAGGAAATCTGGAGATTGGGCAACTGTGTATTGTCTAGATCACTAAAAGATTTTCTTAACCTTTGTCAAGTCTGGAGATCACGTGAACACTGTATTCATGAGGTCGCTAGATAAAATTCTAACCCTTGAGTTACATCTATAGGAAACCCTTAACTTTTCTTTCATCTAGCGATCACATGACCATAAGCCATCTTCTCAGTCACCGAATAAATTTTCTTCATTCCCCGATCTAGCGACTACAGGAGCTCCTTCAATCTTTCAATTTGGTGACCCAATGACTAAAGTTTATTTCATTACCTGACTAAGTGCATCTGGAGATTCAACAACCAAAGGAAGTCTCTTAATCACTGCAGCCTTTTGACTTTTCAAATTTCTTTTGGAGACCTAGAGGCAAACCGTGTAGCTAAATCACTAAATGTTAAGGACATAACCGCCGGGTTCTGACATGTTTCAACCTTTATTTAACTCAGGCATATCTAGAGATTAAGTGACAACAAATTTTGTTGAATATTATAATCCTTCTCTTAACTGGGGTTAAACCCTAAGAATACATGACCAAAGCAATCTCCAAGTCACTGAAAAACTTTCTCTAAACTGGGTTATATCTGGAGACTTCCCGACTAAGGGCTTCTAACTCATATTTAACATGTATTTGAATTTGGATATCTAGCGACTAGCCTTCAATCTCTAAGCCACCAGACATCCTAGAATATTCCCTTTTTGTTAAGCGATTACCCGACTAAGGAAAATCTCATTGTCACTAGACCTCATAGAATATTCGTTATGTATTATGAGATCACTTGACTGAAGCCTTAGTCGCTGAATCGCTGAAAGATTTTCTGGAGATCTAGTGACAACACTTTAACCTCCTAGTCTTGATATATCTTAGCTTAAATCATTGCCTTCGTAAGACTTCACGATTGAAGGGATTCAAAGACCCAACATAAACTATGGTCAAATCTAGAGAATAAGTGACTAGAGTATTCTCATGATTGTTGAATAAAATCTTAACCATGAGTTAGATCATGAGAATATGAGACTGCCTTCGGTCACTTAATCGCTGAAAATACTTAAACTCTCTGAAGACCTTGACCGCCGACCATCTAGAGATCACGCGACTGCACAAAAATAAACCACCCACCAGGTTGCCAAAGGTTAAGGACTTGACCACCAGAAATAAGAGATTCTACGACCAATGTAGTCACTTAATCGCTGAGTAAAATCTTAACTATCTCAAAGAACTAGAGACCTAGCAACCGTCAACTTAACTTAATTCTCCTTTGACTGGGGTATATCTGGTGACTGGGCGACTAAAGAAAAATCAAAGTCTCATGAACTTTTGGTTGATCATGGTTAACTCACGAGACTTCCCGACTAAGAAGAAATCACCAAGTCGCTGAATGAAAAGGGAATATGCCATCTGGTTGGGAGATTAAGAGATATAAGGTAGTCATGAGATCGGGAGGTAAGAAGGAATATTCTGCTAAGCTTAAGAGATCTCGTGACTAGCCTCAACATATAAAGCACATAGGGGAAAAGTAAACTTAAGTGGCTGAAAAAGGTAATGGTGAAATAGAATAGGTCGTAGGGTTTTTAGGGTTTATTGGCTCCAACAGTCACATTTTCAAATTTAAATGACTTATCAGACTAGGGAGTTAAATAATTATAGAGACCAGAGGAAAATGCACAAAACCATGAAAATTTCTCAAGGTGTTCAACATGGTTTAATGGAAATTGCTGGATAGAACCTAGCCTATGGCCAAAATTGTATGGAACGGGAAATTTTGGGAACATTTTGGTGATTTATGTTGGATTTCAGCCTGCTAGACATTAGATCAATGGCCTTAAAATGATCCATTGGGCATAGGAATCATCATATGAGCATAAAACCTTGACAAAGAGATAGACCTGGAACTAAGAGGGACAAAAATTATGCACGAGCACTTCTTGGAAAACAAGAAAGCTAACCTAGAAAAAGGGGACAGAAAGTAGGAAAACTAACCTAACCTAAACTAACCAATATAGAAAATTGGTCAAACAAAGCCATTCACTTGTGAGCTAAAATAACTACCCTTCCTCATTAGGATATTTTGCATTGAGTGCATAAGGATAGCTACAAGGATATGAGGCATATAAAGATTTATCAAACAATGGTGAACTACCTCTGCAAGGATAGGATCAAGCTTACTCACCTCAAATTGATCATGTGGAGATGTCTTAGTGAACTCCCTCTGGGCCAAGTATCTGATAGGGAAGCCTCTTAAAAGTCTGAAGGCAGGACTTTCCTGGATGGATTCTTCTTCATCTTCATGGTTGCCCTTTATTATGGATAGCCATGTCAACTCATCCTCCATGGATAGGCTATTTTCATCCTCTTCCCTTAAATAGGCAAAGATCCCATCGAAGTTGTAAATATCCTGAAGATCTCCAGGAATGACTGGCTCTTTACAATCAAGCTCCACACACAAGCTTCCTATGATGCTCTGCAAAAAATCTTCCCTGAGGCTCTGGTTATCTTCTTCATATTGGTAAGTCTCCTCCTTGAAGATGAGATCAAGCTCATGAATCAGCATATCCTCAAGATCAATCTCCTCTAGCTGCTACAATTTTACAGAGGTGGCTATGATCATAGCCTCTTCATTTTTCTCAACAAAACCAGGCAGCTCATCAAACAAGGACATGGCATCCTCTTCTATATCAACCCCATGTTGATGTTGAACCTTTCATTCTGATTGACCCTCAACCATAGGTAATGGCATGGTCTCTTCCTTTTTATCAACAAAGAGGGGTAGCTCATCAAACAATCCAACCAAGAGCTCAGACTGAGCATCAAACTCCATTTCTTCACCCTGCTGACTCACTTTATCATAGTTATCACTCACCACTGATACCTCATATTTTCTCTCCTCTTCATCACATGAAAGCTCATTTACCATAGGTCCTTACTTATATACTATACTATCATCTTTGAAAAGACTTGGCATCAGACAACCAGGAGGCAGAGTCCATTGGGGTATCCACAACACTTCATCATCTTGAGAGACCAAAGAAGCCTCTTGAGACAAATAAATTTCTTGCACAGACTACTCTTGCAGAGTGGTAGATTGATTCTCAAGTAAAGGCTCTTGGAAAGAATTTTTTGCCTTAAAACTTGGGATGTGAAATTGAGAGGGCCCAGAGGGAGGCATAGAATACAAACCTATCTTGAAGCTTGGAAAACTGAAGGCTTTGTCATCTTGGTGTTGCTCTATCTCAATATAGTCCCTAGGTTGTTGCAGACCACAATAAGGTTGCAACTGCTCCAAAATAGGTTCAGACTCTTGAAGGGTACTCCTAAGGCTTGGAAATGAATGCTTTTTAGGCTCTTCATGTGTAGCCTCTTGAGACAAATGGGTTCTCTAGCTTGGGATCCTAGGTTTAGGAGCCTCTTGTTCAGCAATTTGTGATCTCAGCCTTGCTGACTCAATATCAGCTTGGTGATTGATCTCTTCTTGAAATTTTTTTATTTGTTGCTTATCAACAAGAGCCTCTACCACTTGGTAGGGAACTGACCCTTGTTCATAACTTTGAGCCTCCATCTCTTGCTACCCTCTGATCTCAGACACTTGCTTAATCAAATCAAGCAATAGATTCTTTGTCTTTTCTTTCTCTTTAATTAAGTCTAAGCTCTGAATCTATTGCTAATTAGGCTGAGAAGGGATGGGTGGGTGGTAAGAAGGATGAGGTAGTTGGCTTTGCATTTTTTGTTGTACCATTTGTGCCCATGATCCCTCTTGTTGGAGGGCCCACTCATAATCTTGTACAAGGGCATAATCATTTGGGGCATGTTAGATATATTGATAGCCTTGTATAGTATGAAAGCTTCAGGTAAAATTATGCTTTAGGTGGCTTTGATAAGGTTGATAACTAGCCCATTGAGCATTGTCCTCATAATAGGATGGTGAATAACCTAACTGTCCATGATAACTTGACATGTCTACTCATGTATTTAGCCAAAATTTGAATGTGAAAGATTTGAAAACATACCAGCACTTAATTTTGGACCCAATAGACATCCAGAGTTGCCAGATATGTAGTACAATGACCTCTTCTAGGTCTATAGGATCCTATAAGCATATCAGAGATAGCATACCTTGAACATGAACCTAAACTTTTGGTCCCACCAGACATGCCAGAATTGTTATACACTAAGTTTGCACCCTTGTTTTAAGCTCTCTTGGTCTTGATAACTTAGTATAACATGGGATTCATCTCCAGGTTGTGGGACCTATGCTAACTGAGATGAGACCTCCAAGTTCTAAGCTAGTTCCTCTTGGATAATCACCTTAATTTTCTTCTTGACAGGAAAGTAAATTCTTAAGGGGAAAAGGGATAGAAGGAATGCATGAAAGGGAAATAACTAAAAGCAAACTATCCTACTAGATGATACACCGAAATGATGGTATGAATTACAGTATAGAGGATGAAATCAGTGCTCAAAAACTTATGTCTAGGAGATCACAACTCACTGAATAGGTTTGCATCAATATTTCATAGAAGGGTCTGCAATAGAAAGAGGCTATTCAGGGAAAGAGAGAATTTCACAAACAATAGCATTCAAATTTAGACACAATCTATAACCTGCAAATAGACATTCAACTCTGCAACTAGGTATAGGAATGAGATAGATTGTCAGGGGGTTGAAGTATACCCACAAGATCATTCAAATCAAATCATCCATAGGAATACACATGAATTGCAGAAAGAAAGAGGGATCAGGAACCCTAAGATATTACTAAAAACATATATATACTCAATTCATTAAGAGAAAATTCAGACAAGAAGGCATAGGGACAGAAAGAATGTCACAAAATACCTTTGCAATATCTAAACCTCAATGAAAGGTTATAACCTACAGAAAGCCAGAGGGTAGAAAGAATGCCATGAATAACTCCTCAAAAAGAAAATCTCTCTTTTACAATTGTAAACTCTGAGCTCTAAAAGCTCCAAAAAACATTATATACATCTCCTTTTTCACACAGGTAGGAGTCAAAACCTAATTAGGGTTACATAGATTAGAACAATAACCAACCCTAATTTTGTCAAGTTTGACCATAAATGCATCATTGAAATATCTTGGCCGATCAGATCTCTATACCAGTATGTCCTTTTCATCACCATATCTACCTACAAACAAGCCGCCTTGATCCATCTACCTTTCTGCAACTCCCCCTCACCATAACTGCTCAAATCTAGTACTTCAAATATTTGAATTTAAAAATATAAATGATCATAGGTGGCGCCAAGCTTTATCCTCATCAACGGCTGATATTTGAAGTTGATCTCAATTTAAAACATGGTCATAGATCTTTCATTTTACCTGGGCACCACATCTGATCTTAACCCTAACTCTGCCTTCACCTCAAGTTCTCTTTTCCCTTTAGTCGCTGAGTCTCCTAAAATTTTCATTAACTTTGGCTTAATCTAGCGATTACGCAACAAGCGTTGATCCTTACTTGATCTGACGGTGGTCGTCGAGTCTCTTGATAGCTTCAAAATATTCCTTCTACATTACGAGATTGCCTGACTGAAGAGAACCTCGCAGTCACTGGATAAAAAGAATATTCTCCTTTTCATTGGATAATCACCCGAATAAGCTCACAAACTTGGGCCCATCCTACCAAGTGTCACTATGTTATTTGCTTTTGACTACCTCCTCAGCTCTGACAACTACCAACCCTTCAACTTTGACCCACCTTATCTTAACCACAGGAAATCTAGAGATTGGGTGACTATGTATTATCTAGATCACTGAAAGATTTTCTTAACCTCGGTCAAGTCTAGAGATCACACAAACACTATATTCATGAGGTCACCAGATAAAATTCTAACCCTTGAGTTACATCTAGAGATTGGGCGATTACAGGAAACCTTTAATTTTTCTTTCATCTAGCGATCACATGACCATAAGCCATCTTCTCAGTCACTGAATAAACTTTCTTCATACCCCAATCTGGCAACTACAGGAGCTCCTTCAATCTTTCAATTTGGTGACCCAATGACTAAAGTCTATTTCATTACCTGACTAAGCACATCTGGAGATTCAGCGACCAAAGGAAGTCTCTTAATCACTGCAGCCTTTTGACTTTTCAAATTTCTTCTAGAGACTTAGAGGCAAACCGTGTCGCTAAATCGTTGAATGTTAAGGATATAACCACTGGGTTCTGACATGTTTCAACCTTTATTTAACTCAGGCATATCTAGAGATTAAGCGATAATAGATTTTGTTGAATCTCATAATCCTTCTCTTAACTAGGGTTAAACCCTAAGAATACACGACCAAAGCAATCTCCAAGTCATTGAAAAACTTTCTCTACCCTAGGTTATATCTGGAGACTTCTCGACTAAGGGCTTCTAACTCATATTTAACATGTATTTGAATTCAGAGATCTAGCGACTAGCCTTCAATCTCTAAGCCGCTAGACATCCTAGAATATTCCCTTTCTGTTAAGTGATTACCTGACTAAGGAAAATCTCATTGTCACCAGACCTCATAGAATATTCGTTCTATATTACAAGATCACTTGACTAAAGCCTTAGTCACTGAATCGCTGAAAGATTTTCTGGAGATCTAGCGACAACACTTTAACCTACAAGTCTTGAGACATCTTAACTTAACTCATTGCCTTCCTAAGACTTCTTGATTGAAGGGATTCAAAGACCCGACATAAACTATGGTCAAATCTAGAGAATAAGCGACTAGAGTATTCTCATGATCGTTGAATAAAATCTTAACCATGAGTTAGATCATGAGAATACGAGACTGCCTTCAGTCGCTTAATCACTAAAAAAACTTAAACTCTCTAAAGACCTTGACTGCCGACCATCTGGAGATCACACGATTGCAAAACTAAACTGCCCGCCAGGTCGCTAATGGTTAAGGACTTGACCACCAGAAACAAGAGATTCTACGACCAATGCAATCACTTAATCATTGAGTAAAATATTAACTATGTTAAAGAATTGGAGACCTGGTGACCATCAACTTAACTTAATTCTCCTTTAACTGGGGTATATCTGGTGACTGGGCAACTAAAGAAAAATTAAAGTCTCATGAACTTTTGGTTGATCATGGTTAACGCACGAGACTTCCTGACTAAGAAGAAATCGCCAAGTCGCTGAATGAAAAGGGAATATGCCATCTAGTTGGGAGATTAAGAGATATAAGGTAGTCATGGGATCAAGAGGTAAGAAGGAATATTCTACTGAGCTTAAGAGATCTCACGACTAACCTCAACATATAAAGCGCACAGGGGAAAAGGAAACTTAAGTGGCTGAAAAAGGTAACGGTGAAATAGAATAGGTCATAGGGTTTTTAGGGTTTCTTCACTCCAATGGTCATATTTTCAAATTTAAATGACTTATGAGACCAGGGAGTTAAATAATTACAGAGACTAGAGGAAAATGCACAAAACCATGAAAATTTCTCAAGGTGTTCAACATGGTTTAATGGAAATTGCTGGATAGAGCCCAGCCTGTGGCCAAAATTGTATGGAATGAGAAATTTTGGGTAACAAGACCATAATCTAAGTGCCCTGCAAGTATCTAAATATTCCCTTTACTTCCATGAGATGACTTTGTTTAGGCTCTACTGCAAATCTTCCAACTATGCCAACTGCATTGGAAATATCAGGTCTAGTCTAAGTAAGATATATGAGTTTACCAATCATAGACTTATATAATGTTATATCTACTACTGGTGAATCATCTTCTTTTGTAAGCCTTCTTCTAGTGATCATAGGAGTTCCTACTGGCTTGCAATCATCCATCTTGAATTTTTTCAGTATCTCTTTCACATACTATGATTGATTAATGAAAATTTATGTTTCTGTCTACTACACATTTAGTCCCAAAAAGTACTTGATAGGACCAATCATACTCATCTCAAACTCATTATGCATTTCTTTGGCAAATTCGGCACTAAGTTTGTCATTACCTCCAAAGATAATGTCATCAAAAAATATAGCTACATTTGATTTTGCGGAAGGCAAGGTTAATGGCTACATGGAACCTGTCAAGATTAAGGAGATTTGGTGCCATGTGTTGCAGGTTGTTATGGAATACTTCACCCTTGATGGCTGCTTCACTCAGGCTCATTCCCATCATTTCATGTTTCTAAATCAGTTCAGGTACAAGGATACCATCAATATTCCTTTTTATCTGTATACTTCTCTAGTTAAAAGCATAAATGAACATAAGGGTTCTCCTAAAAAGGCTGTGAAACATGAGGGATTGATTTTGTTAATTCATGAGCATATGAAGAAAACCATCTCTATCCCTTCTTCTACTCCTTCCATTAGTAAGAACAAGACAAGCCCTAAGAAGTTGAACATGGGGTCTATTAAATGGAAGGCGGAGGACAATCCTGGCAGTAGCTCAAAGAAAATCTATTCGGAAGCTACTGAGGAGGAGTGTGACTCCAAGGGCTCAAAAATGGAGGATTCTGAGGATGAGGTTTCTGATAATGCCCAGGAGATGAAAAGCCCTAGCAAGGATGAGGAAGAGACTGATGACTCTGAGGCTATGTCTGATCAGGAAGAACACAAGGAAGAGGATGGCAGCGAGAATTCAAAGGAGGGGAATGAGGAGAATACTGGGAAGGGGGATCAGCTGAATATTGATACTAATATGCAAGGTACTTGGAGATGAGAATGTGCCTGTGGGCACTATGGATAAGGATACTACCTTGTGCAATGAGGAAAAAGACATTACTGAAGCTGAGGAGCCTGACAATAATACTCAGGAGAGAACAAATGAGGAAAAAGATACAAAAATTGAAGAGGCTAAGTTTGAAGGCACTAAGGTGCTAAATTCCCATAGCCTTGAAGACTTGGTTGATATGACCATTCAGTATGCTGAAAAATACAAAAATGATAGGGATTTTAATAAGGAGGAGGTGCCCGTTCTGGAAGATTTTGTTGAAGGGATGAGGCATGACATGCCCATATCTCATGATTCTAAGGATAAAAATTAGGAGGGTACTGAGGAGTCCAGTGAACGAAAGGCTAGAGAGTCCACTATCAAGCTTATATTTGAAGATTTCAATGATAGGGAGGAGGTGACTACTGGCATCCTACAGACTACTAAATCTGAGGCCCATTACTCATTCAGATGTAGTAAGTGGTGTTTTCATGAAATTAAAAGACTCCATTTGAAATGTAGAAAGCTTGAAGCCAACAACACCATCCTCCAAGAGAAAGTGGATTCTCTTCTTAATGAGAGAATTGCTAACCCACATGCTGTTGATTTGAGGGATAGAATGGATAGATTTGATAACACTCTTATCAACATTCTCTAGCATAGTATGGATAGTATGAAGGCTTCTAGTACCAATCTGAAGGCTCTAGTTAACTTGTTGGACAATACTTCAAAGGATGACATTGAGGTTAGGAGTGCTCCTTTGCTGGACAGTGGTGGTCCCAGTTCTCAGACCGGTGGTAAGAAGAAGTCCCCTATGATTAAGAATAATCTGGATGATTTGAAAAGGGTTATTGGCAGGATGGATAACATTCAGGCCAAGATGGAGAAAATGTTGGATGAAAAAGTTGGAGTTATGTAGCTTCGTGCTCCTGCTAGTTTTTTTGTTTCTTTTGCTATCTTTTTGGAAAGGAATCTATGTTAGCTTTGTAGCCCCTAGTATGGGTAGATCGTTGTTGTATGTCTCATCTTTTTTTATTTATGCTTAATTTTTCCTATCTTTTGCTCCTTAAGTTGTAAAGGGTTTCGGGTCCCTTCAAAACCTATTTTTCCAGTAATCAGAACAAATATAGCTACAAGAATAAAACCTTCATATGTCTCTCTAATGAATAGATTACAATCTTCTACTCCTTTCTTGAGTCCAATCTTTGTTAAGTATCCATCTAGTCTCTCATACCATGCTCTAGGGGCTTTCTTAAGTCCATAGAGGGCTTTCTTCAATCTGCATACCATATCAAGTATGTCTGATAAGGTGAATCCTTCAGGCTGCTCAATGTATACTTCTTTCAAGTCTCCATTCAAGAATGCCGATTTGGCATCCATCTGATAAACTTTAAAGTTTTTAACTATAGCATAAGCTAAAAAAACTTAATAGCTTCTAATCTACTCACAGGTGCAAATGTGTTTGAATAATCAATGCCTTCTCTTTGCACATATCCTTTACATACTAATCTTTCTTTGTTTCTTACTACTGTACCATCTTCATTCATCTTATTTCTGAATATCCACTTTGTTCCAATCACATTTTTATCACTAGGTCTAGGGACTAGTTCTTAAGTGTCATTCTTAACAATCTGATCAAGTTCTTCTTTCATAGCATCATGCCAATTTGAATTATTACATGCATCTTCAACACTTAAAGGTTCAATCTAAGATAGTAAACATATTGCTTCATTGTTAACTGAGTTCTTTGCTTGTGATCTTGTTAAGACTTTGCCACTCTGATCTCCAATGATGTCTTCCTTGGAATGATTTCTTGATGTAAACTTTGGAACTTTAGGTGATGCTGACTCATCAGCCTTAGGAGTATTTTCTTCACTTGTCTCAGGGTCATTGAATAACACATCAATACTGTCAAACATTTCTTCAATAACTGTCTCACTTGTAGAGGGTCTAGGTTCTTCTTCAATCATGGGTGAGTAATCATGACATCTTTCTTGAATCATAAACTTTTCATCAATCTTTACATGAGCACTTTCAATGATCTTTTTCAATCTTAAATTGAAACATCTATAAGCTTTACTTTTAGTAGAGTAACCAAGAAAAATACCTTCATCACTTCTTCATCAAACTTGCCTACTGCTTCATCCCTCTTGATGTAGCACTTGCTTCCAAAGATTCTAAAGTATTTCACTATGGGAACATTACCAAACCATAGCTCATAAGGTTTTTTGTCTGTGCCTGGCCTTAATTGAATTCTATTGATGGTATAGACTATTGTATTGACCACATCTCTCCAATAGGTGTGTGCAACTTTTCCTTCTATCATAATGGTGTGCGCTATATCTAGGATGATCCTATTCCTTCTCTCTGCAATTCCATTCTACTAAAGTGTTCTAGGTGCACTTAACCATCTCTTTATGCCATGTTCTTCACAGTACTCATCAAATCTATTAGAGATGAATTCTCCTCCTCTATCCAATCTCAAACATTTTGTCTTTAATCTAGATTCATTCTCAACCTTAGCTTTGAATATTTTGAACTTATCAAGGGCTTTTGACTTATCTCTTAAGAACACAACCCACATCATCCTAGTATAATCATCAACAAACAAAATGAAATACCTTTCACCATAGTATGATCTTGTTTGAGTGGGACCATATAGATATGCATGGATCAGATCCAACTTGTTCTTTGCTGAATTCTGCTTGCTCCTGAATGAATTTCTCACAAGCTTTCCCATCACACATTCTCTGCATATAGTATCAACTGGTTTTGCTATGCTAGGTAGATCTCTTATTGCCTTTACATTTCTTATCTTTACTATGTTATCAAAATTGATATGACATAGTCTTCTATGCCACAACCAACTGTCATCAACTTTAGCAACAAAAAAACTTACTTTTGAATTGAGCTAAAAAACATTACCTCTTGTCTTGGTGCCTAATGCAATCATAACACCATCTTTGTTGTTAATGATGCCTTTTTCATCTTTGAACTCCAACTGATAGCCTTTTCCAAGTAACTATCCAACATTGAGAAGGTTGTGTTTCAAACCCCTCAATATAAAGAACATCATCGGTACTATTCTTTCCATCCAAAGTGATGGCTCCTCTACCAACTATAGGTTTAGGAGTGTTGTCTCCAAATCTAACCATACCTCCATTGTATTTGTCCAAATGAACAAATATGCCTTTATCACCTGTCATGTGATGTGAACAACCACTATCTATAATCCAGTCTATCCTTATGTCAGCTTGTGAAATCAATGCTAGCTCTTGATTTACTTTCTCATCTTTAGGAACTAACTTACTATTCATCTTGTCTACAATAGAAATGAATCCAATTTCTTCTTCACTGATTCTTCATCTGAAACTCCATCTCCAGCATAGTAGCATTCCTTAGAATACTTAGGCTTGTAATTCTTTTTGAACTTTTTAGCTCTAGTGGGACACTTAGATGCAAAGTGTCCAATCTTATTACATGAAAAGCACTTAAATGGTAATTGACCTTCATATTTTCCTTTTCCTTTCTTTTCTCTTTTGGAAACCATAGCAATAAAATCATCTAGTGTTTTATCTTCATCATCATCATCAAAATTAACAGAGGTGTTTGCAGATTTCTGACCATGAACTGTTGCTTTGAAAGTTGTTTCATTCTTTGGTTATGCCTTCAATCTTGAAATCTCAAAAGTTGAGATCTTGTTGATCAAGGTTTCTCTCTTGAAATTTGATGTAAACTGCATGGTCTCATCAAGGATGTTGATCTTGCTTTCATATTCTAGAGTAAGATTAGTCATTACTTTATCCATAATGTCCTCTTCTGATATCTCTCCACCATTGTTCCTAATTCCAGAAACCACTTCATTAATCCTCTGATTGTAAGCTCTGATGTTTTCTTCAGGAAGCATCTCTAATGCATTGTATATTTTCTTCCACATCTTTCTGCATGCATCCTTTGCTTGTTTGTCTCCTTCAAATGTGTCTTCTAGGTGCTTCCATATTTTGTGGGTTATATCTACCTTCTTTATTTTTGAAAACTCACCATCAGATAGGACGCTAATAAGGGCTTCTTTGGAAATAGCATTATAATGAAACAATTCCTTTTGTGCATCAGTAGCATCATCTTTTCCAAGGTCTTCTAAGGTAGGAATCTTGGTTGCTTTGACAGTTACATTAAAAACTTCAAAATCAATGCACTACAAATGGGTTACCATCTTGTTCTTCCAATCAAGATAATTCTCTCCATCGAACTTAGGACTTTCTTTCCTGAAGTACGCCATCTGATCAACCTCAAGCTATTAAAATTTCTCAATGAGGCACTTGGCTCTGATACCAATTCTTAGGAATAGTCCTAAGAGATAATTGAGAGGGGGGGGTGAATCAGTTATCTAAAAGTTTCAATTATTTATCCAATTAACTATACTTAAACATAAAGCATAAACACAATGAAAGAACACTTGAACACAACACCAATATTTTGGTTACGGGGAAACCCAAATAGGTAAAAACCCCGGTGGGACTTGATACCCACTAATATTTTGTACTAGTATATAATGATCCTTGCTAGAAGATCCTTTACCATGTTAGGAGTAGCTTTACAATATATTAAGCACAATAGACCTGGTTAAGGGTCAAACCCTGTTAGGAGTCTTTTACAATTGTCCCTATTAGGAGAGAGGACGCACTGTCTGAGAGCTCACTACTCAAATGGGTGAAGGCTACAACCTTCTGAATAATAAATATACACTATATCTGGCTTTTGGTGAACTACACTTTGACCTACTATCTAGATCAGTTCCAATTAACAGCACAAGTACTCTACTTGGTCACATAGACCTTCTTCTGATGGTTCCACAACTCACACACTTTGCTCTTCTTTTCTTAATTAACCATGAACCACACTTCAGCAATCACAAATGACTGCCTACAAATACATTTCCTCCAAATGATATAATCAAGTCAGCCTATTAGAACCACCTTGAAATCATATTAGAGAAACCATAGTAAACTCCAACAAACATTCTGTCAACTCTACTATGCATGCAACTCATTTTGGGACCTGTTTAATAAAATAAATGTAGACGCACGCTACACACTATCGGCTCTACCAAAACAACTGGAACTTTCTCTATAAGCTAAATTAACTTATGCACTCTTAACCAAACATAAAAAATACTCCTCCAAGATTAACTCCAAGGGTGCATACCCTTAAGATAGGTGCAACTCAAGAACTAATAAAATCTCTATCAGCTCTTCTGAACAAACACAAGAAACTGCTATAGGTGAATAGCGACTGCATAACTTATCTTGCATTCATCACTAGACTATGCATCCATGAACTTAACATCACTAACATGTCTTCAACATAAATCCAAGGGTGCATGCCCATAGGATAATTATACGAACAACCATACATAGAACACTATTTGTTACTCTGTCAGGAACACTGCTGACACCAACTGCAATATAACTGTTTGTGCTAACAATTAACCTCTGCGCCCATGATATATTGTTGATATCATGTCCATGCTACATAAACTAAAAGCTTACTATATAAGACTTCCACTCATGCTACTTTCCATATGTTGTCATCAATGACAAACATACAGTCAGTACTAGCCTGCTGGCAAATCTCCAACATAATGTCTTCATGAACTCAAAAAACTTTAGTCCTTCAACACTTCTCTTTTCTTTGCAAGCAATATCCTTCAAATCTGATATACCTCTTGGTTGTATGCCATTAACTATCTCAAAAGGTGTTTTTCTAGTACTTCTATTCACTAAATTATTGTACACAAATTCTACTTGTGCCAACACAGAATCCCAAGTACTTGGTTTATCTCCAACTAAACATCTCAAAAGATTACCCAAGCTTCCATTCATAGCCTTTTTTTTTCCATTAGTCTGTGGGTGAAATGTAGAACTATACCTCAACTTGGTGCCCAACTTTCTCCAAAGAGTCTTCCAAAAGTATCCAACAAATTTACTATATCGGTCAGAGATGATACTCCTCAGTAATCCATGCAATCTGGCAATTTCCTAAAAGAAAAGATCTACTATATGCACTGCATCTAATGTCTATCTACAGGGTATAAAATGTGCCATCTTAGAAAATCTATCCACAACAACAAATATAGAATCATTACCTCTTACTATCTTCAGTAAGCCAAGAATAAAATCCATACTGATATCAATCCAAGGTTTCTCAGGAACATAAATCGATGTATACAATCCAATATTCTAACTTACTCCCTTTGCAACTTGACAAATTCCACAACTTTTCACAAATTTTTAAACATCCTTATACAACTACAGCCAAAAGTATTTCTCCTTAAGAAAATAAAATGTCTTGTCAATGCCAAAATGTCTAGCCAAACCACTACTATGTTTCTCCTTTATCAAATTAGTTCTCATTGATCCTCTCAATATACACAACGGAATACCTTTAAACAACATACCTTCTTGAATGAAATAGTCTTCCCATTTAGTACTTGGTTGATCTTGAATAGGTGTTGTGCACTTCCTACACGACTTAGAAAAATCAGGATCAGTTTCATATGAAACTCTCATGTCATCAAAACCAAGAACTTCAATTCTCATCTCGGTCATCAAATATCTTCTTCTACTTAATGCATCAGCAACTCGATTAGTGACTCCACTCTTATATTTTATCACAAATGTATAACTCTACAAATATTCAACCCATTTCATATGTCTCTAATTCAACTTATTCTGACTACCCAAATACAATAAAGCCTTATGATCAGTATACAACACAAATTCACTCGGTATCAAATAATGTCTCCATTTCTTCAGGGCTTGAAAAATAGCATAGAATTCTTGATCATACACATAATATTTCCTTTTTGCATCATTCAACTTCTCTCTAAAGAAAGAAACAAGCCTACCTTCTTGACTCAATACAGCTCCTATTGCACTACCACTTGCATCACATTCAACTTGAAATACCAATCAGGAAATGCTAACACAGGTAATTCAACAACCTTATGTTTCAGAGTCTCAAAAATTTTATCAACTCCATGTGTCCATTTGAATTCTCTTTTATCTCCTCTCACAGTCTCAGTCATAACATTACAAATTGAACTAAAATTCCTAATGAACTTTCAGTAAAAACTTGCTAAACCATGAAATGATCTTACCTCACTAGCATTTTCAGGTGTAGGCCAATTCAAAATAACTTCAACCTTTTCAGGATCTATTCTCAAACCATCAGGTGAAATAAAAAATCCCAAATACATTATCTCCTCTTTCAAGAAATAACACTTTTTTAGGTTAATCATCAACTTTTCTTCCTTCAATCTTTGCAATACTTGTTTAACATGCAAAAAATGCTCTTCTTTATTCTTACTGAATATCAGAATATCATCAAGATATACAATCACAAATTTACGTAATAATTTCTTCAAAACTTCATTCATCAATCTCATAAAAGTACTCGATGCATTAGTTAAACCAAAAGGCATAACCAACCACTCATACAAACCTTCTCTTGGCTTAAAAGTAGTCTTCCACTCATCACCTTCTCTGATTCTGATCTAATGATATCTACTTTTCAAATCAATTTTGGTAAAATACTTTTCTCCAGTCAAACTATCCATTATGTCATCCATTCTCGATATAGGAAACCTATATTTCACTGTTATCTTATTGATTGCTCTGGAATCAGTACACATTCACCATTATCCATTCTTCTTAGGTGCTAATACAGCTGGTACTGCACAAGAATTCAAACTTTCTCAGATCAAACCTTTCTGCAACAATTCTCAAATCTGTCGGTTCAATTCATGATTCTCAGTAGGTGTCAACCGATGTGGTGCCTTATTCGATAAACTAGCTCCAGGGATAAGATCCATGCAATGGTCAATGCTTCTCTTCGGTGGCAAACCATCAGGAACATTATCATAAATAATCTCCTTATACTTGGTGAGTATCTTATCAATCTCTTCAGGGATGCTATCCACTATTTTCCCACTTGGTTTGTTAGGAATCACAACAAAACATACATAATTTTTCTTCAAATCCTTAACAAACTTTCTTCCTTCCATCAAGAAAACTTTTATAGATATACAAACATTACTAACATGTTCTTCAATCAAAGGTAACAAGATTTGTCTTCTCCCACTAGCCTAAATAGTATATTTATGTAATCTTCCATCATATATAGCATGTCTATCATATTACCAAGGTCTACCTAACAAAATATGACAACAATCCATAGGCATGATATCATACAACACCTTATCATAGTACTTTCCAATTTTCAAATTCACATAACATTGTTCACTTACCAAGAGTGTATGCTCATCCTTGATCCAAATTTTTTTATAGGGCTTCCGGTGTTCCAACCTTTCCAACTGTAACTTTGTAACCATTTCCTCAAATGCCAAGTTCTCTGAGCTTCTACTATCAATGATTACCTTCCATACTTCATCAGAAACTCTACATCTAGTCTTGAACAAACTTTTCCTTACCAGATATTCTTTATTACTTTCACTCCAAAGTTCTCTCTTGACTATCAAGTTATTTTCCTTATCAAGTTCATTTTGTGAATCTTCTTGCACCAAAGCATTTCTACTGCTACCAACCTTCTTACTTGCATGTGTACACTCAAATGATATATGTCCTTCTTCTCCATAATTGTAACAAGTTCCTCAGAATCTACCTCTATTATAACCACCTTAGTAGTTATTGCTTCTTCCTCTAACTGAACTTTCACCTTTCCACTTGGTCTTGCCTTTGTCCAAATTTTCTTTATCTTGATCAGATCTATTTTTTTCACCATAAGATATGCTTCTTCCTCTAGGTAATCTACAACCTCTACCTCTTTGTCTTTTCTCATGTCTTTTGTTCAATTTCTCCTCAGCTTTCAAGACAAACTGATAAGCTTCCTCAATATTTTCCAACTTAACCAAACTAATTTCTTCTTCGATGGAAACTCTCAATCCATTCAGGTACCTAGCAATTATTTCCACTTCATCTTCATCATGTCCAGATCTAATATCTAATTTATAGAATTCCTCAGTATAATCTTTTATCAAGCTATCTTTCTGCCTCAAACTTTGCATTCACCCAACTAGGTTAATCTGATAATCACATGGTAAAAGCTTGTCATTCAATTTATTTACTATCTTATTTCATACCTTGATTTTTTCTTTGCCTCTCCTTTTTCTATCCAATTGCAGATGCTCCCACCACAAGGATGCATGACTCTTCAAATTTGTGCTTGCAATCTTTACCTTCTTTTCCTCAGGAACATTTTCATACTCAAAGTACTTCTCCATCTTGGCGATCCAATCCACCAATTCATCTGAATCCAACTTTCCACTATACTCAGGAAGATTGAAATGTGGTGTAGACTTCAGATTTGTCAAAGCCTTCAACAATCTTTCCTCACCTTGATCCATGACAGGTGTAGGTTCTTCAACATCTTGTTCTTCCTCAATTTCCTCATCACTAACATTTTCAAGATGTCTTCCTCTACATTGGGTTGTCTCGACAACTTCTAATCTAGCAGTAAGTTGTCTCAACATGTCTGCCAATCCTAGATCTACATCTCACCTCCCATGAACCATCTTGAAATCCTCTACAATTGTAGGCTAGATCGCAATCTACTACCCTACAACAAATCAACTAGGGTTTGAAAAGAAGGAACCCTCAAGACTATATTCACAAATCCATATCTAGATCTCAACCTTCACTCTGATACCACCTGATGCAAGGCAGATAGGGAAGAGGGTCCAAAGACACATCCTAATCCAAATCTACCTTGTAAAGATCACACATAGAAGCAATTACACAATAAGTGAGACAGAGAATGCAGAAAAGATCCTTTTATTCATCAAATTGATTCATACATGTTAGGCTGTAAGGCCACCTGACACAAGGTAGGTTGGGAAGAGGGGCCAAAGGAACACCCTAATCCAAATCTACCATGCAGAGATCACAGACGAAAGCAATTACACAAGTGAGAGAGAATGCAAAATAGATCCTTTTATTCATCAAATTGATTCATACATGCCAGTTTGTAAGGCCTTCCCGGTTAGGGCCAGATATAAAAATTCAATTACAACAGTCTTCCAACATGCAAGGATTCAAAAACTATCTTCAATCTTCTAACTCCTAACTGCTACCCAAAGAAAACTCCCCCTAACTACAACCAATGACTACATTATATACAAGAGGCT
Source organism: Chamaecyparis obtusa (assembly GCA_027943335.1). NCBI lineage: Eukaryota > Viridiplantae > Streptophyta > Pinopsida > Cupressales > Cupressaceae > Chamaecyparis > Chamaecyparis obtusa. The sequence goes on along the minus strand of BSBK01004569.1, from coordinate 912,583 downwards.
ATCAAAACAAGTTAGCCTTCATATCCACCATTAGAAGAAGGAATGAATAGATCTAGGTTCACACACTTCCCAATGACAAATACCAACATTTAATCCACTACCATAATTAAATGCACAAGTCGGCCTCAACAGAAAACTAACAGAAACAACTCAGCAAGAAAGGATAACCGAGTGCCAGGGAATTAACCAACCAACGTGGTTAACAAAGGAACCCGAGCAACTACCGAGCTAACTCAGTCAAAGAAGGAACCAAGCAACATAGAAAATTCAAACTTATTTTTGGTGACATGGGATTGCCAAGGACCCGAGATGCTCCTGCAACACCTTTCTCCATCTCTGCTAGGGCATTTGGAAGGATCACAAAATAGAATTTTCATAGATTTACATGCTCATTCCAAAGTGGTTTCTTCTAAAATTATTCATGCTCTTTTTGAAAAATTCTTAGTTTGTAGTGGTACTAACATTTTTTTAGGTAACTGCGTGGACCTTCTTTCGACTCAAGTTGATCATAGAAGGGATGATTGCACCTAGATCTTTCCCCCTATGGGGTGGCATAAGGCTAACTTTGATGGGGCGGCCAAGGGAAATCTTGGCCCAACTGGCAGTGGATGAGTGATTAGAAACCACCATGTTGCATGTACTTATGTGGTTTCTCTTCCCCTTGGTACCCAAACTAATCATTATGTTGAAGCCATGGCTACCCTATAGGTCACCAAGTTGCCTCGTTATTTGGGGATTAACTACCTATGGCTCGAAGGTGACTCTAATAATATTATTAGATGTCTAAAAGGCTCCCCCCCTTTGTGGACTATCGAAAACATAATTATGGAGACTCAAATCATTCTCAATATGTTTGAGAAGGTACATATTTCTAATGTCTTCAGAGAGTTGAACCAAGTGGTCGATGCCCTATCCAACATGGCTGTCAGGCAAAAAGATATGGTGAGGTGGCATAATGGAAATGACATCCTATAGGAGGTGAAGGCATTGATCACATAGGATCACATTCATGATAGGGAAGGAGTCATATATGAAAATAATGGCATTTAATCCACATTTCCAATTTATTTTTTCAAGTGCAAGAAGTACGGTGATTTTATTACCTACAATTATGAAGTGTTCATTCTGCACACTTTTTGGGTTCTTAAGTGACATAAGGCAGGGAGCAAGAGGGGACAAACAATGGCATGCCCTAATGATCCAAGCTTGCTCAACACATGCGGAAGCAAACAAACACAACAATGAGAGAGAGAATGCAGAAGCTTTCATATATTTTCATCAAATAGAACCATACATGTCAGGCTGTAAGGCCTTCCTGATTAGGGCTAGATATTACAATAAAATATAGAAGCCTCAAAACATGTGAGGATCTATCAAAATATCTAATTCTATCTTCTACCAAACTCCTATCCCAAAAATTGCCTTCCTAACTACAACCAAACAACTATATTTATACAAGAGTCTACCAAACTGAGTCAGCCTTTAGATCCACAATCAACGGAAGGAATAGTCAAATCTAGGACCACACACTTCCCAATGATGGATTCCAACATTAAATCCATGATCCAATATAAATGCACAAGTCAGCCACAATAGAAACTAAAACTAAACCCGTCGGTGAGCAAGATAACCGAGCAATAGACAAGCAACGCTAAGCGCCAGTGAAACAACCGACCGCCCAGGAGATAACCGACCACACTCAGTAACCAAAGGAAACTGACCAACTACTGACCAACTTGGTCAAAGTAGGAACTGAGAAACACAGATAAACTCCAAATTGTTTTTGGTGACATAGGATTGCCAAGGACCCGAGATGCTCCTGCATCATTAAGAGAGCCAAAGACTCTTGCCTTAGTTTTTATTTTCACTCTAAGCTCCAAAGAAACTCCAAGTGTAATATCAGTGCCCCTTAAATTTCTTTTGGTTTTGAAGCTTTCTAAAGGGCAATGCTTGTGTTAGGTAGTATCTCACCATGGGTGGCCAGAGAATAGGGAGGGAATCAATAGATTGTAGAAAATAGAAGAAAAGAAGTATTGTTTGGGACATTTTGCAGAAGGGTGGTATTACTCCTTTTATGGAGAGACTGCATAGGGGAAATCAGGAGGTCACAAATTTATTCCTTAAGAATTGCAATGAAAGAAGCATTGAAATCAATGGATGCCAGTTTACCGTGATGGAAGAAATCATCTCCACGATCATTGGTATCCCTATTATTTGAAAAAAAAATCTACAGGGATCGCAAGATCTCAAACCCTGCGGTGAATGATTTCCCCAAGGACCCAGAAGAGAAAGAGACTCTTTTGAAGATGAGAATCTAGTACCACCCTGAAGGGATCAAGAAAATCTGGAGGTTCATGCTTCGGGCCATTATCTACTACATCACTCTAGACTCGATATTTTCCAAAATTTGCACTTACCACTTTGTCCTACTCAACCACTTCAGACATGGTAAGATGGTGTCCATCCCCTTATACCTTTACTCATACATTAATGAAAATATCAACTATTTTAGGGGTAAATCTAATGCTAACCCTACTTTTCATGAGGGTTTGTTGCTACTTATTTATGAATACTTTAAATTAAAAATGGTGAGTAAGTCTGTTAAGGACAAAGGGCTTAAGGAGAAGGAGTCAAGGTTTGATTATGAGCCATCTAATACTAAGGATAACACTAGGTTGCATTTTGAAGACCAAGAGGAAGAGGAGATTAAGAAAGGGGCTTCTAGTTCTACTTCCAAGAAAAGGAAATGTAATCTGCAGAAGGTTAAAAAAGAAGCCAAGGTTCTTTCCCTCCCCAAAAAAGATAAGAATAGCCATATCCTTAGATGAGGATTATAATGATGATGAGGAGGATATAGAAATAGAGGAGCAGGAGTTGAGGGAGAAGGGGAGGAAGAAAATGGTGAAAAATCTCCCAAGTACTCCAAGCAGACCAAATTGAACAAGAGTAGGGAGATGAGCCTGGACCAGGTCTCTAGAGATTCTAAAGAGGATGGTAAGGATATGTGCTCCCCCTTGATCCCCATGAGACCATCCATGTTGGCTCCCCATATGATGGGAAGAAGAAGACCCCTAAGGATGATATTTCCTCTTAGGACACTCCCCCTATGACCATGTCGGAACCCCACCCGGATACCAAAGGTAAAAACACGATGTGGAAGCTTTTCAACTACCGCACTGCCAAACTAGGCATTACCAGAGAATTGATTAACCCCATGGTTCCTGAAGGGGAAGGAGGAAAAATTGAGACCTCTGGGCTCATTGATCCCTCTCTGGTTACCTTGAGTGATTCTACCAGGGAATTTGATTTTAACTTGCTCAATAATGCTAGGAATAGCATGCTTGAAAACTACAAGTCTATCAAATGGCTTTTCTTTAAAGTGGCTGATCTGAAATCCTAGATGGGAGATGTGGAAAAGAAGAAAGATGAAATTGCTGATAGGGTTAGGCCTGCCCCTGACCCCCTCCTCAATGTGGCCAGCTTTTACAAGCTTGAGGCCCGCATGTTGGATATGGAGAATAGGGTATCAAGAATTGAGAGTACCCTCAAGGGCATTGTTGAGTAGAGTTTTAATATCCTCAAGGCCTCCAATGAGCATATTAAGATTCTTATCACCAAAATGGAAGCTACCCCCTATGAAAAATTGGAGGAGCACACTACTAATGAGCTAGAGGTCACCCCATACTAGGGACTAGGAATGCCTACTAGGTCTAGCACAAGGAAAAGGACTGCCACTACTTCCCCTAATGATCTCACTCAGATCAAGGAAGCAGTCGATAAAATGGACCATCCAGAGGTGCAAGTTGTCAATATGCTCGAGAAGATGTCTTGAGTTGTTCCTTTGTTATTTTATACTTCTTTAGTTTTTGGTGTTGCTCATCCCCTGTCCTTTTTTCTATCTTTTGTTCGTTGGCCCTGTTGTTGGCCTTTTTGGCTGGATGCCTACTCTTTTTGTTGTGGAGCCTTAATGTAATATCTTAACTTATTCTAGGTTTCAGGTACCCGTAAAAACCTATTTTACGTAATAAAAAAAACATGAAAATAATTCAAAAGCATCTAATTCATGATTATTCAATAAAATGTCATAAACCTCAAAAAATCCCTGAAATAAATAACACACACATGAAAATGGCCTAAACGAGTTTGGTGATAAATTGAAAAGAAAACTATGGGAGGGGTATTACAACCTATCTAAAGAGCATTGCATCACCACCATCATCATTCCTAAGGAAATATCATTTCAATTAAGCACTTCAATTCAACATTTTATTTTTGATTTACCCTCTATCCTAGTAGGGGTAAGCTCTATTTTACATCATCATAGTTGTAGTGGAGGTGGAAACACCAACATGGGGTTTGACTTAGGCAAGCCCCTAAGAAACACAACCATTTCCCCCTCTTCTATGTGTGTAGGTTAGAAATCCAACATCATTGAGTTGCACATTTTCATAGAGAAGTTTGAGACAAACAATTCAAAACTTTGAATAGGAAAAAACCATGTCTATGTCGATTTGCATTCTTCCAACACTTTTACAAGATAAATTCTAAATTGAGTGAGCTACAAAGAAAAATGATCCAAAATCTAAGGCCTTAGCTAATGGAACCACCTTCAGGTCTAGGACATCTAATGCACCCGACTGACACTTTCAACTCCAAATTTTAGTAATAGGTTCTTCTCTAGATCTCATTCCCAGATCTTATACTTCTATGTTAGATTCTCATTATGTCTCTTTCTATTTTATGTTGAATATTGCCAATTTTGCATCAATTTACGTAGCCATTACGCCTTCATATCGAATAAATTCAAATCAATTGAAGAAATAATCATAAACAACATCCAACTCTCCTTTAAGACTAACATTGGATCTTGTTAGCTATTTCCTCCAATGAATGATAGTGATTTGGAAATTAAGATCTTAGTTCTCTCTAGGATTGGACCCTAGTTCCCATCATTTCAGCCCCTCACTCTAATATGTTTTAGATTTAACCACATCCAAGTTCATTGCTATTGATTATTTCATGGTTTGATAAGCTAATTTCATTCTTAATGACACTCAATATTTCCTACCAAAAGACATTCTTGCAATATTGCCATCCATTCCTTTAAAACTTTATTATTTTCTAGTAAAGGTTTGTTTGTCATTATGATCTCATAAATTTTATTTTCCCTTTCTTTATTTTTTACTTTCAAATCTTCCAAGATCTTTTTGGCATTTAATACCTCTTTCACACATAAGTCTAAGGACCAATTAAGAGGAGTGGAAGTGGAATTGTTAAAAAAATATTCTTCATTGCCTCTTATGTCCTTAGACCTTTTAACACCCTTGTACTAGAGTTTTGCTTGAAAATATTTTACATCTATGACTATAAACTACATTATTATTCATTTGAGATTACTTCTTACTTATGTGTACCTATCTTAAGTGAGAAAGCCTATGTTTTAAGATAACCTCAATTTTTTTTACATTTACACAAACCCACTCCCCAATTTTAACTAAAGATGAAATCTTTACTTAAGTGATTTTTTTCAACAAGACTCAATATTTCTATTCTGTTGAGAAAATGGTGTTGTCCACATTGCATAATAATGTTTATTATTGTATTATTTCTTTTATTATGTAAATGTTGCACCTAGATGGACGTGCAACATGTAGGGATTCCCATAGAATATTCTTTGTGAGTTGTATTGTAACATTGTGATATTATTTGATGCAATTATTTAATATTGAGGAAATAAAGTAAATAAAGCACCCAATATTAAATGTGGGTCAATAGGGTTTGGTAGCACATGGTTTATGTAATACCACTTGGTGGTTTTGTGGGAGCTTGTTTCTATAAAAGAAACAACAATGGTAGTTGTTGAGGTGAGACAGGTGGAGACATGTTAGCCAAAGGTAGCATTTGTGAAGGTTGGAAGCATGACATGGGATGTGTGGATTCATGTTTGTTCACATGGATTTCTTGGTGGTGGCTAGGGATTTTAAGGCTTCCATGGTTGTATTGCAATGGTGTTTTTCTAAATAATACATGGTGATGGATGCTTTTGGAGACTGGGTTTTTCCCTCATGAGAGTTTCCCGGGATATATCTTGTGTCACATTTTTTGTGGGTATGTTGTCTATCCTCTTGCATGTAGATTTTAAGTGTTTATTTGATTCAGATCTATTATGGGTTATGTGGAAATGTCATATTATTGTATGCAAGTTTCTTATCACATTCCATTTATTTTACGTGTGGCATTAGCCATGTTTCATTATCTATTTGAGCTTTTATCGTGTTGCATATTTTGATTAGTGAAATGCTCTTTTCTATTTATATCAAGGTTTCAATTTGATAATTTAAAACAATAATGTTTTTACTAATGTTTGACTATAGACTAAGAGAGACAACAAATACAAACCCAACATCCTAGATTTACTAGACAAAAAGAAAGGAAAATGAACTTATTTTAAAAAGAGCAATTTACAAATCGATTGACTTGTGACATTTTGATGCCCTTGATTTTGAGCCCTCTATTTGTATTAGTAGGAATCATGAAACTTTTTAGCATTTTTTTTTCGCTCCTATAGTTACTAATGCATTAGGCCATTCACTATGTATTTCCAAGTTTCGTGAGTTTGCGGATGTTGAACTACCTTTCTATGTATCTTCTACTTCCACCTACACCAAGAATCTACCTTGCAACACAACCCCTACTAAGGAAACAAGATTAGTTGCCACCCATGTTTCAATAACTATTTACTCCTTTCTCACCCAATCCCCCTATTACTAATTTTAAAGAAACCAAAAAATATATAATTAAAAGTCCATTAATAAATTTCACATGTATCGGTAGCCGCCCACTTGTACCCCCAGTAGATAAAATTTGTAGACTTTAATTAGAGTTGTGCAAATTTATTGGTACTCATAGTGCACTACTAGTGGGGCATTTGTGCATCATTATTGGTAAAAAAAAGTTATTCGAGGAAAATATATTGGTTATTAGAGGAACATGTATTGGATTGGTTATGCAAATTTTTGAGGTGGTTGTAGTGCATCATTATTAGGGAACCTTTAAGTAAGTATTGAGAAACACTTCTAAATGGACACTTTTTGATCCTTGTGTACATAATGAATTCCACAATGTTCGTCTTGACTACCCATAAGCCATAACAATAGCTATAAGAACTAACAATAACCTTCCCCTATGTTGCATGCATGTCCATCCCTTGTCATGCATTGGAAAAAAAGATTTATGTTCTTTGAGGATTTGGTTTTATGAGCACGAATGGTTTTAATGACATCCATGAGACTAAATAGTCTAAGGGACCCAAGAATAGAAACTTTAAATAATCTTCGTACTCCTTTTGATGTTATATCTTCTACTATGAATCTTGATTGGAAAGTTGGTAGTCTTATTGATCTACTCTTTGTCAAACAAATGGTGCATGTTATCAATCTTGAAGTTGTACTCATACTGGGTATGAATATCTTCATAAGCAATAGATCCCATAATAAAATCTCATTCCATCTCCACTATACCCTTAGTGTAGAATATGAAAATTCTCTCTTTCCAAGCTTTCTTGGGCCCCTTTCACCTACCTATCTCAAATCCCATTTGATGTGATCTCATCCTTAATTGCACAATTAACAACCTTCCTTTCCCCTTTGTAAAGGCCCCTAAATAAGCTATTCACCTTGTATAATAAGAAATGGTGAGAAATGCTAAGATGTAGATTACCTACCAATTCCTACATATATTGGAATACAAAACCTCCTACAAAGTGAATCTGATTAGCGCAACCAAGAGAGTAAGGGTGCCAATGCGAGATCTACAAAATGTAGGGTTTTGATTCCTAATATATGATAGAACTGATCTATAAAAGTAAGTACAAGGGAAAAGAATTAAGAACAACACCTAGAAACAAGATGGAGAAGATTGTACTTTGAAACCATATTTCCTTGATGTCAGTCTCAAGATCAGTTGTGACTTCAGATCTGGAAAGCATGGGCCTAAATCTTTCTGTTTTGAAATTTTCACTTAAAATAGTAGGGACAAGTTGACTTTTTGGGAACAAGTTGGATAGGTGACTTGTTCCAAATAATTTTTTATGAAACTTTATTGGATCTTGTAGCTGCACCTATACTTCTCAAATCTAGAACTGCAGCTCCACAACCTTTTCCTACACATAGCAAAATGGGGAAAAAGGTTGTGGAAAGGGGTTTGCCTTGGTCAAACCCCTATTTAGGAATCAACCTTGAAACTGAATTGAAATTACATAAGAAAAGATGAAATGAAAGATAGATCTAAAACATAAATCACCTTATAATGTGATGATGCAATGTCTCTTTAGATGTAATCACAAGTGTTGATGCAATAGCTTGAACTCCACAAAAATCTAATAGGAAATCATGAAACCAAAGCATTGGACGATGGATGTTGTAGTTTTACACAATGCCTGATGAAAAGGAAGAAGAATTCCTTGGAGATCTTGAGGATTTCCTTTATTGCCTAATTGATTGTGTGTAATTATGAATAGCTTGCACTTGATTTAGATATCATGTTATGACAAATGAGGGGAGATAATGTCCTTTAATACTAAACTCCCTCTATTTCAGGGCCCAAATCTAATCCAAGACAATTGTAAATCTAAATCTTGGAAGAAAACCCCACCATTGGTCCCCAGATAAAATTTGGGCCTGAATCCCGAGGGACAATTTATCCAGACAACTTGTCCCAGGGACAAGTCAACTATGCAACTTGTCCTAAGCAAAATGAGCTCAAATTTCACAAGGATGTCGAGGAAGGTGAAGAGAAGTGGGGAGAGAAAATGTCAGTTGATGTGAGGTCAAAAGAGATCCTAAAGCCAAAATAAATGAATAGGTCCTAGGTGAGGAAATGAATTATTTGATTAGAGGGAAAATGGAGGGGCACACTTAGAAATAAGGGCTAACCTCAAATTTTAAGGAAATTGAGTCAATATAGGATGCATAATGTTAATTTGAAGGTCCAATAAGTGCTAGAAGAACATGAAATCAATGTGGGAACCCATACATACTAAAATGGGACTATAATGAGTACGTAATTGAGGGTGCTTACTTTTTAGGGTGATACATCCCCATGTTCACAAGTCAGATTAAACTCTTTAATTTAATTTTCTTTCTTTTGTCCAATGGGATTAAATCACATTGTAGTCCTAACTTTTTCCATTACAAACATTAGGACATTCATGTAGTTTGAAATTCCATTTCCTCAAGCATTTCCTATTTTGTTCCATCCAAATTATTTTCCTTTGGTCAAGACCCTCCTCCATGGCAATTTTGGACTAGTTTTGAATATCCATGTTCTCAACCATCTTTATTTAACTGATGAGTTAGGTTAACACTAACACTTCCAAAGGGAACATACCTAATTCCACCAAAAGGATTTTATATGGAACTAAGGTTTTGACTTTGATATTTCTTGTAATTAGGTGCTTCTAAATTCTCTTTGTCTCCAACTACAATTTGGCATGCTCTTGCCCCAAACTTTACAACCATAGAGGACCATTGGAATGACTAGTAAACCAAAAAGAGTTTTCTTGGTTTTCCAATCCCCAAGGTTAGCTTGTCTGTTCCTATTTTGGAGTAGGTACAAAACTTTCCATCCTCCTTGTATCCTTTTCATCCTACAAGTCTCCTAAATGTGCTTAGACTGAAAGTCTAACCCAAGATATTTATATTCTTTCACTATTTCCAATGGGATGCCATCAAACTAAAGGTAATTTGTTTTTCATTCCTCTTTAAAGAGAAAATCATGGTTTTGGTTTTGGTAGTGTTCACTTGCATCTTGACCTCTTGACATAAGTGTTCTAAGGCCCATAAATAGCCTCTTAATCCATGAGTTGTTTTTGATATTAGGATAAGGTCATCCAGGTATAAAAATAACTTTACTACATAACCTACCAATTGGAAACCTTCACCATCCATTTTGTTTATCCATGCTTCTAACTTATCAATGTATATGAAAAACAAAGTGAGGGATAGAGGACATCTTTTCTTGATGCTAATGTCACTACCAAAACATTCATATATTCCTTCACTTGTTTTGATTTTAGCTCTAACTTTATCATAAAGTCTATGTATTGTCACTCTAAACTCGTCAGAGATACCCAATTCTTTCATTTTGCTCCATAATTTTCCCTTAGGTATCATGTCAAATTCTTTCTTGAATTCCACAAAATAACAATAAACTTCATCCCCTTGATTGCCCAATATATTTTTTATGAGATGTCTAAGGGTGATGCAATGATCAATGGTGGGATGCCTAGGCCTAAAACCTAGTTGTCCTTTTTCTCTTTTTCCTTCACCTTTTGTCTAATTGCCAATCCTACATTATACCATGCTCCCAAAGAGTTTTCCAAGAAGAGGGATGACCATAACTATATGGTAGTTTGATGGGTTATTGATTTATCCACTCTGAAGGAGGGGAATGACCACACTAGTTGTCCACTCCTCTATAAATTCATCTTGAATGAAACTATTGAATATTCCTTTTATGTGAGGAGTAAGGAGCACAACTCCTCACTAAAAAGATTCATCTCGAAGCCCATCTACATCCCCCGCCTTACCACTTGCTAAATTCTTTACTCCTTTCTTGATGGCATCAACTGTGAAGAGTTCCACCGTTGAGTTCACTATGAGAGGGGGGTCTTTCTTATGTGTATGCTCATAAAGTAGCCTTCCATAATCTAGTCATTGAACATCTATAATATTGTTTTCAATTTATTTTTTCCTTTGTTGTAGTTCCTTCCAAAAGTCTTTGGGATTATATTTTTTAAAAGAGAGATTAACTAATTTATTCTTGCATTTACATTTTCTCCTTTTTTTATTGCACCAATTTTTCATATTTCTTCTTGATTTATTTGCTCATTTCATTATCTTTTAGGGATCTCATTGTTTCCTTACATTCTTCATCATACCGTGGATTTGTTAGAAAAGTATTTACATCTCTTCCTTTGCCAAGACTTTTACATGTACTTAATGCCTTATAGGAATAAGCAAACTACTATAAACATGCCTTCCCACCTCATTGATCATTTTATCTACCATTCTATTATTTATATCATGAAATTGTTGCTTAAGGGCACCATTGAAGATGTCCCTATTTTCCTGATTTATAAGAATTTTGCCTTTGATAACTGTATTCTTTTGCACGTGTTGATCTTGTTTATTGTGTGGGCTTTTTGTAGCAAAGTCCAACTTAACAAGAATGGGCGCATGATTGGATTTCAACTCAATGAGGCACTCTCCAATTTTAAACTCTAGCACCCTAGAATTAAAATTTTGCGAGAAAATTACATAATTTACCACACTTTGGGCATTATATGTTTTGCATGTGACACCCCCTGAGACTAGTCAATCTTTCATGCCATTGCATATAACCATGCCAAACAAACTACAAAGTCCCAAAAATTCTATCTCAAAGTGTGTTAAGCTCCCATTACCATCTTGTGAAGCTCTTTCCCAAGATTGACCACAACCCTCAACCAACCATAAGGGGTTAGAGGTTTGAAACTTTGTGTCAAAGTGTATTGTCTTCATTCAAATGTGCAAATGGAATGTTAAGCTTCTATAATTTTTTACTAGACAACCAAAGCCTTGCCTTGCTCAATACTCCACATTTTTTTGTTTCCTACCTTCCTTCCCAAGTTTAGAAGCTCTTGCTAGAATTTGGAGTAGAGGCATTACATTATAGGTCAAAATTAAAAACCCTTAATTGCCAAAACACTAAATTTTCTATTAATTTGTCTATCAAAATTATTATGCACAACACCGGCTTATTGTGCTCTCCAAAAAGGTGAATTCTTTTTGGTATTTTTTAGCAAGGGATACATGAACGTGAGCCCCCTTTGTCACAAATCATGACATGCACTCTCCACAGTGGGAGACGCTAGGCAAAACCCCCTTCTTAGTGCAATGAAGATGCTCTCCAAAAAGGTGAATTCCTCACCAGATAAATATTTTATTTATGAAAGCTTAGAAAATCATGTTATAGAACTGTAGAAAAGCTACTCCACTTCCCAAACAAGTTCTGAATCTAAAACCTTGAAAAATTGAAACCCTAGGTTTCAAGAATCAAAGGACAATCAAATTGGACATCCAATCATGCACTTTCCTAGTAGCGGGCCATCATTAATTATCTCCTTATGCTATTGCATCTCTGAAAATTACACTTGTGTAGGCTGTATGCCTTTGATTATATAAAAGTTTATTGTAATCTTACATTTTAATTCCATTGAAAGTCTCCCAAGAAGACATTTCTTATAGGACTCCTCAATTTCTAATAACTTAGGGTCATTAATAGAATAGGAAGATGTAAATGCCATTTTGGCCCAAAATGAACATTTACATCTTCCACTTGAAAAGGTGGAATTTGAATTGGAATTGGGGGTAAAGCAAATTTTTTAATTTTTAATGTCTATCACTTACTTTTTTAATTTTTTATTTGTGTGCCAAGGGATTTAATTTATTTTTTATTTGTTTGGGTGGTGTTGTCATATTTTTTACTCATTCTTAAGTTTGGAGACCTAATTACTAGATGAGCTACAATAACCTAGTTTGTGTTATTAGGTGATCTTCTTTAATATTTGTGTTCATTTCATTGCAAAGTACATGAAAAGTAAAAGGAAATGAACTGCATCTAAAGCTACACATACATGTATGTATACTATACAGAAGGGAAAGAACTAAAAAGAAAAGCATCTATCTAAGCTCACACATGTCGTGAGCATAGCCATTATCAGATTTGAATGGATGAGTGCAGATATACATAAAGAAATAATTAATATGGCGGTACCAGACATTGCCTAGTATTGATGTTTGGATCAGGTCCTATCCAGTGAGCTCCTGAGATCCAGAACCTGGAAGAAGTGAAGAGAGGATATGGGTTAGATCCAATGGATCTATGCAATGGATGGTATCACAATATTATAGAATGCATACATACACTCAGCCATGCACCTCTAACAAAGGATATGCTTAGGGCATGTGGATGAGAATCATCCAAAGAACCAAAAGAGGCATCATGTTTTCACTGACGTGTTTGTTTCATGTGCAGATACAGGGAAGCTGATCCAACAATGAATTACATGAATGATCTGGGCCCTTGATGCGGATCATGATAGGGAAACCTCATTATCTCCATCATGACCGCATCAAGGGCCAAGGGCACACACAGTATGTACAGATGAAGAGCATCCAGATGATTCAGCATCAATAGGGATCAATCAAACAACATGGCATGATAAAGCAAATACTGGTATCAAAGTGCAAATAGAATTGTATGTGTTGTGACATTGGGCATGCTATTATGATAAGCCAGCAAGGGGACACCATGCCATCAAAAAGAATAGAGCTAGAACCAAGGGCACATAGATCTATATGAGAGATAAGGCAAACTGAAACATGAATGTATCTCAGATCTGCATTAATGTTATAACAAGGCATATCATATATCTGATGGGCGTGAGCATATCCACACAATGATAACACTGTTGTCATAAGCATCCACGAACATACAACAAATCAAGGAGATACCAATTCAAATGAAATATAGGAATGAATCATTGCAATTAAGCATAATGACACAATGTCATCATTAACAGTGGAAGTAACAACATAGCATAGCATATCAACATAAGCGGATGGCACCAATATAAAATAGCAGTGAGATCAACACCATGCTGAACATGTTGTAGCAACACATGCCAAGGTCAAACATAATCCAGAGGCCCAGGCTATACATAGTGAGTAGCAGTGAATTCATTAACAACAGACAATGGGCACATTCAATTCCATAACATAGTGTATGAGGTTCATAAGATATTATTGCTCTCAGGCCTTGGAATCCTCAAACATTGATGCAACAACAAAAATATGATATGTGTTCAGTGCCTAAGTAGTAACAGTGGCCAGATAACAAAGATCAAACAATGATATGGTATTATGCTCTCGGGCTGATTGAAACTATAAACAATAGGGCATTACCATTGTAGAGAACACCGAAATATCTTAATGGAACACAAGCATATAGTGAACATCAAATATCACAAAGCAATGGCATGGTGAGGAGACAATATCATGATGCCTCAAATAAGCTAACTCAGCAAGTTCGGTCATAGAACCAGGCATACACCAATTACAATCTCATGATGTTGAGATACCAGTTTCACTATCCAAGGTCAAGGAAAGTTCATAGGCTATAAGGAGGACCAAGGCCACAACATTTTAGAAATAGCATACTGATATCCCAAAATGATGCCCTAGCTCATAGCTCGATCTCATGGGTGCCAAATAAAAGTGGCAATACAATAATGCATCACGACATGATAGATAAATAGGAAATAAGCATCAACATCATGTAACATCATATATCATGCCCATGGCATGCCATGGTGAGGAGACATTATGCAGTCATGCCTTAACCATTTCATGGGTCCTTAAACATCAACAATAGAATAGTATCATGATGCCCTAATGTACTCTCGAGCCATGTTCAATACAACAAGGTGTATGATGTCATGTACCATGGCAGTGCCCTAATTGTACAGGAAATGAAATATATGCCTACATTCAAATACTATCAGTGCCACACACTTTCAAATACAACAGTGGTAATCAAGTAATGCAAATTGAATGCAGAGATCGAATGGTAAGCAATCATTGATGCCCTAATGTTATGAGCTAACACTAGGGCATCAATGCCACAATATCTTCAAAGCACAGGCTGTATAAACAAAAAATTCAATAGTGCCCTAGATTTACAGAGCCCATGCCCTCGAATGCAGCATAGTGCCCTCTTTTCTTCTAGTTAATGAGAGTCAACAAACAATACAAGAGCCATGTTCAAATGCAACCAATGTATGTCAAAAATCAAAAGAGACCAGTGCCGTGCCCTAGCTCATCGCTCATCGGGCACCTGGCATTCACACATTTCTTTCAAATATGAGAAATGACAGTGATCAATGCATATAGACTAAGATGCCATGAAACCATAGCAGTGCCTTCAATATACAGAGAAATGGATACAAAACATAAGAGAACCCTGTGAAGCCGAGATGCATCACAATGAATAGGAAATTCAAAGTATAGTGCTATGAAGAGCTTTCATAATACCCTAGCATACGAAGGAAAAAATGAAACACTGTTGCCATATGAAAATGGAATTTGTTCAAGAGCCTACCTCCAATGATTATGCCGAGATTGAGTTTGTTGTTTCTGATCCAAGAGGGAAAGTTGCCAATTGAAAACTGCAGTGAGATTAGAATGTGCCAGGGGCCGAGTGGGAGCTCTAACAGTTTTTGGGCATTATTTGATGATATTATTGTTTCCTCCCCTTTTTAGGGTTGAGTATATTGTCGATGCCTCAAGAATTTGGGTTATATGTGATTTATTCATTGTATGGTTATCCTCCCATTATTGGATAGTTGATTTTACATCTTTTTCATATAACCTATAGTTTTTCTTAGGGGTTGAAAATTTCATTTTTATGCTATTATTTTTAAAGATGTGCTTCCCTTTTTGGTTGAGGCTTTCCTTTAAAAATATAATTGTATCTATTAGAGGTCTTAGTGGATAGTTCTAAATGTTAAGTCATGACCATCTTTTATTGTAAGATATTGACAAGTGGTATTTTTTTTTATAAACCCTTGTTAGATATCGGTTATAAGGCATGACTTAGTGGGTGTAATGGTCATCTTTGACTGTTCATTTTTAGGCCCCCACTTTCCTCGCCCCCTAGGAATCTAGGAATCTGACATTCAGACCATGATGCTACCTCATGGGTCCATATTTTGACTTTTCTATTCTTAGGAGGTAGTGGAGTTGAATGCAGATTCTTAGGTTTTGTTTTTATACCTCTCACTTTTGGTGATTGAGGTTAGCTCTTCACTTTTCTCTCTGATATGAGTGTTGTAGCTCTTAGAGACACAATTGTACCAGTTTCTTTCCAGCAATAAGAATTAATCCTTCTGTTCTCCTACATTTTCAGGTTTTGTTATTGAAATCTTATGCTAAGATTATAGTGATATTTTCATGTGCTTAATCTACATTTTGAATTCAAGTGTTCAGTCAGGAAATTGTCTTAGCTCAATGATGTGATTTGTGTACAATCAGAAATATCAGAATTGTGAAGTTGTTCTTCCTTTCTGAATTCCAAGTACCTTATCTCATTGATGGTTAGGAAAGTAGGATTGAGTTGTGGTTCAGATTTGAAGTGCTGATAAAGTAAACTTATCATCAATTGCAGTTTCTTTTAAAATTTCAGTGGATCACCTCTCATTTCAAGTTGTAGTTGTTTACTTTCAAGCATTTTCTATCCCTTTCCTCTCAAGTTTTAGAATAGTTCAGTGATCCAAGGGGGAAGCCAGCCCCTTAATCTGGAGGTCTATTCTCAACGAAGCAGTCCCACCTCCTGAGAGTATTCCCATGTTTCATGGGATTGCTAGGTTTCATACTTAGCCAAACTCAAGTGCAATCGCTTGTGACAACAGTTTTTGGCACACCTAGTGGGACAGAGACTCAGTGAGTTTGATTTCCTAGAAAGTTTATTGCAAGTTATTGTTTGGTATGAGCAGTGACAATATTTTGAAGTCATACCTAGTGACTCTAATGGTGCTTTATGTAGATCAATCTCTAAGCTTATGAGTGGGATTCCAACTAGGTAGAGTAAGGATCCTTCTGTGTATACAGAACTGCCACCTATTAAAAAGAGGCCTAAAGCAACCCAAGCTCATGCATCAAAAACCCCTAAGTCTGCTCCTAAACCTACTCATAATCCTACAAGTGTTTCACCAATCCAGTCAATACACGTGTTGTTACCTGTGCAAGGAGCACCATCAATTCAAGTACCAATAACCCAAGCACCGGTTACTCAAGTTCCAGTATTTCAAGCTCCCTTAAACCCTTTAATGGCTCAGCCTAGACAACACCCTTTTGTGGCTTTTAATCAAGGCAACCCTCTAAATTTGCAACAACATGATGATATACCTGTCTCAGCCCTTAAAAGTTTGCTCATCTTTATGGGAGAGGATCAGACTTCAACCATTGAACATATAAGAGATGTGGCATCTCTTTGTGCTCTTCATAATATCACTCAAGATAATGTTGCTGTGAGATTGCTGGCAGCCTCATTTAAGGGAAAAGCTTTGCAATGGTTCAGAAGTTTACTAGTTGGTTCCATAGCTGATTGGGATGGGTTGGGTCAGGCCTTGACCAATCAATTTGAAGACAAATCAGACCATCTTTCATTAGTTGAGCACCTAACTACTATCAAAAGAGCACCTCAAGAATACATGATGGATTTCAATTTCAGATTTCAAAGAATGTGGCATAGAATACCAGCTACAGTTAGGCCATCCAGCCAACATGCTTTCTTATATTATTTAAGAGCCCTCAATAGTGATATTATTGTTATGATCCAGTCAATGGGTGGGAATAACCTTCTAGCAGCATATGATCTTGCTATAAGGGCTAAGAACAGTCTAATCCAAGCTAGGAAGATAGCTCCAAGACCCCCAATGCCTATTTTTCCAGAGTTACACCCTGTCCCGGAATCAATTCCAGCTCTAGCATCTATTCCACCTCTCCCAGTCCCTCCTCAACAGGCTATTAGCCCGGTTGCAAATCAATCCCAAGATCTGGATGAGATCAAGAAAACATTGCATACATTCTCTAATGAATTGGTTACTATAAGTAAGAAGCTTCAATCTCAACCTCTCCCGCAACCCTACCAACCCTACCAACAACCTCTCCAACAATCTTATCAGCAGCCTTACCAACCGCCCTTTCAGAATCATTATTAGCAAAACAGGCCCCAATACTAGCAAGGCCAGCAAAGTCAAACAAGAAGTTACAACCAAAAAGCCAGCCAGCCTTACAATCCTAACACTCCCAGTACCTCTAGGGAATTGGTTCCTGTGCCTCAAAACAATATGGTACAAGATTACCAGTGGGGATGCCCATGCAATCAGCAACATATTCAAGGGATGTGTCCAATGGGTTATGCTCATGCCCTCATGGTACAAAATAACATGACCATTCCATAGGAGGTGGTTCAAGGACCAGAAATCCAACAGTGTCCAGTTGCCACCACAAGTGAGGTTCAGGCTCCTGAGGCAGCATTGGTAAACTTTCAGAAGGAAGATTTTTGTGGGTGAATTTTTCACCAAACAACAACTCAACCTATACTCCAATTGCAGCCAACACAAGATCCAAGAAGAAAGCTTTAGAAGCATAGCAAGTGGCCTCTACCAGTCAACAAGGCCCTGTTGTGAACCCACAACCCAAAGCAGTTCAAGCTCCAGTCCTAAACTAGTCTAAGGAAGCTAAAGAACCAGTCAAGGCAACTACTCAACTAGTATCTACACAAACAAAGACTGTTGCGCCAAAAGGACAGCCCAAAGTGAATTTGGGATCTTTTAATATAGTGGAGCAAATGAGGAAAACCTCTATCAATGTGCCTTTAATGGACACTTTGGCAATTCCTGGACAAAAGGCGTTGATACTAAACGAATTGGCTAAGATTGCACCAAATCAAGGAGCTGTTTTGGAACAACCTAAAGTCCTGGTAGCTAGAACATCTCAGATGGATCAGCAAAAAGAAGAAGTTAGCTCACAGCCCGCTATTGTCTCACAGGTTAAACCTCCTCCTTTCTATGTAACTCTTATTGTTGGGGATCATTTAGTTCATAACTGTATGATAGATTCAAGGGCAAGTAGTTCTGTGATTTCTAAGCAGCTAGCAGATCTACTAGAGTTACATTATGAGCCAATAAACAATCCTGTTGTTCAGTTGGATGGGTCGTTAGTTAGTACCTTGGGAGTCATAAAAGACTTGAGTCTCACTCTTCATGAATGCCCCAATTTCTCCATTCCCTAGGATGTCTATGTCATAGATTTTCCCCCTCATTTTGCTATTTGTCTAAGTAGAGAGTTCACTGCTACGTTGGGGGGATATCTCTCAGCTAATTGGTCCCATCTATACTTCAGAACTAGATACGGAGCCTGGGTTAGAATTAAGTCTGAAGCTTTTGCAAAGACCCATACTGAGCCATATACCCCAAGCCCTATAAATGCCAATCTAATGTATCATGAACAAGATCCAAGTGATTCTGAATCTGAGACCAGTGCTGGAAAGATCCCTAATATTGCCTTAGATGAGTGGGCTGAAAGAGATTTACAAGAAGATGACCCTTTTAAAAACATGGAGGTTTCTAGTATTGGAATGTTCATCATTCATGAAGAAGGTGTTGTGATACCAGATCTAATGAAAAAGGAAGAAAAGTCTTCTGCTGGTTAGAATGATGATTTGTGGTAGCTATTCTTTGATGGTGCCAGAAGTAAGGTTGGTTCAGGAGGAGGAGCTATCCTAATTTCTCCAGAAGGACAAAGGTATTACTCTGTAGTTCATTTTTCTTTCAGCTGTACTAACAACACAATAGAGTATGAGGCATTGATTCATGGTTTAGAATGGGCTAGACAAAGAGGAATCAAATGCCTAGAAGTTATAGGTGATAGTGAGTTAGTGGTCAATCAAATTCATGGAACTAATCTCACAAAGAATGATACACTTAAGATGTATAAGCACAGGGTTTGGGATTTAATAGAAGATTTTCATGCTTTTAATCTAGTTGCTGTTCCAAGAGATTAGAACAAACAGGAAGACAAGTTGGCTGCCATGGGAGCAGAATATGATATTCCAAAAGAGGTCCCAAATCCCAATTCTCGGCATGTAAAGATTCTGGTAAGGCCATCCATACCAGACAATCAAGTAAGCTGGCAATTTTTTGAAAATGATGAGCAAATTTTCAATTTTCTGATAAAAGAAGCTAAGTTCTCCAGAGTGAACCAAAGAAAACATGCTCATCAGTATGGTGACCAGATGTTATAGTTGAAGAGCAATAGACTACCTAAGGGACTGGTCACACTTGAGTCTGTATTTAATTCTGATGATCAACTCATAGGTGACAAGGCTAGTATGACAGTTAAGGAAGAACACTACCAGTCTGTGGAGGTCCTCAAAGGTAAATTTCTTAAGCTAGGAAAGGTATGCACTCAGCCTGAAACACAAGCCTTTGTTTCAATATGCCAGGAGTTTAGTGACGTCTTTGCCTGGGAATACTATGATCTAAAAGGATTTGATCCCCATTTAGCCTAGCACACCATTGAATTAGAACCCCAAGCCAAGCCAGTAAGACAGAAACAAAGGCCCGTCAATCCTAAGATAGAGGTCCTGATGAAGGCAAAATTGAAAAAGATGATTGTAGCCAACATTATTTTTCCTATTAAACACACCTCTTGGGTCTCAAACTTAGTGCCAGTTAGGAAGAAGAATGGTGAAATCCGACCGTGTGTAGATTTCAGAGACCTTAATAGGGCTTCACTCAAGGATCATCACCCATTGCCATCTATGGAGCAAATTTTACAATATGTGTCAGGATCTGACTTTTTTTCTTTGTTAGATGGCTTTTCTGGTTATAACCAGGTTCTGGTTAGAGAAGAAGATCAATACAAGACATCATTCACCACTAAATGGGGCACCATGGCATACAGAAAGATGCCATTCAGGTTGTCCAATGCTAGTGCCACATTCCAGAAGGCCATGGAGATGGCATTTGCTGGCCTAATGAACAAGTTTGTTCTAGTATATCTAGATGATATAACCATCTTCTCAAAAGACACAAAAGACCACCTAATTCATCTAAGGCAGATTTTTGAAAGATGCAGAGAGTTTGGAGTCTCACTGAATCCCAAGAAGTGCATTTTTGCTGTACATGAGGGTAGACTAATGGGACACATTATTTCCAAGAAGGGAACAACTATTGATCCTGAGAGGGTGAAGGCCATTCTAGCTCTTCCCCTGTCAGCTCACAAGAAAGGATTACAGAGTTTCTTGGGAAGAATCAACTTTTTGAGGAGGTTTATTCCAAACGTTGCTGCACTCCTGAAGCCTATGACTCAGATGCTAAAAAAGAATGCAACATTCCATTGGACCAATGAGGGAAAAAGGGGTTTTGAATAAGTCAAGGAAACAATTGCATCTGCTCCTACTTTGGTAAACCCTGACTTTTCTAAAGATTTTATATTGTATGCTTTTGGAGATAAAGATAGCATCTTTGCAATGTTAGTCCAGCAAAATGCTGAGAAACAAGAATAGCCAATAGCTTTCTATAGTCAAGGCCTAGATGGTTATGAGATAAACTATTTGCCTGTAGAGAAGCATGTAGTGGCAATTGTGAGAAGTCTAAAGAAATTCAGGCACTTGCTATCTAACAACACCGTGCACCTAATGGTTGCTCACCCTTGCATAAGGGATTTCCTACTGAATAAAGACCTAAGTCATAAGAGAGTCGGCTGGGTTACCAAGGTCATGGAGTATGACGTTTAGATTAAGGTGACCAAGCTGGTTAGAGGGAAAGGACTAGGTGAACAACCTAATGAAAAAATAGTAGATCCAGACCAGCAAGAAGAAGTTGTTCTAATGAATCAAGATGTTGGACAGAGCACAAGATGGACAACGGAGATGAAGTGTTACCTCTCTACTGGTCAGTGCCCTCAAGGCCTTGGAAGGAGTAAAAGAAGGTACTTTAGACTCCGGCTATTCCTCTTGTTGTTATTGATGATGTTTTGTATAGAAGGGATCATACTGGTGTTTTACTAAGATGTGTTGGAACTGATCAAGTGAGGAAAGTATTAGAAGTGTTTCATGATGGAGGCTCTGGTGGACACTTTGCTGCCAGAACCACTACTCTTAAGGTAATGAGAGTTGGGTACTACTGGCCTAGCCTGTACAAGGATACTTTTGATTGGGTAAGAAGATGCAAGAACTGTGCCTTGTTTGCTGGAAAGCAAAAGCTGGCAGCCCTTCCCCTTCATCCTGTCAAGGTAGAACAACCTTTCTCAAAGTGGGGACTGGACTTTATCGGGCCTATCAACCCACCATCCAATGCTAGACACAAGTGGATACTTACTGCCACAGATTACTTCACCAAGTGGACAAAAGCTGTAGCACTGAAGGAGGCCAATGAGACCTCTATTTTGAACTTCTACCAGGATATTGTATCCAGGTTTGGCACTCCAGATTTAATTATATCAGATAATGCCATGGCTTTCTTGGGAACTAGAATTTCAGAGTGGGCACTCAGGCATAAAATCTTTCTGAATACCTCCTCTAATTATTACCCTCGGGGTAATGGCCAAGCAGAGTCAACGAATAAAAACTTGCTAAGAATAATCAGAAGGACTATAGAAGGGAACCAGAGAGACTGGCATAGCAAGTTAAAGTTGGCCTTGTGGGCAGACAGAATAACACCTAATAGGGCTACTGGAAACTCACCTTACACATTGGTATATGGAAAGGAGGCCAGAATTCCCCTATCTACTAAGCTACCTACCCTAAGTCTGATTAAAGAAATTGATCTTATGGAGGAAGATGCTATGCAAGTCAGGCTGGCTGAACTTATTGAACTTGAAGAAACAAGGAAACTAGCATTGGAGAACCTGGAGGCTCATCATGCTCAGATGAAGAAAATTTTTGACAAGAAGGCCACACCTAAAGTCTTTAAAGAAGGGGATCTAGTCCTCAAGTGGGATGAAAAAAAATATAAACCAGGGAAGCATACTAAGTTTGATGCCATTTGGAGTGGGCCCTTCATGGTGATTGGATGCAAAACCCATAACGCTTTTCAGCTGGCTAGCATGGATGGAGAGGAGCTGCCCATTCTAGTGAATGGGATCCACCTCAAGGCTTGTTTCTGAGGTTCTTTTCTACCTTATATATTAGTAAGTTAAGAGTTTTGGCTTTCAGTGTTCCCTAAGTGCCTGACACAAGTTGTTTTCAGTTGGTGTGAGTAGCAATAAGCTAGAGAAGTTATCTCTAGTAGTTAGCAGTTTTGTTGAGAAGCATTGGTTATCTTAAATAAGTTAGGTTTAGTTGTGGATTAGTGACTCTGTGCCCAATGGATCTATCAGGCAGCTGGTCAGGATGCTTAGCAGGCAAGCACTTCATAGAGGTCGCCAGAATGTTGTCATATTTTTTGCTTATTCTTAAGTTTGGAGACCTAATTACTAGATGAGCTACAATAACCTAGTTTGTGTTATTAGGTGATCTTCTTTAATATTTGTGTTCATTTCATTGCAAAGTACATGAAAAGTAAAAGGAAATGAACTGCATCTAAAGCTACACATACATGTATGTATACTGTACAGAAGGGAATGAACTAAAAAGAAAAGCATCTATCTAAGCTCACACAGGCCGTGAGCATAGCCGTTATCAGATTTGAATGGATGAGTGCAGATATACATAAAAAAATAATTAATATGGGGGTACCAGACATTGCCTGGTATTGATGTCCGGATTCGGTCCTGTCCAGTGAGCTCTTCAGATCCAGAACCTACAAGAAGTGAAGAGAGGAGATGGGTTAGATCCAATGGATCTATGCAATGGCTGGTATCACAATATTACAGAATGCATACATACACTCATCCATGCACCTCTAACAAAGGCTGTGCTCAGGGCATGTGCATGAGAATCATCCAAAGAACCAAAAGAGGCATCATGTTTTCACTGACGTGTTTGTTTCATGTGCAGATATAGGGAAGCTGATCCAACAATGAATATCATGAATGATCTGGGCCCTTGATGCGGATCATGATAGGGAAACCTCATGATCTCCATCATGACCGCATCAAGGGCCAAGGGCACACATAGTATGTATAGATGAAGAGCATCCAGATGATTCAGCATCAATAGGGATCAATCAAACAACATGGCATGATAAAGCAAATACTGGTATCAAAGTGCAAACAGAATTGTATGTGTTGTGACATTGAGCATGATATTATGATAAGCCAGCAAGGGGACACCATGGCATCAAAAAGAACAGAGCTAGAACCAAGGGCACACAGATCTATATGAGAGATAAGGCACACTAAAACATGAATGTATCTCAGATCTGCATTAATGTTATAATAGGGCATATCATATATGTGATGGGTGTGAGCATATCGACACAATGATAACACTGTTGTCATAAGCATCCACGAACATACAACAAATCAAGGAGATACCAATTCAAATGAAATATAGGAATGAATCATTGCAATTAAGCATAGTGACACAATGTCATCATTAACAGTGGAAGTAACAGCATAGCATAGCATATCAACATAAGTGACAACAATATAAAATAGCAGTGAGATCAACACCATGTTGAACATGCTGTAGCAACACATGCCAAGGTCAAACATAATCTAGAGGCCCATGCTATACATAGTGAGTAGCAGTGAAGTAATTAACAATAGACAATGGGCACATTCAATTCCATAACATAGTGTATGAGGTTCATAAGATATTATTGCTCTCGGGCCTTGGAATCCTCAAACATTGATGCAACATCAAAAATATGATATGTGTTCAGTGCCTAAGTAGTAACAGTGGCTAGATAACAAAGATCAAACAATGATATGGTATTATGCTCTCGGGCTGATTGAAACAATAAACAACAGGGCATTACCATTGCAGAGAACACCGAAATATCTTAATGGATCACAAGCATACAGTGAACATCAAATATCACAAAGCAATGGCATGGTGAGGAGACAATATCATGATGCCTCAAATAAGCTAACTCAGCAAGTTCGGTCATAGAACTAGGCATACATCGGCTGCAATCTCATGATGCCGAGATACCAGTTTCACTGTCCAGGGTCAAGGAAAGTTCACAGGTTGTAAGGAGGACCGAGGCCACAACATTTTAGAAATAGCATACTGATATCCCAAAATGATGCCCTAGCTCATAGCTTGATCTCACGGGTGCCAAATCAAAGTGGCAATACAATGATGCATCACGACATGATAGATAAATAGAAAATAAGCATCAACATCATGTAACATCATATATCATGCCTGCGGCCTGGCATGGTGAGGAGACATTATGCAGTCATGCCTTAACCATTTCATGGGTCCTTAAACATCAACAATAGACTAGTATCATGATGCCCTAATGTACTCTCGGGCCGTGTTCAATACAATGAGGTGTATGATGTCATGTACCATGGCAGTGCCCTAATTGTACAGGAAATGAAATATATGCCTACATTCAAATACTATCAGTGCCGCACACTTTCAAATACAACAATGGTAATCAAGTAATGCAAATCAAATGCAGAGATCGAATGGTAAGCAATCATTGATGCCCTAATGTTATGAGCTAACACTAGGGCATCAATGCCACAATATCTTCAAAGCACGAGCTGTATAAACAACAAATTCAACAGTGCCCTAGATTTACAGAGCCCATGCCCTCAAATGCAGCACGGTGCCCTCTTTTCTTCCAGTTAATGAGAGTCAACAAACAATACAAGAGCCATGTTCGAATGCAACCAATGTATGTCAAAAATCAAAAGAGACCAGTGCCGTGCCCTAGCTCATGGCTCATCAGGCACCTGGCGTTCACACATTTCTTTCAAATATGAGAAATGACAGTGATCAATGCAGATAGACTGAGATGCCATGAAACCATAGCAGTGCCTTCAATATACAGAGAAATGGATACAAAACATAAGAGAACCTTGTGAAGCCGAGATGCATCACAATGAATAGGAAATTCAAAGTATAGTGCTACGAAGAGCTTTCATGATACCCTAGCATACGAAGGAAAAAATGAAACACTGTTGCCATATGAAAATGGAATTTGTTCAAGAGCCTACCTCCAATGATTATGCCGAGATTGAGTTTGTTGTTTCTGATCCGAGAGGGAAAGTTGCCAATTGAAAACTGTAGTGAGATTAGAATGTGCCAGGTGCCGAGTGGGAGCTGTAACAGTTTTTGGGCATTATTTGATGATATTATTGTTTCCTCCCCTTTTTAGGGTTGAGTATATTGCCGATGCCTCAAGACTTTGGGTTATATGTGATTTATTCATTGTATGGTT
Organism: Chamaecyparis obtusa; assembly: GCA_027943335.1. Lineage (NCBI taxonomy): Eukaryota > Viridiplantae > Streptophyta > Pinopsida > Cupressales > Cupressaceae > Chamaecyparis > Chamaecyparis obtusa. Next base: position 886,632 of record BSBK01004569.1, on the reverse strand, counting down.
ATCCTCCCATTATTGGGGAGTTGATTTTACATCTTTTTCATATAACCTGTAGTTTTTCTTAGGGGTTGAAAATTTCATTTTTATGCTATTATTTTTAAAGATGTGCTTCCCTTTTTGGTTGAGACTTTCCTTTAAAAATATAATTGTATCTATTAGAGGTCTTAGTGGATAGTTCTAAATGTTAAGTCATGACCATCTTTTATTGTAAGATATTGACAAGTGGTATTTTTTTTTATAAACCCTTGTCAGATATCGGTTATAAGGCATGACTTAGTGGGTGTAATGGTCATCTTTGACTGCTCATTTTTAGGCCCCCACTTTCCTCGCCCCCTAGGAATCTAGGAATCTGACATTCAGACCATGATGCTACCTCATGGGTCCATATTTTGACTTTTCTATTCTTAGGAGGTAGTGGAGTTGAATGCAGATTCTTAGGTTTTGTTTTTATACCTCTCACTTTTGGTGATTGAGGTTAGCTCTTCACTTTTCTCTCTGATATGAGTGTTGTAGCTCTGAGAGACACAATTGTACCAGTTTCTTTCCAACAATAAGAATTAATCCTTCTGTTCTCCTACATTTTCAGGTTTTGTTATTGAAATCTTATGCTAAGATTATAGTGATATTTTCATGTCCTTAATCTGCATTTTGAATTCAAGTGTTCATTCAGGAAATTGTCTTAGCTCAGTGATGTGATTTGTGTACAATCAGAAATATCAGAATTGTGAAGTTGTTCTTCCTTTTTGAATTCCAAGTACCTTATCTCATTGATGGTTAGGAAAGTAGGATTGAGTTGTGGTTCAGATTTGAAGTGCTGAGAAAGTAAACTTATCATCAATTGCAGTTTCTTTTAAAATTTCGGTGAATCACCTTTCATTTCAACTTGTAATTGTTTACTTTCAAGCATTTTCTATCCCTTTCCTCTCAAGTTTTAGAATAGTTCAGTGATCCAAGGGGGAAGCCGACCCCTTAATCTGGAGGTCTATTATCAACGAAGCAGTCCCACATCCTGAGAGTATTCCCATGTTTCACGAGATTGCTAAGTTTCAGACTTAGCCAAACTTGGGTGCAATCCCTAGTGACAACAGGTGGTTTGAAACTTTGTTATTTATTCGAAAAAAATTCAAATTTTTTCTTGAATTTTTTTTCAAATTTTTTTGTCGATTTGATTTTTTATTTTTTTGAATTTTTTCCCAAATTTTTTTTCCAAATTTTTTGTCGATTTTTTTTTAAAATTTTGGTTGCGATCAGTGATTGTAACTTGGTTGCCTACCTCCAACTTTGGCTACCTAAAACGGTCTGCAATTCCATTTTTCGATTTTCATTCACGTTGGTTGCAATGACACGAAGCACATTCAGGTTAGGTTTGTTGACGTACATTATTGTTTGTTGATTCTGAATTTTTATTATTGGAATCATGTAACGTTGCACTAAAAGCTTAAATTACCAATGCACGATACAAACATTAGATTTAACCCAATTCAGAGGAGGTGGTTAAGCCATGATGTCACAAGTCCCCAAAGAGGTCAACAATCTCCTCCTCAAGAGTGATTGTATCTTCAACACCCATTGAAGATAGACTCCAACCATGATTAAAAGCTATGTTCCAATGGCTGCAAAAGTTTGAACTATCAAAACCCAAATACCAGATTTAACCCTACCCCAGAGACGATTAAGCCCATGTCAGATGGAAGGCAGACTACTAAGTCAACATTTATGAGTGCGACTCTTCTCGCAAGTCTCATTGTAGCGACTTATTTGGCTACATGTATTGCAAACTTTGTGCGGCAACGTATTATTGCTCTCCTATTTCTCATCGCTGCCCAGAGAAATAGGAGAGCAACAACACATGTAGCGGTGCTCTTCAAATACGTTGGTACATTAATAAGGCTTACCACGAAGAGTCTTGTAAGAGTGCTAATCGAATAAGTTGCCACAATGAGACTTGCCACGAAGAGCCCTGTAGCGCAAATGCAAGCTGCGTGAGCAACTGGATGTACTTATTGTTTATTGGGTAAGATGTTCATAAATTAAAATTTCGAGTAAAATAATATTTTGATTTCTTGTTTTCACGTTTTGCAAGTTTGTTCAACCCTTTTTTTGGCAGTCCATTTGTTGTGGTTTAGGCCTGGTCATGTTCGTTCCTTTTTCAATCCAAATTTCTTGTTTGTGTTTTCTGTTCTGAGATTTCGTTTGTATTCCTTTTGTAGTTTTCTGGTTTGGGTGGAACATGTTTGCTGGTTTGATGGAGGAGGAGGAGAAAACAATGATAATTTTCTGCACATCACAATTCAAGAAATGTTTGTAAGCATTGAAATACAAACAAGAATGGTCGCTTTGAGTATTATTCTTTTTAGGGACTTTTGTTCTTTTTTCCATTGACTGGCTTTGAAATTTAGACAGTTACTTTATATTTGCCAATTTTGATGTTAGATTTCAATTGCTTTCAGTTTTATATGAATTTGTGGGATAGTTTATTTTTGGGTTTGGGTTTGTGAGAGGCTTACATTTGGTAGGCATCTAAATTCTTGAGATTTTATATGAGTGGTACTGTTGTTTTTGAGGGGTTTCTTTTACAATTTCATTTGTTATTCTTGTCGGCATGTTCTTTGAGGCTTGCACAGAACATGAAGTTTATGTAGGAAAGGAGTCCTCGGTTAGCATCATTGTTTTTGGGGTTTCTTTATCAAATTTAGATTGTATCATTTACGCATCAATTACATTCAGATTATATTGTTCATGCATTTGATCTTTGTAAACTGGAAACACAATGCAACATCTCAACATAGTGATTATTCACCAATGCATTTTATCTGAACCTTCCTTGTGATAATCAAGAAGCTATTTCCTAATCATTATTGAAATCTGGACTTTTTTATTCATATTGCTGAAGAGTATATTTCCCTGAAATGATCAGACATATATTATAGTTTCAACAGATGCCTAGTAGTCATTTCTTGTCAAACATTCTCTATTGTTTGCCAAGGATCATGCAAAACTTGCATTGAAATAATATATAAGTATATCCAAGATGAAGTATCTTCATCGCCATTAGAAAACATGCATTGCTGTTAATTTGTGATTCAGGCTTTACTTTTATCCTTATTTGAGTAATATGGATAATGTTAACAAAAACTAATATAGAGATTCACACATTCTATTGATAGTTCTTGAAGACCAACAATCTAACAGATAATATTTCCTAATGTTACAATGACCAGCATATGGCTCATCTTCTTAATGGCTGTATTTCCAATGATTGGCAGAATCTTGTCTTGTTTCAATCTTTTTAATAATTGGAAAGAAAAATAAATGCAGGCTCTGCTATTTATTTCAATATAACCAACCAGGACTTTTCAAAAGAATGGCCATGTATTTTGTGAATTTAACATAACTTTGAGTATCTAGTATTACTTGTCTCATTCAACCACCATCATCTCTTTATGAATGCACAGTTGCACTAAATTTACACACAATTCAAAGTGGAGCCAGTGTCGGCATGTTCTTTGAGGCTTGCACAGAACATGTAAGTTTATGTAGGAAAGGAGTCCTCGGTTAGCATCATTGTTTTTGGGGTTTCTTTATCAAATTTGGATTGTATCATTTGCGCATCAATTACATTCAGATTATATTGTTCATGCATTTGATCTTTGTAAACTGGAAACACAATGCAACATCTCAACATAGTGATTATTCACCAATGCATTTTATCTGAACCTTCCTTGTGATAATCAAGAAGCTATTTTCTAATCATTATTGAAATCTGGACTTTTTTATTCATATTGCTGAAGAGTATATTTCCCTGAAATGATCAGACATATATTATAGTTTCAACAGATGCCTAGTAGTCATTTCTTGTCAAACATTCTCTATTGTTTGCCAAGGATCATGCAAAAATTGCATTGAAATAATAAATAAGTATATCCAAGATGAAGTATCTTCATCGCCATTAGAAAACATGCATTGCTGTTAATTTGTGATTCAGGCTTTACTTTTATCCTTATTTGAGTAATATGGATAATGTTAACAAAAACTAATATAGAGATTCACACATTCTATTGATAGTTCTTGAAGACCAACAATCTAACAGATAATATTTCCTAATGTTACAATGACCAGCATATGGCTCATCTTCTTAATGGCTGTATTTCCAATGATTGGCAGAATCTTGTCTTGTTTCAATTTTTTTAATAATTGGAAAGAAAAATAAATGCAGGCTCTGCTATTTATTTCAATATAACCAACCAGGACTTTTCAAAAGAATGGCCATGTATTTTGTGAATTCAACATAACTTTGGGTATCTAGTATTACTTGTCTCATTCAACCACCATCATCTCTTTATGAATGCACAGTTGCACTAAATTTACACACAATTCAAAGTGGAGCCAGTGTTTTAGCTATCTTCTCTACTATTTCCGAGATCTCTCTGGTTATCTCTCATTAAGGTGCCCTAGGAGCTAGTGATTCCTTGGTATCCCAAGAAGTCTTTAGAGTGTTTCAAGACCAATTAATTTTTCTTGAATTAGTAATGAGGCTTGTACTGGGGCCCTTGCCCACATATGGAAAGCAAGTATATAAAAAAAACAACTAAAGGACTTGCGAGTCAAAACTTTATTTACTACTACCCTAGAAGTACTAAGGCGACAAAGTCACATACAATACATTAACTAAAGGCCCAGCCAACCAAAAAAACTAAAATCCACAAAAGCATAGAACCAACCGGGCCTACAAAACTCAGCCAATCAAAGAACAATTGATTAAACATGAGAGCCTTCCCAACTTTGTGATATAGAGATTGCAAAGCAGCACTAACAAGTCCACCACCATCATTCCCTGCAGATGTAGTCACAATCAAGCCATCAGAGCCATCACCATGAACTAGCTGCTGCTTTTGTGAGCTATCCTCCTGAACACAAAACTACACCCAACGATCAACCTTCATTTGTTTCACTGTCCTTTATACAATGCCGTCCAACAAAGACAACATAGAAAGATGGCTGGAAATTTTCAGCTCACCATTCCTGGGGTAACTCGAATAGTATTAGTAACCATCATTAAATCCTTGCAAAATGATGCCATCCCTTCATTGTAGAGAAAAACCACCTGAATTTCCTTCCTCAAGACCTAAATTTCCCCCCTGCAAACCATGAACTGGTTCCTTATGATCAGCATCCTCTGCAATATGCTCCACTACCCCCAAAAAACTATCCAATTTCATGTTTTGGAAATACTGTATGGCAAGTCCAATCCCGAACGAGTTAGTCTGCAAGCAAATCCCCAGATTGCACCTCAAGTCAACTGCAACGAATGACCTCACCAAAAAAACCTATGTTCCATGGCGTTTCAGGGACGTTTTGGGGGTTCCGCATTTCGTGGATGTTTCAGGGACGGGGATGGGGGGGGTGGGGGGGGGTGGGGCAGGAAATTCGTTTCCGTGTAACATAGAAAAAAACCCATCATTCCCGACAATGTGGACTGTTTAGCTCATTGATAGATTTTCATTTATTGAAATAGAATCTCAATGTCAGGGTCGGAAAAAAAACCTACAGAACACCAGCCTTGAAGGATGAATAGAAAGTCTTTGCCACCCTTGCCAACAAAAAGAAAATTAATCAAACAAACAAGTGGAGTAAACATTATTGAGGGATAAGCGGAGACATTTTAGAAGGGCACTTGGCTAATAGCAGGGTAAGCCCCTTGAGTCTTTAAAGTCCCCAACTTAAGCCAAAAAGGGTATTTGTTCAATGCTTGCTTTAGACAAGAAATCTGCCAATTTGTTACATTCTCTATAACAATGCATAAAGAAGATGTCTTTGAAGGTCTCACAAAGCTTGAGAGCTTCCTCCATAGCTTCAATATTTTTTGCTTTGAGTTTCCCTTTTTATCCAAACCATTAACAACTACCAAAGAGAGTATTTCCACTATCAAATTCCTACATTTGACCGAGACTGCCAATCTCAATTCTTCCACCAGTGCCAACCACTCTGTTTGGTTATAAGTTTTCAAACTCAAAAAGGCAATCGAGGTCTGGGAGTAAAGACCAGTAGACAACCCAATGAAGGAAATTCAATTAGGTAATAAGTGCAGAAGATTTATGTATGATAAGGAATTCAAACATATGCAAAGGACATTGAACAATAGAAATATAGAACAATAAGAACAGTAACGACAAGACTTTATTATGCTTAGTTTTGTACATTGATTTGTGAGAACGGGTGTATGGTCCTCATTGTTGAATCCCCTATCCTTCTAGCTTTTTTTACAAAGAATGGCTATGTACATATTTATACAAGAGATGAATAAGACGCATCAGTTGAAAAGTGATCATTCATAAAACATATTACCATTGTCACAACTGTTCACAACGGCTAGGATAGATTAGATTGTGTGACATTACTAACATGGATTATGACATGTAGTTTGGACCAGGGGTGTTGACTAGGTTGAGGATCTTGATGACAAAACTACATAGTCTGTTGTGTAAGACTCGAGATTTATGGTACAACTAAGTGGCCCGGATCCTCTTGGATCATTGCCCCTCATTCAAGAGCAATGGGCTCCATTGCAGGTGTGGTAAAGATGTGGAAATTGACTTGCACCCTAAGCTTTTGTGAACTGTTTTGCTTGGAAGGAACCTAACCTGCTTTGACAATCTAGAAGACAGTGATCTCTTGCTGTCTTCCTCGTTTGACCTTGGTGTCAATGACTTGATCCAATTTTGTTGCAATGTTGCATTGTGGATTATTTGTTTGTTGAAGTGTCATTGCAACATTTGAAGAATCCAACAAAGGAGGAAAGCACGGATGCAAGAGTTCTGCATTCAAGTTTGGATGCAACCAAAGGTAGGTAGGTTGATTGAGCTTAAATGTGTTTTCCTTGCTTGGTGATTTCATAGGGTTCATATCGAAGTGGATGAAGCTTATACTTAGGTCTTGTTAATCTCTCCTTCTGTAGATGTAGCCAGACTTGTTTACCAATTTGAAAAATGTGTGGTGTCTTGTGCTCGCCATGTTGTTGGTATATGTTGCATTAGTCTGTTGTAGAATGATTTGCGCTTGTTGCTGAATATGCTCAAGGAATTGAAAAATATTGTCAACTTCCTTTTGAGTTGAAGGAGTTGCTACTTTTAATGAAGTAACAAGATAAGCTATGCCAATAGGTGGCAATGGTCGGAAATCCAAGAAAACTTGAAAGGGCTAATATTGTCAACATCCTTTTTGAGTTGAAGGAGTTGCTACTTCTAATGGAGGAGTGAGATAAGCTATGCCAATAGCTGGCAATGTTTGGAAACCCAAGCAAACTTGAAAGGGCTACATGCCCTAGAGCTGTGTAGATCTCTGTTTTAGTTGTGTTGAATGAAAGGAAAACTTTCATCCCAAGTGCGATGGGTCTTCAAAATGTGCACCTAGCAAGATCCACTATCATCTTGTTAGAAACATTAGTTTGTCCATCATTTCGGGAATAGAATGCAATAGATTTGTTCAACTTCGTGTCTAGCATAGACCAAAGTGTTTCCTTAAAACTGCTCGAAAACTTGTATCTCTTACAGTCATGTAGTTTCCACAGTCCATTATGCTAGATTCAAGTATTTCTGGATTAAACTGCATGTAATTTTTCATCATCAACATTTCGGATCATACTACATGATCCATCATCAGGATGAAGCAATAGCTAGAAAGCATAAAAGATGGGAAAAATGCAGACTCAAGAGTTTCATTTATTCCATCTTTTATGCTCTCTAGCTATTGCTTCATCCTGATGATGGATCATGTAGTATGATCCGAAACGTTGATGATGAAAAATTACACAGTTTAATCCAGAAATACTTGAATCTAACTTGTATCTCTGTTTTGAATGATAGATTATGGGATTCCAAGTTGGATCTAAACATTCTGAAAAGATAGGTGCACTGTTACCACATTCGCTCCTCCCTGCTGGAATTCAAGATTCGGTTCGTTGCAAATTCTGGTTCGGTTCAAATTCACTCCAAATTCTGCCAGTCAAGTAAATTCGCTCCAAATTCTCTTAGAAGGACCCGGTAAGAATTTTGGACGAATTTGGAAGACTTTTGATTTGGATGGAGGAACCCAAAACGAATTTGGGGCGAATTTGGGGAGAATTTAATTGAAAATGTCATTTTCATTGACTTTTTCATAAAGTTCTTTTGCCAACTTAGGTTTATTTGACCCTCCAACCCTAAAAGTGACCACCAAAAAGACTAAAAAGGTTGTTTTATATGTCATTTGTGCATTTTGTTATGTCATTTGGACTAAAACATTAATATATGTGGTGGTGTATTTTGCTATGTTGCTAGTATTAGCATAGTGGTGTATGAACTTATTTGCTGCTGCTGCTGCTGCTCTGTGTGTGTGTGTGTATTCTTGTACAGACGAACCCAAAACGAATCCGAACCCAGCCCCCCCAAAAATTGGACAAATTTCGAACCCGAATCTCAAACCCGCTTCCATACCAAAATCCGAACCGGCAACTTAGTTTCTAGAGCTACGATGGTTTTCTTGTAAGGAGTCAACATTGTCATTTTGGAAAATCTATCACCCATTACTCAAACACAATCATTACCATGTTCGGTTGTGGGGCAGTCTAATAGGAAGTCTATGGCAACAAATTCTGAAAGTCTCCTTGGATTTGGCAAATGCATGTCCACAACTAGATTTTTGTTGCTTGGCTTTGTGATTGCTTTGATGTTTTTCTGACATTTGACTTAAGCTGTGGCTAAAAGAAGTAATTTTGCAACACCACAAGGGTGTTCTCCACTCCAAAATGTTCTGCAACCTTGCTAAAATGAGCCTCCTAAATCAATCTCTATGCTCCGTGTAGAGCATAAGTGTCCAAAGCTGTTAAGGAGTCCATCCAACAAGTTGGAATCTGGAACTAGCTTACTGCAAAGTAAGTTTTGATAGACTTCTGCAAAAAAAATTGTTAGAAGGTTACTATTCTAACCAAGCATTGACTTCATGTCCACAAGTGTTGAGAGCAAAGAGAAGAGATTGAACTGGCAAATAGCTCAGACAACATACTTGGATTAACTATTCTCTTCAAATGCTTGATATTCAGGTGAATTGTTGAAAATATGAAGACCGATTCTTATGTTGCTCTTGTTATAATTTATGCCGTGTCTGCAGGAACTGGAACAGCTTGCGATTTATGTGAATCATGATCTCCTTGCCCAAAAATATAACGCATCCAATGCTTACATGCCTAAACAATGGCATAAAGTTCTTGATCACATGTTGGGTAATTTTGACTCGCACGGTGAATGTGTCTCTGTATTATGCAATTGCATGACCAGATTGAGTGAATAGTTCTCTAAATACATGCTCAAATGCATCAGTCTCAATCTCAAATGGTTGCTGAAGAATTGGTAGTCCAAGAACTAGCATGAACCATGGTATACATTCCAAGTCTTAAAATGTTTTTTGTTCTGGGTGCGACCTCTTCTAAAATGGCTCAGCAGCCAAATCACATGTAAGAAACTAAGAACAAACCTCCTATAGAAGTTTACCAATCTCAAGAAGCTAGGTAGCTCTATGAGATTCTTTGGTAGCAGCCAATTTTGGATTTTGAATTTTGGCTGGTTTGGACTCTCTCTGTACATTTACAATATAACCTGCTATTGTTTCTCCTTGGCAAATGAACACTTCTCCATGTTTGCATATAGCTTGTGCTTCCAGAAAGCGTCTAGTACATACTCAACATGGTGTAGGCGCTTGTCCCAAGTATAGTTGAAGATTAAGATGTCATCAAGGTAGAAACCAATGAACTAAGTGGTGAATGGATCGAGGATGTCATTTATAATCTGCAATTCTGCATTAATGTAATTGGATCATTGGTCAGGCTGAAGGGCATGACCAACTGCTTGAACAAACCTTTAGCCTTGAGGGCTATCCTTGAGATATGTGTGGGTTCAACACGATAGTACTGAGACCTACAATAAATCTGTGTAAAGAACCTTGCCACTACATAGTTGGTCCAACAAACTGTCAATCCTTGGAAGAGTAGTGGCTCTTCACAGTGATCTTGTTTAGAGCTCCCTAATCAATGCATAATCTCCATGTGCCATCTTTCTCTTGCACTAGCACAATTGAGCTGCCACTAGGTGATGAGCTCTGTCTAATATATCCTTTTGCCACAAGTTCATGGATTTGTCATTCGATTTTCTTTTTCTCTAGAAATGATCTGTGGTACATAGAAGCATTAGGCAAGGTATTCCAAAAGTCAAATCAATATTGTGCCTTGCTGCAGAGTGTATAATAACTAAATTTGATGGCCAAAGCATCCTTATACTCTGCGAACTTGTTGTTTAACTCTGGTTTCTGTTTATGCTGATTCAGGGGTAGTGTGTTTGTTGCCACTAGGACATTCTCTTGTTTAGGTTTCACCATCAAAATCAAAAGGTACTTTCTAGAATTTATTATTCTCTTATACTGCTTTGCACTGATTAGTGAAATTTCTGATCTGCTAGCTGAAGTATGCGGTATCTTCTATAATTAAATTCTGCTACTATTTTTCTTGGATTTGCTTCATACACTGCATGCTGATGATAATGATATGGCTGCCCAAATGGAACATCTCTTGCCTTTGTGGCACAAGATTTCAAAGGATTGTATCCTGAAAAGGTTTGATGTTGTATATTGGAAAATTGTTGAGTGATGAATGTTTAAAGGTCATACTGAACCATCTAATGGGATATGGCTTTGGGTGAGGTGTCAGTGGCAATTACAATCTTGTAACCACTTGAGGAGAAATCATGTTCTTCTAACTTGCATTGTCAACAATGAAATGCACCAAGCTGATCATCCACACTTGAGAGTGAAACATTCTTTTTGCTTCCTTGAAGTCTACAAGGGGAGTATGGATGTTTGCAGTACCTATCATGGCATGATGCTTGGCCTCCATGATTTGCTTACCTCTTTTTTGTCTTATAGTAATGCAGGTACCTTTTGTCTCAAGATGTGCAAGCAGGAGTCTTATTGACACTCTATTTTTCTGTGGAATGGGTAATTTGAATTGCTAGTTGTGCACCATTTGCTAGTCTTGGACTGCTCAGTGTTCTAATCATGTTGTGGTTGCTCCTCCTTCTAAGGGTGATGCAGATGTGAGATGACCATTCCCTAGTTTGGAATTTCGCTTTGAGGGCTTATATAGCAGCTTGTTATGAGACTATGCTCTTGGACTTCACTTTTGATTCAAATTTGCTAGCAAACTTAAAGGTATCTCTGATGGAAGAAATTTGTAGGAAATCCATAGCAGACTAAACACGGGGTCTTCAACTTGACATACACTTAAAACAATGTTTTTCTCTGAATCTTGGATTCCCAGTTTTTACACCAAAGAATGAAAAATGTCTGTGTATTTTTGCACCATTTGATCTTGAACTTGGAGTAGTTGAGAAATTTAATTTATTGGAAATCATTGTTTCCCACAAGGTAGAAGTTTTCATAAAGGAATGTAAGTTGCAGAAAAACCATTTCACGTGTCTATAGGTACGTCTATATCATCCTTTTGATTTGTGCAATAATTATTCCACCATTACTCCATTGAGAGTAATAGTTTCTTGGAGCTTTTGGACATGGGGACATGGGGATGTGGGGACGGGTTTCAGAGATGGGGGGCCAAGGGCCTAAATTTGGGGATGGCAAGGGAACAGCGGCAGAGCAGTGGTGGAGGGGGTGGGGCTGATATACAAATCGGGGTGAATTGCAATCTTCAAGGCAAAATCTACAATATAACATCTGTACAAGTGCGCAATGAAAGGCACACTAATTTTCTGGAGTTAAAGGTTGCATTTAGTATGTAATGGCATTTGCCATATAGCAAGCAACCTGGGGGCATTCCTGATGAAGGTGGCAGAGGTGGTGGTCCTGTGGGGGGACGTTTCCCCAAAGTCCCAAGTCTTGGAAATGTCCTCCTATAGGGGACGCGGGTTTTTTCAGGGGGGATGCGTCCCCGTGGAACACTTTGAGACAGAAACATTTAGAACAGTAAGTTTGATTTTCCCTTTATCAAAAATTTGGTTAACTATTTAATATGATTACAATTGGTTAAGCTAGTTATTTAGGGCATTTGCTACAATCTTTCTTTCGAGTATGGGGATGCCTAGATTGACATGTACGTTATACGATGTATGATCACCAAATGGTTGTTGAGAATTGGTAGAATTTTGAACTTAACTAAAAAGATGCGAAAAATAATCAATGATGCCTACTATTTCACATGCACAGTGTTCCCCCAATTCTTCCCACCGTCTTTCCAAAGCATCCTCTATCATCTTCTAGAACATCTTTGGTATCAGTATCATTGACATTTTATCTCCCATTTGAGGATGTGATTCAGAAAGGTACGATGGAGGGTCACATGTCTTAAGCCTTGACTTCTTGTACTCAAATCTCATGCGAGTGGGTGTACAAATGGGGAAAATTGTTCAGTTATATATTGAATGATATTGGGGGTTTTTGTAAACAACACAAATTGATTTAGAGCTCTGATATCAATAATTCTGCACCCAGAAGTGAAGCCGGGTGGACAACCCATTAAAGAGATTCAATTAAGCTGTAAGTATGAAAGATTTATATAAGAGATGGATTTCAAACATATGCAAAGAATATTGAACAAAATAAATTGAGAACAGAGAATTAGAACTATAAAAAGAAGATTGTATTATGCTTTGTCCTATGCATTGATCCGTGAGAATGGTTATTGTGGCCCTCCTCACTGTTCAATTCTCAGTTTATCTAGCTGTCATTACAAAGGATGGCTATGGACATGTTTATACAAGAGAGAGGAATAGGACGTGTCAGTTGAAAACTGAAAAGGTATGGTTTTTATTTCCATTTGCAATTGTCACAACTGCTTGCAACTGTTAGGACCGATCGGGCTGTGTGGCACTGCTGATGTGGAGTTCTGACATGCTGTTTGGATCAAGTGTGCTAATTAAGATGAGGATCATGGTGACAAAACTACACATTGCACCCTGCAACACCTGAGATTTGTGGTTCACTGAGTGGCCCATATCCTCTTCGATAAAAAGTACCCACCCTTAACCAACTGCCTCCTAGATTCAATCATGATTCACAACACAGCCAACGCCAACAAGCCATTAGATTCCCACAAGAAGCTCCAAAATTGAGTTTGAGAAACCCCTCTAGAGGTTACATTGTTCTTACCATTTCTGCTTTCGGTGATACCAATTCTTGTTGATTACCCCATTAATGGGTGGAAGCCCAATCAACGTTAACCCCTGCTGAATTCTAAGCTTCTTCTTTAACAACGAGGGCCAAGTCCCCTCAAAATTGGATCTCTCTTTTTCAGCTTAAAACAGATTTGCACATGCCCTTCTTTAACAAGGGTCAAGTCCAATCAACATCGGATCTTTCTTTCTTAGCTTATAATGGATTTGCACCCAAACTCCCGACCTCATCTGTATAGCACATGCCCCAACACTTGAACTTAGGTGGGTGGCTTGAAATTCAACAGCTTTTTGAGTGCACAGCATAGTTATTATGTGCTTGACTATGGTTTGCTTATTGAATTGAAACATAAAGCTTAAACTTTAGCAGTTTTATATTGTCGAGGTTTGGCAAGGACTTTTGTTTCTCTAATTGGGCACGCTCCCCTCGTTGATGTGGAGTTTCCTTTTTGATGAAATAGCTTATGATGAACTTGCACCAACCTCCTAACCTAATCTGTTTAACTTTAACTACGTTACCCAACACTTGATCTTTCGTGTCTGGCTTGAAAGGAAACAGCTTTTATGATCACTCAACATATTTATTGTGCGCATAACTGTGGTTTGCCTATGGAGCTTAAACTTTAGCAGTTTAGCATTATCGAGAAATGGGTTGGATTTTTTGTTGTTTAATTAGGTGCCTCACCATGGTTGATGTGGAATTTTTTTATTTTATTTAATAAAATGAAAATTTACCAATTGGCTTCGTGGGATGTGTTCAGAATTATCTATCTAGTATCTACCATTGTAGTTATTTGGTGAAGCTTATTCATTTACCAGTAGCAGGATAGCCTTCTTCCGACAGATTCATCTTGACATCTTAAAATCTTGGCTTAAGTGGAACCTACTTCCCTACCACATCTATCACGTCACATTAACAGACATAACTTTAACAAGGGCTTCATTTTTAAACCTTGTCATTGTTGCACTGCATGCTCCCTTGTATAGCTGGACTGCAGCCTGATGGGCATTTCCACCTTTTATGGTCAGTGCTATCAAGACTTTATGCCATTTTCTGTTGAGAATTTCAAGGTTTGTTTGTTGAGAAGTTATGATAAATTTCTGGTTAAGTGGCTTCCTGGAGCACAATTAAGTAATTAAAATTAATTTATTTAACATTCAATTTCCCTTTGTGTTAATACTGTAGTTAACTGCATTGGAGGCTGTGTTTATGTTTGTCATGTTAGCCATTTTATACTAGCCTTTAGGAACATCGATTTAAAGTGAAGTCTAAATTGTGTTATTCTATCACCACAAACTTCACTGAAACATCAATCATGTGACTTAAGTCCTCAGCAATAACAAGGTGCAAAGAATTGAAAACAATTGTTTTATATTAGTCCAATATTAATAAGGTCCATACTTCCAAATAAATAATCAAAGTACATCATTATATTATCCACGATCATTGTAGTGATGTCCACTTGTCTAGGGTTTTTATTTTTAGAATTTACTTATCACCATCCCTTGTAAACCATGTTCATTTCAATGTATGAGCTCAACCAAAAAATTCCCACACATGTGCTTCACTTGTTTGCATTGCAACTTAAAATTCTTTAGTAGTTAAGAGTCAAAACTACTACTTTGATTGGCCATTGTGTTTGGTTGAATATTTTTTCTAATAAAAGCTTAGTATTATTATTTCTTGTAATATTTTGTGGCTAGAAAGGGACATGAAAAATTATGTGGAAGAGGAAGATATTATTAATGTGGGACAAAATCCCATCCTATGTGTATGTTAATATACAAATAATATATACAAAGATACACGTTGATTGTCGTAAAAGTGGTGGACAAAGCAGAACTTCACCAGTTCGATCTTTGTAGTATAGGAAGGTTGATGATAATATTATTGGCATTTTTAGAATTGATGACATAGGATGACAATGTTAGTCTAATATTTATTGCTTAGCAAACCTTACAATATAATGCATCATATTTTGTTTGATTTCTATTGTTCCAATAGGATCTACTATTTGTGCTTCATTAATAATCTCTACATCTAAAGCATTTTTAAAATTGAATTCTAATGTGATAATCTAAGCTCGCAAAAGATGTGATTCATTCATGTAGGAAACATTGATAGCGTTGATTAGCTAGATGCATGTCATGTCCCCTTTTCAAATAATTCAAAATAATAACTTTTGCTAAGGCTGACAGGCTCAAAAAGTGAAGTTTCGGGAAAAGGGGCTAATCTTTGGAAACCAATGGATTAATAACTGAAAATTATTATTAAAATATGTATTATTGACCCTTCTTGGTCATGAGTTAGGGTTATGCCCTCCTTTAAAGGGGTTTGGAGGCATTTCGGGCTCATTCTAGAACTTAATTTTTGCTCATTGCTTTGTTGTTCTTTAGAGGTTGCCAAACGTGTGGAGAAGGAGACCCAAAGACGGGAGTTTGCAAGTTTCCAAGAAGGTTAAGGACAAGAGTTTGAGGCCATTCCATGTGCAAGCTCATGCGGAGTTTGCCTTTGTGCTGAACAGTGCAGATTTGTGAGTTTTCGGGTGTGTTTTTGTAAGATTTTGATGTTTTCGATTGAGTTTTTCATATTAGTTTGAGTTGCTACTATATTGCAGCCATTTTAATGTTAAAAGAGAGCCGAATATATGTATTGGGTCGTGGTTATACTTCTATGATAAATTATTAGTGTTGTGTGGTGTTTCCAAGCTATTTTGTGTTGTTTTCGGGAGCCCGATGAGCATTGTTTTTGTCCTCCGTTTGGGAGCTGTTGTGTAAACTCTATATAGATCTGGAAATGTCATTTTGTAAGTTGTAATGCTGGCAAAATTTCTGTAAAAATGTCTACTTTCAGATTTATCAATAATATGTGAAGCTGTGAAGTTTTTGGCACAATTTCGGGCATACCTGATTTGGGTTTTATTGAGAAATTGGTTGATCTTTTGAAATATTGGTTGTTTGATTTTAAAATCTGATTAGAGGCTTTAAATATCATATAAAATCAGAAAGGGGACATTTCAGTGGTATCAGAGCTATGATTTTGCCAGCCTGAGGGTTTGTAGAAGTTTGTATGCAACTAAGTAAAAGAGAAAAGAGATATTTGCAGCGAGAAAAGAATAAATTTTTTTTGATCAAACCTCCAGTTGAAAATAAAAGTACAATCCAAGGAAGGAACAAGTATGGTTGACCTAGATGAGATGATAAAGAAATTCTTCCAGGACATTGAGAATACTCAGAAGCAAACAGTGGATAGTTTGACAGAAACTAGAGAGGCTTTGCGGATATTAACAGAAAAATTGCAAGGAGTTGTATTTACGAATGAGAAAGAGAACACTTCAGAGGAGTCAAGAAATCTAAAACCCACACCCTCTAAATCAACAAAAACTATTTTCTTGCCTGCAGATAAGCCACCAGTACCAAATCCAGCCCTTAGTCCTATGGAAGAGGTTATAGGTAACTTGATTGTATTAAGAGCTACTTACAATGGCTTAGAAGACGACTTTCACAGTTCGGTTCCTTTTAGAGAATGTGGATATGATGAACACTTTGATGCCCAAGAAAGAGTACAAGAGGGAGCATGACATAAGTGCAAGAGAGCTCAAAAATAAAATAAGCAAGTTTACAACACCTACTTTTGATGGAACAAATAAAATTTTAGCTAGAGCATGGCTACAAAAATTACAGACCTTCTTCACACTTAACCCCATGAAGGAGAGTGATGTCATTCAATTCGCAAGTCTACACTTGGAAGATGTAGCCTATGATTGGTGGTATCATGGAATGACTACTCAAGGTCATGATCAGGTAACTACATTTGATGATTTTAGTCAAAGAGTGATAGATAGATTTGATCTCAAGGATGATGAAGAGTATTTTAAAGAATTGTCAAAGTTGAAGCAAACCAAATCAGTTAATGAGTATATAGAAGAGTTTCAAAAAGTGGCTGTTATGGTACCTGATATGAGTGAAAAGATGATTGTTTATTTTTTTTTTGATGGTTTGGAAGATTCTGTTAAGGGTTTGGTTAAGGCTTTCTCACCCTCAACCTTACAGGAAGCTATCAAAAGAAGCTTGCAACTTGAAACTTGTGTGCCTATGAAACCAGTCACTAATCAAAAACCCCCAAATCTTTGGCAACATAAGGGGAATTTTCAGAAAAAGACTTTTCCAGCACCACCACTAAAGAATGTGATAAATGTAGCAAAAAAAAGGTAGATGAAGAGACTAGGAGTGAATTACGAAGGAAAAAGCTTTGTTTCACTTGTAGAGAACCATGGGTTCCAGGACACAGATGTTTGGGGAAAGGTCAAGTGCACTATATTGAAGTTGCTTCAGAATCTGATTCAGATGAGCATGAGGAATTTCATGACACTAAGGAGGAGGAAGAAGAAGAGAAAGAAAAAGAAATTAGCAAGGATGGCACTTTAGCAGCATTATTAGGAGTCCCAAGATACCATCCCTTTCGAATTCGAGGGGTACTAGCAGGGCAAAGGTTGACAGTTCTTCTTGATAGTGGGGCAACTCACAATTTTATTGATGAGGGATTTGTCATGAAAAGAGGGCTTAAAGCAGTAGATTTTGAGGGATTCAATGTTACTGTAGCTGATGGATTTACTATGCCTTGCACACGGGTGGTGAAACAACTCAAGATGACCTTAGGAGATTATGAGTTATGTGATGACTTCTATGTTGTTGGCATTGGGGAGACAGATTTTGTATTGGGTGTTCAATGGTTGTAGTCTATTGGAGGCTATTACATGAACCATCAAACTATGGAGTTTAAATTTTATTTCAATGGGAAAGAAATCTTATTGAGAGGCCTATCAAATGGAGCACCTAAGGTGGTCACCGCAAAGAGGATGGAGAGGACTTTTCAAAGAGGACAAGTAGCATGGGCAGCAGGAGTCATAATCCATCCCACAAGCTCTCCAAAGAATCAAGGTAATTTCCATTTTGAAATTCAAAATATTCTTGATAAGCATAATATAGTTTTCAATAATTTGCCTCCGGGATTACCACCAGATAGAGATTTTGAGCATGTTATAGAGTTAGAACAGGGTGCCAAACCAGTTATAACAACTCCATACCGCCATCCAAGAGGTTATAAGGAAGAAATAGAAAAAACTATTAAGGAACTCCTGGACATGGGATTCATAAGGCCTAGCTCTAGTCCATTTGCATCATCTGTGGTACTTGTAAAAAAAAAGGATGGTACAATGAGAATGTGTATAGACTATAGGGCTCTAAACAAGAAGACTATAAAAAATAGGTATCCCATACCACGCATAGATGAACTCTTTGATGAGTAACATGGTGTTGTATACTTCTCAAAAATTGATTTAAGATCAGGGTACCATCAAATCCGTATGAGGAGAGAAGATGTGGAAAAGACTGCTTTCAGATGTCACTATGGGCACTTTGAATTTCTTGTTATGCCATTTGGCCTCACTAATGCACCAGCAACATTCCAATCTTGTATGAATAAGATATTCAGCAAGCATCTTCAAAAATTTGTTTTGGTATTTTTTGATGATATCTTGATTTACAGTAAAACATGGGAAGAGCATCTAAAGCACATAGACACTATTTTGAGAATCTTGGAGCAGCAATCCTTCTATGCTAAGCTATCTAAATGTGAGTTTGGTTTGACAGAGATCCTATATTTGGGACATATTATAAGTTCTAAAGGAGTACAGGTTGATCAACAAAAAATTCAGACAATTTTGGATTGGCCTCCACCCACTAATCTTACACAGTTGAGAGGTTTTTTCAGGTTGTGTGGCTACTATAGGAGATTTGTCAAGGGATTTTCTCAGGTTGCTGCCCCCTTGACTGATTTGACAAAGAAAGGAGCTTTTATTTGGACAGAAGAGGCACAAAAAATATTTGATAAGCTTAAGGAGGTAATGAGTTCATGCCCTGTGCTTGCAATTCTAGATTTCTCTTTATCTTTTGTTGTTGAATGTGATGCTTCTGGAGAAGGTATAGGGGCTGTCCTAACTCAAAGGGGACATCCAATAGCATTTGAGAGTAGAAAATTAAATCAATCAGAGAAAAGTTACTCCATCTATGATAAGGAAATGTTGGCAATCATGCATGCACTTCATAAGTTTAGACAATATTTGGTATGTGGGAGATTCATTGTAAAGACAGACCATAATAGCCTCAAGTTCTTCTTGAACCAAAGGGATTTGAATGATTGTCAACAAAAATGGGTAAACAAATTGCAAGCTTATGATTTTGATATTGAATACGTAAAAGGAAAGAATAATGTGGTTGCTGATGCTCTCTCAAGAAAGCCCACTTTGTGTTCCTTAACATCTATCTTTGCTGATTGGAAAGTCTCCATAATTTTAGAGTATGCTAAAGATTCCTTTGCCACCAAGATTTTGGATAAGTTAGTGGATGATAACAAGTACAAGGTTGTTGATGAATTGATTTATTACAAGAACAAGATCTTCTTAGTGCCAGGATAAAAAATTAAAGAGAGGATATTGAGGGCCTTTCATGACACACCTTTGGCTAGTCATTAAGGATACTTCAAGACATACAGGCAACTTCGAGAGAGGTTTGCATGGAAGGATATGAAGGAGGATGTTCTTAAACACATTAAGGAATGTATGGTATGCCAACAAAACAAGAGTGAGCAAATTTTTCCTGTAGGGTTGTTGCAACCACTTCCTATTCCTGAACAAAAAAGGGAAAGTATTTCCATGGACTTCATCACTGGGTTGCCCAAGGTTCAAGGTAAGGATTGCATATATGTGGTGGTAGATAGACTAACTAAGTATGCACATTTCTTTCCCATCACATTTGATTTCAAGACATCACAAGTGGCAGAGTTGTTCTTCAAGGAAATTTTCAGGTTACACGGTTTGCCTAGAAACATTGTCAGTGACCATGACAATAGATTCCTCAGCGCTTTTTGGAAGGAGCTCTTTCATTTGACAAGAACTGAACTCACTCCCAGTACTAGCTATCACCCTCAAACAGATGGACAAACAAAGATAGTTAATAAATGGATAGAGGGATATTTGAGGAACTATGTTTCAAATCAACAACATGCTTGGGTGAAATGGTTGCACCTAGGGGAGTATTGTTACAATACATCTCATCACATGTCTATTGGTATGCCTCCTTTTCGTGCTCTTTATGGTTATGATGCCCTTTCCTTTGTTGATCTAGTACTTTCAGATAGTAGAGTACCTGCAGCAAGTGATTTCGTTAAGCAAAGCCAAGACATAATGAGGTCCCTCAAGAATAATCTACAACATGCATAGAACCAACAGAAGTTGTATGCTAATAGGAAAATGACTGAAAGATCTTTTGAGGTGGGAGATTTGGTATTTGTCAGGTTGCAGCCATATAAGCAAAGCACCTTGAAGAGGAGTGGGGCAGAGAAGCTCAAGCCAAGGTTCTATGGGCCTTATAAGATCATCAGGAAGGTAGGAGAGGTAGCTTATGAATTGGAGCTCCCACCAAATAGCAAAATACATAATGTTTTCCATGTCTCTTGCCTGAAGAAGGTTCTAGGCCAGCAAACCATAGTATCTACAGAATTACCATCTCTTGATGATGAAGGGAAATTAGTTTTGATACCAGAAGAGGTTTTGGATACAAGAGAGAAAAGATTGAGAAATAGGAGCATCACAGAGGATTTGGTCAAATGGAAAGGATTACCATTGGAGGATGCAACTTGGGAAAGAGCACATATTCTTGAGCATCCCAACCTTCATTGCTTGAGGACAAGCAATGTTTGGGAGGGAGGACTTGTCATGTCCCATTTTCAAATAATTAAAAATAATAACTTTTGCTAAGGCTGGCAAGCTCAAAAAGTGAAGTTTCGGGAAAAGGGGCTAATCTTTGGAAACCAATGGATTAATAAATGAAAATTATTATTAAAATATGTATTATTGACCCCTCTTGGTCGTGAGTTAGGGTTATGCCCTCCTTTAAAGGGGTTTGGAGGCATTTCGGGCTCATTCTAGAACTTAATTTTTGCTCATTACTTTGTTGTTCTTTAGAGGCTGCCAAACGTGTGGAGGAGACCCAAAGACAGGAGTTTGCAGGTTTCCAAGAAGGCTAAGGACGAGAGTTTGAGGCCATTCCATGTGCAATCTCATGTGGAGTTTGCCCTTGTGTTGAACAGTGCAGATTTGTGAGTTTTCTGGTGTGTTTTTGTAAGATTTTGATGTTTTCGATTGAGTTTTTCATATCAGTTTGAGTTGCTATTATATTGCAGTCATTTTAATGTTAAAATAGAGCTGAATATATGTATTGGGTCGTGGTTATACTTCTGTGATAAATTATTAGTGTTGTGTGGTGTTTCCGGGTTATTTTGTGTTGTTTTCGGGAGCCCGATGAGCATTGTTTTTGTCTTCCATTTGGGAGCTGTTGTGTAAACTCTATACAGATCTGAAAATGTCATTTCGTAGGTCGTTATGCTGGCAAAATTTCTGTAAAAATGTCTACTTTCAGATTTATCAATAATATGTGAAGCTGTGAAGTTTTAGGCACTATTTCGGGCATACCTGATTTGGGTTTTATTGAGAAATTGGTTGATCTTTTGAAATATTGGTTGTTTGATTTTAAAATCTGATTAGAGGCTTTAAATATCATATAAAATCAGAAAGGGGACATTTCAATGCACTATCAAATAAAAATACATGGCATAAATCTAGTAGTTTAGGAGTTCCAATAACCCTTGACAAGATATCAAATTCTCTTCATTAGTAAAAGAAAATGAAGATGCATTATGAAAGAGAGCTATATTGCTGGGATGTCTTTTGCATATTGTATCTTACTATCGGACAAAAGGGTTGGGTTGAGATTTTTGAGAAAGAGTTTGGAGATTCATTTGGCCTCAATTGCCAAATCTTGAAACCATGAGTCTAAGATGATCTTATTGGTCTTAAGACTACTAAATTTAGAAGCTTGAGGGGGAAATGTAGATTGGATGGGTTTTCTTTGTGAACTTAGATAATATAGTAGGTGTAAAGGACATAATACCCTATTGTAGAGTTTCTACTGATACATAAATGTAGTAGAATCAAAACACTTAACTAATCCAACCTTGTTTCCAACATACATAAGCCAAATTCGTCTTTCTTGAATAAGGCATTAGTTGTGAAAATTTTAATTAGTTGGTAAAAATGGTATAATCTATTTATAGCTACAACAATGTGTTTCAATACATTTCTATTATTTAATATATAGTTGTTTTACCTAGATCAAGAAAAATAACCTCACAAGATGCTAAAATGCCACAACTAGAATGCATCTTAACATGTTCAAGAAAGTTTTCCATCATTGATCAACTGAATAAAATATGGTAAAACCTTCATTCTTGCAAACACTCTAACAAAAGAAGGCCTTGGCTTGAGGTGTCATTATTGTAATAGATAAGGAAGTCATGGTCAATTGACTTACCTATAATGCAAGAAGCATTATTCATCACTACTAATTAAAATGTATATACAGTTGCACATATTCTAAAACAATTGTAAAAGCATATTGGATCTCAATTCAAAATGGTTTGAACTAGGTCTAGTATAATTAAGGAAAATGTCATCTATATGATTACTTTTGGCAATGATCAATTGTGAGGACAACAAATTATATAATTTCAAATATTCTATTTGTGTATGTTTAACAAAATGGTACTAACAATAATATAAACAATTGTTCAATCCATAATTTTGTCCAACCTCATCACTTAAGCTTGCTCAATCAATATTTAGTTACACAAGCATGAAAGAATATTTACAAGAAGCCCATGTTGATGCATTGTTCTTGAATTTTAGATAAAGATGCAAGCTACAAATTTTTATATTTGAGATCTGAGATTTATTGTAATGCCATCCATTCAAATGATGTTACAACTATCATATATAAGCAACTATGTGACAACATGGTTTCTTATTCATTCATGACAAAGATGGTATCTAATTACAATCTTGTATTTATTGGAATTTAAATGAGTTAATGCAAATGTAGTCAAGAACACTAAGTTTTGTTAGGATAAGGTGTTAGAATGTGAAGTTGATGCTATCATTTGTTGTTGTCATTAATGTCATCATATCCTATACATAGATGTGGATTGGATGTTTTGGTGATTCAATAGAGTGTGCTCCAGTAGATGTGCCTTATAAATTTATCTTTAGTCGTATAATTGTTGGTCCCATTTATCTTGCAACATAATGTGGTTCATTTGTTTGGGTCCAATCCTATTTTGGAAGTGCTCATAGTGCTTCGGTCAATGTATTTGCATTGTAATGTATAGATCCTATCTGTTGGTACCAAAGATCTTGGTGATGGTGTAGCGTGTTGTTATGAGTGAGGTGTGTTGTATTGAGTGAGGCGGTCCAGCTTTCATTCATTACCATCGCGAGAATGCTTCAGTGTGACCTATTTCAAATTGCATTTGGATGAGTTATTTGTTGGCATGAGTTGATATAAGAGAGTGATGATTCTATTTGTTGGCGTGTGCTAATATGCAAGTGATATGTGAAGTGAATCTGACAAGGGAAGATTTGTTCATTGATGTATATGCAAGTTGGTGCAACCAATAGTAAACTATTATATCATTTCTATGTTGTTGATTATTGGTGATAGTGATTTCAGTGGTGGATTCCTTTTCATTTATTATACTCTTGCAGTGAGCCTATTTGTACTAGCTTCAAGCCTTTCTATTTTTTTGGGTAGTTAGCTCGATCGACAGTGAGCCAACTAGTAGTGAGAAAATCGAAAGTGAACGTTTGTAAAAAATTACCTTAACTAGTGTCACCTTAATTGGTGTTCTTTTCATGAGAATTTGCTTCTCTATGATTTTTCCCATCTTGGGTTTCCACGTAAATTTTGGTGTTCATTGTCTTGATGTTCTTGTGCTTTCATGTTCATATCTGTTATAAATTTTTGATTTGTTTAAGTATTCACTGAATTAACATAAGGAAATTGTTTGACAATAACTAATTCACCACCCCCCCCCCCCCCTTCAGTTATTCGGCCTATTCAATAATTGGTATCAGAGCTTTGGTTCCTTAGAGAGAGCTTAACTGTTTGGGGTAGATTTGATGATGCACAAATTGAACATTCCTATGTTTGATGGATCTGATCATAGTACTTGGAAGTATAAGATGAGGGGCTACATGATTTTGATTGATTACACTACTTGGAAGAATGCGAAGACATTGTATGTTGCACCTCAGAATGAGCCTACTACTCAAATTGAAATTTCAGCCTATGAGGAGAATGAGAAAGCAAGGTATGCAATTTTTCAGTGCTTAATAAAAAATTGAGTTAGCTAAAGTTATTTCATTGAAGATTGCCTATGAAGTTTGGGAAAAATTGAAAGAGATCTATGAAGGAAATGATAGAGTTAAGTTGTCTAAGAAGTTAACAACTAATCGTCATTATAAGAACCTAAAAATGGAAGAAGCTGAAGATATTAGAAGTTATTCTTAGAGAGTTGACAATGCAGTAAATGAAGTCAAGAATCAAGGTGACATTATCACCAATAAAGTGTCATGGAGAAGATCTTGATGACCTTACCAAAGAGCTACAATGACAAGATCTCGGTTATAGAGGAAGTTTATGATCTGAAGAAGTTTACCAAAAAATTAAATGTTTAGCACTCTGACCATGTTTGAGCTAAGGAAATTCAGAAAAAAGAAGAGCAGATCTGAGACGTCCCTTAAAGCCACAAAGACAGAGGAAGGTTCAGATAATGATTATTCATATGTGATGGGAGCAAATTTTGCAAGGAAGATGAAGAAAGGTACTAACAAATATAAAAGTATATTACCCCTTAAATGTTTTAGATGTGGAAAGATGCCATTTAGCAACTAGGTGTCTGAAAGAGGCTAACTGGCATAAGTTTAAGAAGTTCGATAAGAAGACGTACTATGTTAATGAGGATGCTAGTATATCAATGATGAATCAGACCAGGAAGACTATTTATTCTATGCTAAAGAAGAAAAACTTGGATTTGATATTTCTAACATTTGCCTGAAATATGATAATAATACTGAGACTACTTTGTATGTTAGAAGAAATAAGAATGAATTGTTGATTAATAATGGTTGTTCGAATCACATGACTAGTGATAAAAACAAATTTGTGAAACTTGAGAAATATGATGGTGGTCTTGTTAGATTTGGTGATAACAAAGTTGCATATATTGTTGGAATGGGTTTATTACTTTGATGGAAAACATAACGTTAACAAAGTTTACTATGTGAAGGGTTTGTGTCATAGTCTTTTGAGTGTTGGACATATGTGTGAGAATGACTATGATGTTGTGTTTAAGAATGAAGGTTGTGAGATTTGGAAGAAGTCTGGAATAGTCATTAAAGTTGGCAAAAGAATAAAAAGGAACATGTATCATCTTGAAGGAGTTATAGAAGGACGTTTACTATCTCGAATTTATGACAACTGGCTTTGGCACCAGAGGATGTGTCACATCAATTTCGATAACTTGTTAAGATTGAGTTCAGAATGTGTAGTAAGAGATTTACCAAGCCTGTGTAAACCATAAAACATTATCTATAAGGGATGTCAGGAAGGAAAGTAGACAAGAGAGTCGTTCAAGGCAAAAGATCATTCATCTACCAGGTTGTTGGATCTCGTGCATACTAACCTATGTGGTCCTTCTAGAACCTATGCGATCTCGCCTAAAATCGTCCCTTGATATTTAATGTTAACTAAATTTTCTTTAATTAATGTTCTTTAATAATATTATAATTAATTTCAAATAATTAGTTATAGTTGTCATTTACATATATTTATTTAATTAAATAAATTCATCACCTAAGTATTTAAATTTTATTTAATACTTTTCCTCACATGACTCTATTCTACTAAATCTTGATTAACTCTTATTTAATTTAATCTTAACCTATATCCTACCTCTTAACCTACAACTGATTGAATATCTTGATGAAGATTCAGGAGGTCACCGAGCTATTAAAGTGATATGTAAGATGATTAAATCAATCAATATGTTGTCATTGATGTCAACTAATTTTGACTATACTTATCATGATAGTTACAAACATCTGAACATCTATAGAAGGAAGAAATGGTGAAGAAATGAGATATCTACATAAGGACAAGATGAATATGACAGATATGGATAAGGTATACAATGGGTAACTTATTGATGAGTCTATGGCATTATATTATTGACTTGAGCATGCTGCATTATTCTATTATGAAGAAGAGATCAAATTTGAACAAGCCAATGTGGTTGGTAATTGAAGATTTATGTATACATCGAGTCAGTCTTGTGTATACTGAGGAACAATATTAATCGAGTTAGTGATCACCAACACATTCTGTATTAATCGAGTAGGATGAAAACATTAAATGTTTATAACAGTCG
This sequence comes from Chamaecyparis obtusa, assembly GCA_027943335.1. NCBI lineage: Eukaryota > Viridiplantae > Streptophyta > Pinopsida > Cupressales > Cupressaceae > Chamaecyparis > Chamaecyparis obtusa. The sequence continues at coordinate 860,046 of BSBK01004569.1, read as the reverse complement.
ACTGAAATTGATGAGATGATAGTTGCTTATGATCTAGAGGCAAGAGATAAAGTTTGTTATAAGATCCACGACTGACAAAACTCAGAGATGATCGAAGGGAAGAGATTGAAATGTGTTATTGACACAACTACCGAGGAAGCTTGAAGCAGAAAAACAAGCGATGGATATTAAGAGGCAAAATCTAATGGCTGAGATGAAAATGGTTTACACTTATATTTAAGAGACATAAGATTCATCGTTGAGTGATGCTAGATGAATAGAGACTACAGGAGAATTCGAAGACATTTGTCATGCACTACTGATCAAATTGGTTACAGACAGAACTGAGTTGAACTGCAGGCATAACCGAGCATCAGAGATATATACACCGAGTGAAGTAAGTTGGAGGATATGATGGAGTGAATTGATTATTGATCAAAAGAGTTTTATTGAGCTTAGCATAGATTTGAATAGTTGCAAATTGAGTTGTATTTGAATCAGATCACAACTGTATCAGTTTAACCATTGTTACAGTGAAATCTCTTAACCGAGTGGACTTAACAATCTTGATTCTATTTCAATATGACATTCAAGGAATGTTAATTGTTTTCTTGTTGACTCCATAGTGAATGCTGGTCGAAGGAGAACTGTTAGTGATAAATCCTCTAACAAAATCACACCTAACAATGTGTTTTGTAACCTTTAACAAGGTTGGCTCCTAATCGAGCTAACTTCAGAAGAGTGAAATATTATCGGTTAGCGGTCCCAGGTGGTTTTCACCTTAGTAGGGTTTCCACATTAAATCTTTGTGTTATGTGTTATTTGTTATGATTGTTTTTCTATCATACTTTACATATTGCATATTTGATTAATTGGTAAAGACAGTTTTGGAAATTACTGGTATTCGGTAAATGAACAGAAAGTTATAGATTAACATCTTACCTAGTTGTTTGATTTGTTGAAAAAGTTTGAATAAGTACATCTGGGAGTTTGGGACTGTAGGATAACTGATTTAACTGATTCACCCCCCCCCCCCCCCCCAATCTATTTAACAATTTTTATTAGAGCATATTGGTTGCTTGGAGGAAAGTTTCAAAGACTTGCGCCGAGCTAAAGATCACAAGATGTATAAAAGGGAGGTGCCTAAGCTAAATAAAGATAACTTCTCCACATGACAAAGCAGGATGAGACTACAAATATCTGGTAATGGAGAATCTGCTCTACATCTTCTAGACAATGGCTATATACAACCGACTATTGGACCTATGACAGTTGATCAGCTGAGAGACAGACATGAACACAACATGACAATGATAGAGATTGTTGCTTCTCTATATGATGCAGAATTTGAAGATATCAAAGCATGTACTACAACGAAAGAAATGTGGGACAAACTTGCACTAGTTCATGGAGAAGATATAAATGTACTAAGAGCCAGAGCTAAAAAGCCTTAGAGGTAGATTTGATGATATGAAGATGAAAGAAGGTGAAAACATCACACAGTACAATAACCGAATCAAGGAGGTTGTCAATGCTATCAGAGGAGTAGGAGCTATTATTGAAGAGGACACAGTTGTGAGTAAAATTCTCAAAACCTTGCTGCCTGTCTATGCTATTAGAATCTCTTCTATTCATGAAATGAGATCTACACTGGGTAATGTTCTTACTTTGGATAGTCTAATCGGTAAATTGACTACTTTTGAGCTTAATAACTATGATAATAGTATTGTACCGAGTGTTGAGTCTACATTTATGTCATCCTTGAAGATTGGCAAGTTTAGTAGTAAACATAACATAAGAAATGAAAGTGGGAGTGAAAGTGAAGACGAGCTTAATGAGCTTGAAGCACTTATGGCTAGGAGACTTTAGAAAGGTAAATGAAGGTATAAGGGAAAGTTACCTTTAGCATGTTTTAATTGTAAAGAGATTGGCCATATTGCTGCCAGATGTCCTAACAGGAAAGATGAAGATAAAAACAATGACCGATCTGGGGAAAGAAAGTCTAACAGAAGAGATCACCGAGAACATAGAGGAAACCGACAGTATGATAGAAGAAACAAATGAGACTATAAAGATAAAGGCAAAAAGGCCTATTACCTAGTTGGAGATGATGATGTTGATACCGACACCGACATTGATGACGACATTGAAGTGGTATTTGTTGCAATGAAAGATGATTCAAAAGAAGAAGAAAGGTATGTTGAAACAACACTTATATCTAAAGTTAGTAAGAATGATACATGGATTATTGATAGTGGTTGTACACATCATATGACTGGTGATGAGGACAAATTTGAATATCTTGAGCACTACAATGGAGGATTTGTTGAAATGGGAAATGATACACCTTGTCTAGTGAAAGGAAAATGATCTATCTTGTTGAACAATAAGATTAGATGTGAGAATGCATATTGGGTGAAAGGACTTAATTATAATCTGTTGAGTGTTGCACAATTGAATAATTCAGGTCATCAAGTTGCATTTGAAAGTAGAAAGGTGAAGATTTATGATGAAACCGAAAAGTTGGACGGTACTAGTGAACAATCCAAAGGTAATCTATTTTATCTTGATAATTCTTAAACTTCTTGTTTGTTGGCTAGAAATGAAGATGTGTGGTTGTGGCATAAGAGACCATGTCATGTGAATTTTGACAACATGGTTAAGATCAGTAAGTGTAAGGTCAAAAAAATGTGATGGGTAGGTAAGGTTTTCAACCATGCACCTAATATAGGCCCTAAACCAATATTCACCACCAAACATATAAATTGAAATGATAAGTAATGTAAATCTAGAAATTCTTGTAAATAATACTGAAATTAGATGAAGTAAAATACATACCTCATAACCAAGCTGATCTAAAAATACCTATTTTCTGATGTCTGTGTTGAGTTTCAGGAAAATCCGCAATTGGATATAGAACAAAAATACAGAGACAGAGAAGACCCAAGAATCTTTTCCTTTTCTGAGAAAGGTCAAACTTGACCTAGATAAAGGTCAACCTTGACCCCAAAATGTCAACCTTGACCTGCACTGCTCCAATAAAAATTTTGTTCGTGGATCTTGGAAATTTTCTAAATACTCAGATATGCTCTGCAACTCCCGAAACAACGATTGTAGATATCTGAAAATGGTGTTTTAGGGTGGCTATATAGGGTTTTGCCTTAGTCAAACCCCCATTTTGGTGATCTCCACCTCCACGAATAGCTAGATGTAATAGAATATGTGTGTGTGTTGAATGTGCAATGCCAAGAACTAATCCTCTAGATTGAAACCCTAGTATGAATTGAAATGAGAGAGCAATGCATAGATTTGAATATGATAAAGAAAGCATACCAAGCCCCCAAGGCTAAAGTACTACCAAACTCATAATTCATAATTGCTACCCCATGATTGTATCTTGAATGTTGAAAATGGTGGATCAAGGAAGACGAAATCTTTCTTGCTCCAAAGGAATGTCAACAATAGCTTTTTACAAATGCTTGCTTGCATCAAGGCATCAACAATATCTTGATCTTCTATGTCATCCTCTTGCAATCTTGCATCATCATCTCCACATAGCTTCTTGCTTGTTACTTGAAGTCACTTGATGTCAAATGAAGGCAAAAGAGAGTGCTTATATAGAGATTTCAAGGCAAGGCTCCTCGGGCAATGTAAGGGCCCTTAATTCAAATTTCACCTCGAATTATGGTCCAATCATAATCACCAATTGAGGGAAATGAATGAAATGAATTTTAAATTAAAACCCTTCCACATTTGGATCCAGAGGCCCGACATTAATTTCGGGGCCCGCTGTGACCAAATTTTGAAAAGGGGGACCAAAACCCGACAGGGGTCAAGGTTGACCTCGACCTCAACCTAGGTCAGGGTCGACCTCGACCCTAACCCAAAGGTTCAAGTCTAGTCAACTTTGAAAACAAGAAGTCTCGGGTCGGCCAAAGACTTGGAATGATGAGAAAACATGAAAGAGTGTCGAAAAAGGGCACAGAGACCTAGAATGAATGTGATGAGGGCTAGGATGACCAATACCTAGATCCTACCTAGAAAATAGAGCCATAGAGAAGGGAAATCAAGGAGAATCCTTGGGATCCTAACCCTAAATTCACCTAGAAATGAAGAATTAAGTGCAAATGCATCCTAAATGAAAATTTATCATGAAATGCACTAAAAGAGAGTGCTAAACCTACCAAAATGGAAGTAGTTCCATTTTAAGATGATACATTTAGCCCCCACTTTAGGGCTTAAGTGTATTTAGAGCTTAAGTGTCCAAGGCTGTAAATGAGTCCATCCAACAAGTAGGAATCTTGAACTAGCTTACTACAAAGTAAGTTTTGATAGACTTCTTCAAAAAAATTGTTAGAAGGTTACTATTCTAACCATGCATTGACTTCATGTCCACAAGTGTTGAGAGCAAAGAGAAGAGCTTGAACTGGAAATTAGCTCAGATAACATACTTGGATTAACTATTCTCTTCTAATGCTTGATATTCAGGTGAATTGTTGAAAATATGAAGACCACTTCTTATGTTGCTCTTGTTATAATTTATGATGTGTTTGCAGGAACTAGAATAGCTTGTGATTTGTGTGAATGATGATCTCCTTGCCCAAAAATATAATGCATCCAATGCTTACATGCCTAAACAATGACATAAAGTTCTTGATCATATGTTGTGTAATTTTGACTCGCACAGTGAATGTGTCCCTGTATTATGCAATTGCATGACCAGATTGAGTGAATAGTTCTCTAAATATATGCTCAAATGCATCAGTCTCAATCTCAAATGGTTGGGATGGGTTCCATAGATGCGAACCCGAGTAGATCAGATCACTCTATTAGCCATACTGGGAGGCTCGACACCCTTGTTACAAAGAGTGATGCTATGTATATTATCCTTGGTTATAGTACCCAACACAAAGGGTACATTCTTTTCAGCACCTTTCACCCATCTCATATGCATGATGGAGAGTGATAGGACTATCATCGTGTGGGGCCGCAACATGCTAGCCCACTTATACCACGAGCTATGTCAGTTGGTGAGATATCAATGAGAGAGTCTCACGGTATGCACACTTTTGCAGATTTGGTTGTTTGAGTACTTCACATGTACATGACCATAGGGTGTTCTCGTGATGGTAGATGCTAGCACACCAAGAGGCTTTTCTTATCCACTGATAGATGTCTAGCAGCACAGATATATCCTCTATTGGAGGGTATGTCTAGACCGTATTCCAAGCATAGATGTGATATGGAGACCATACCATCGCATGACAGAGTGGCCAGATACGCGACGCCAGAGGAGGCACTCATAGTAGCACAAGCTGCTAGAGGGTCATCAGAGTCACATAGTGATGCCATACTACTATAATCGAGTGATGAGACAGTTCAGTCTGATACAGGGGGTCTCTAGAGTAGTACCTTAGTACGCACATCCTACGAGGTATTATCAGAGACTCGATGCCATATGCTGCCCATTAGTAGCTAACATTGCAGATAGTGATGCAGATGAGATAGAGGATATAGAGGTAGCCCTAGATGTGGCCTATTCATGCATCAGTAGAGACTACATCAGATACTAGAGTCTGAAGGGAACCCACCCCATCTTCCCTGATGACTATCCTACCAGTGATCCCAACCTTTCAGAGAGGACACATCGTGATAGTGGCATAGCAGAGGAGGATGAGGATCAAAGAGATGAGGAGGAACCCATCTCTGAGGGAGACCCCATGGAGGAGGAGAGAGCACAAGACAGAGTAGATGAGAGAGCAGAGGAGATGCTCCCAGCAGGTGGTACTAGTGTGGATGTGGACATTTTTCATGCATCATCACTAAGATCATGACGACCTCCACACACCCATACAAAGACACCACCTCTGAGACCTAGACATAGCGAGCATGGAGAGAGAAGTCACTCCATGTCCCTACCATCCAGATCCTTTAGTGATGCCCAAGAGGGAGATCTAGGTATAAAACATGAATATGATTTGAAAATTCAACTTAATTTGTGAAAGAAAAGTACCAAAAGATAAATGTATTTCAATTTTTTAGCTAGTGTGGCGGAGTGGAGAAGTTTTGTATCCAAATTTTTAAAGGATACATGTTTATCCTACCAACTACCAACCAACGAGTGATAATTTCCCATTGGTCACAGAGATCCCGATAGGCATGCCGATATCTTTGCGTGTGTCCAGTGAGAGCTGAGGTCATGCAGAGAGAGAGAGAGAGAAGAGAGACTGATGACGGACTTATGAAGAGCCCAGGAGCACATGTATGCGATGAGCATATCAAGGAGCCACTCACGGACTACTAGGCAGAGATCTACATCTTCTCATCATAGATCAGAGAGATCTAGGAGCCATTGACCACCAGAGCATAGAGATAGACTGAGTGATAGATAGGGCCTTGTGCCATATATGAATCAAAACTCAAGAGATTTTATAAATGAAAAATTTTCTGTACTAGTTAGTTCTGTGTTTGATTACTACATTTTCATCAATAACATAAAACTTAACAGAAAGAAAGAACATGTATAAATGTACTCAAATGTAATTTGCTAAAACCACATAATCTATAAAACAAACATAATTATTTTATAAGGAATACATAAACACACAAGGAAAGAAAGATAAAATTAGGGATAATAACGTTTGAGATGCATAATATTGATAGGCTCCTTAAAAGAAACACCATCCAAATCAATAGTTTTGTAAGCACCTGAACCAAAGTCCTAAATTATAGCAAAAGGTCCAAGCCAATTAGGGCTAAACTTTCCTTTTTCACTAGGTAAAGCATTCACATTTCTTTGATTTTTGTATAATACTAAATCACCTACTGAAAATGATCGTTCAATTAACTTATGATTATACTGCTTCTAGAGTGATTTATGATAAGCCTTTATATGTTCCAAAGTATTTATTTGTTCATCCAACATTTCTAATTCTTGTAATCGTTGTTCTTGAAATGTATCTTTGTCAATGATCCCATGAAATGAAACACGTAAAGAAGGTATTTCTAATTCCAAAGGCATAATAGCATCAGTACCATAGACAAGGTTATAAGGAGAAGTACTTGTGACAGTACGAACACTAGTCCTATAAGCCCATAAAGCATAGGTAAGTTGAGTATTGCAATCTTTCACATGCTTGTTAACTATTTTTCTCAAAATTTGTTCAATGACTTTATTCGATGCTTCAACTTGACCATTAGATTGAGGATAATAAAGAGTCAAAAATTGATGTTAAATTTGATATTTCTCCAAGAATTTTGTGACTTCTTTGTTCTTAAAAGAGGTACCATTATCCAAAACTATCGTCGAAGGAATACCAAATCGTGTTATAATGTTGTTAAGGATGAAATCACAAATAACATCCATAGTAGTTGAACGAAGAGGGACATCTTCTACCCACTTCGTGAAGTAATTTGTAGCAGTCAGGATATACATATGTCCTTGAGAAGAAGTTGGTGAGATTTTTCCAATAAGATCAAAACCCCAAATATTAAAAGGCCATGGAGAAACTTGATTATGAAACTAACGAGCAGGAGCATGAATCAAATTACTATGTTGCTGACATTGGGGACACTTCTTAAAAAACATGAAAGATTCTTGTTCCATTGTTTGCGAATAATATCTCATTCTAAGAAGTTTATTGACTAAAGCTTTTCCACCAAAATGTCCCCCACAAGAACCAAAATGAGCTTCTGTCAAAACTACCGGAGTTTCAGTCCTACCAAGACATCTCATTAGCAAACCATCATAAGAGTGTTTGTAAAGCATATCTCCTAAAATGATGTAATGTACTGCAAGCTTCCTAATATGATTACACATGTTCCTTGTTGCCGATTCAGGAAAGGTACCTCTTTCAAAAAATGAAAGATATTAGAATACCATTCATCAAAATGCAAATTGAAACAATTAGAGGTAACATTATTAGAAATTGTAGGGATTTTAAGACTTTTTATAGTAAATTAAAAGTTTTCAGCGTTATTCTCAAGACAAACCAAAGAAGTTGCGCTTGCCATGACATCTGCATGTCGATTATCTTTCCTAGGTAAAGTTTGAATCGTATAAGAAGAGAATTGTGAAAGAACATCAAGAGCCAAATCTCTATATTGTGTCATTTTATCATTCTTAGTTTGATAACCTCCTTTAATTTGTTCTACAATCAATTGCGAATCTCCATAAATTTTCAAGTTTTTAATGTTAAGGGATGAAGTTGCTCGTAAGCAAGCTATAAGAGCTTCATACTCCGCAATATTGTTAGTACAAGGAAAAGTCAATTTATATGATAGAGGGATTGGTTTTATTGTAGAAGGGATCAAGATAATACCCACACCAAAACCTATCTTACATTTAGATCCATCAAAATATAATACCCAAACATCATCCCGTTTAATAGCTAGAATGCTTTCATCGGGAAATTCTATCATAGCAATGCATGTATTAGATTGAGGACAAGGAGCTTCAGCCAAATAATCTATTAAAGCTTGTCCTTAAATCAAATTTTGAGAAATGAAATTAAGATCAAATTCCGTAAGTAACATCACCCACTTTGCTGTTAAAGTATTGTTCGTTCGTGTTTAATAAACGACGAGACAATCATGATATGCATATAAATATAGATATATTTATATATATATATATATACTATATAATATAATTGAAAAGTAAGTATATATTAATATGCACATGTGTGAACTTATATATATATATATATATATATATATATATATATATATATATATATATATATATATATATATATATATATATATATATTATACAAAGTATGAATAAACTATTGGTTAAGATATGTTAACTAATAGTTATGTAATGAAGTGACATGACCATAAGTATATACGGTCATGTCTATTCATTACATGACTATTCAATATATACATATACCCTATTGTTATTGTAGAATCAATCAATAACGAAGGCAATTGTATTCTACAATCACAACGGTAATCTATTTTCAGTACAGCCTCATATATATTCTCTATAGGATGATCTTAATTTTACAACATGGTATCAGAGCCTAACCTATAAGAGAAATTATATTCGAGCAAAGTATTGCAGAGAGAAGACAACACATCGAATCAGAAGAAAGGAATTCTATCACCGTATTCTGGCTTACAATAGTTTCTAAGCCCATTACATTACGTGGCCAAGAGAGTTTGGTCGTATTTATTAGACGGCTCAAGGAGGAATTCCAAGCAGGGTCAATAGAAATGGGACGGCATTAAGAATATAGAAGAATGTCGATGCTATCCTTGACCACCGTTTCTCAAGTTAAGAACAACGAGATCACTTTCAACAGTAAAGTACAGAACCCCATAATACTGATTGTAAGCAACAAGTAGCGAACAAGTAGGTTATGGTTTAGAAGTACAATACTTGAATGATATTACGGATAATAGGAGGAACGAACAGATGGGATGTTCTTAGGAACAAAAACAATGATATCAGTTTATTTTTAATATATATATTATTATCGAATAGCAGAATAAGAACATCCAATTATAAGGGAATATTGTCGCAAATATATAGGAGTTGCCGTGTGAAGTCAAGTAATCATATAGGAACATATAATGAGAGACCTCTGGGCAATGAACAATGATAAGATAGAGGTAGTGACCACCAGGACGTCGGGACGATTGGCTATGAATACATATATTGCACAGGTTCTCTAAAGCTCCTTTGCTCATGTAAAAATCCCATGTTGTTCTAATGCCATCGGGTATGAATCATGGAGTAGACCACTTTCCATTTGACATCAGCATATGTTTGTTATGGCATGTCTGTTGCCCACATCAGATGGAAGACTACAGCCCATGGCAACAAGATGTATGACCAAACGGTTGTCCAGGTTGAGCAAGATATATTGTGAAACAATCAATCTAGAGACATAGCTCAATGTTGGAAGAAGATAGCATATACATCGGCTCCTATTATTGCTATGTACTTTACATTCCATTCAATATATACAAGGGAAAGAAATAATATACCATATAGACAATTGAAAGAGATTGATGAGACTTGAAATGGAGGACGAGTAGAAAATAATTGAACTTCTTTGAGAACTTTGGAGTTAAAGAAGATAAACCAAACAATGAAGAGTGAACTATACCGTAGTTCTGCATATTGTTCAAGCACCTTTCTCTAAATCTAGATAAGTTCTATTTCCTGAATTATTCTCACAATTTTAATGTCTTTGTTTGTGATAAAATTATATTTATAAATGTACTGCAATTTTTACCTCGAGATGGAATTACTATTCAGTACTAAATCAGGGTAAATTTTGATTGGGGGCATTTCATATTAAGAGAAATGATTTATTATATATATACATATATATCAATATATAAAATAATTGATATTAACTAGCTGTCAACTCAACCAAATAATGTTTTTCACAAGAAGAACCAATAAACATCGGGAATCTATATTATGGAAAATACTTTGTGGATACACCATAATTAGAACCTTGGATTCAAGAAATATAAAAGCTGCAATACGCTACATACGCGGAGTTATTTCTGCCACTCCGCTAAGTACCACAACTATACTTAATTCATTTCGTAGCAAGGTTTAACATCCGAAACAGCTTATCAAAAACTTCATTGAGATCGACAATGGATCATTACATAAGCTGGAGTAACAAGGACTAGGATCAATGGTTGATCTAGTTAACCAATCAATATATATATGATTCTATTTATGCTTCTTTCAATTCGCTAATATAGCAGAATCGTTCGTTGTCAAGTACCTCTTTCATAATACTGAGGTAATCGTCACTTGCACAAAGATAATTGACATTGCATTTGCCACATTTTCAATTTGTCTTGAGTACAAGATTAATAGAAAAAAAGACTTTTGCAAATGAGTGCGAAGAAAATTAATCAGAATGAAACCGATATGTTATGAAGAAGGACGATGGGTACGAGTATTAATGGGCTCACCTTATGGAAACAAATACTTGAAAATATTTGAAATTTAAGATAAGTATTCTATGCTTTATTAATACATATGAATTTTCAATTTGTAATTCATTAAATAATAAATCTTGTATGCTTCTATCATTTGTATTCTTGTACGAGATAGTTTAGCTTTATAAACTATTTGTAATCTATCTCTAACATACTTTCAGGATAAAAGCATATGAAATTCAGATTCAGAGAAAGTCTGACATTTTCAAGAGGTCAAGAAGTTGATTAACTTGAGCTTCAGAGGGAGCATATGATTCAGTTAACTTGTGACAATCTCAATCGTATTGATTGAGAGGGAGTTCACTATTGAAGGTAAAACAATTATGAGATTATAGTAGTGGAAACTAGTGGACAGAATCACAGATGAGATTCACATGGATAGAATCTCTGCTTGAAGTAATTCATACATCTCGAGACTACAGTTCATTAAGATGAACATCATACTAGAGGTCCTTATTATCTTCCCTCAAGTCCAAGAGGGAGTGTTAATGTTATGGCCTTGAAAAAGATCAAAATGCATCCTATGCTAATCCGCAACCTTATGGAAACCCAGTATGAGATATCGATTCTCTCAGGAAGAAAAGTATGAAGTCACATCCTGTAGTGACATTGAGCTGAGTATATAAAAAGGATATGCCTCCATGATAGAAGAAGAAAAAGGATATGCATCAGTGGATATGCGAGGATCTTGATTCAGAGGGAGTAGACCATGTTTTGTTGGCTTTCTAGTGATCGAGAAACTGTAGCAGAGAATTATAATGAATTACCATGTGAGAAGGCTATGCTTCCATGTCATAGGGAGAAGCTAGAAGATCAAACTAAGATGGCATCACAGGATCGTGGTCATATTAATTCAGAGGAAGTATACCATGTGAAGATGGTTTCTCACCAAGCCCCTTGCTAGGAAGAAGATTGTGTACTTCAGATAACCTTGGTATGTTGAGAACTAAAGCCTTAAAGAAGTTCTCAGAATCCGTGATCCATCATTTTGTATCTTAATATGATTCTTGTCTGTGATAAACAAGTCTAAGGTGGAAGCCTTGGTTTTAACTCTTTGAGGAGAGTCAAGATGGATATCATATGTGTGACTTTATAGGTCCACTCATCCTGTGTTCATATTTAGAAGATGATGATTTTCTGAACATGAATACTTGTACTTAACATGAAAGGTGACAATCTTTCATGTGTGTTGGGTTACTATTTCAAGGTGACGATCTTGACAATAGTTAACTAGGCTTCAAGATCGACTCCCGAAAGGGTTTGTCCCGGATAGGACCGGACATCTTGTCTCTTATGTTATTACTTGGTGTGTAATAATTGTTAAGATCGACTCCCGAAAGGGTTTGTCCCGGATAGGACCGGACATCTTAACGCTGAGATTATTACTGTGTAATAACTTGTCAAGATCGACTCCCGAAAGGGTCTGTCCCGGATGTGCCGGATATCTTGATGTCTATCATGATCGACTCCTGAAAGGGTCTGTCCCGGATGTGCTGGATATCATGATATGAAAAGATTCTACAAATTCTATTAAACTCTCTCTCAAGAGGGAGTGTTAAAGTATTGTTCATTCGTGTTTAATAAACGACGAGACAACCATGATATGCATATAAATATAGATATATTTATATATATATACTATATAATATAATTGAAAAGTAAGTATATATTAATATGCACATGTGTGAACTTATATATATATATATATATATATATATATATATATTATACAAAGTATGAATAAAGTATTGGTTAAGATATGTTAACTAATAGTTATGTAATGAAGTGACATGACCATAAGTATATACGGTCATGTCTATTCATTACATGACTATTCAATATATACATATACCCTATTGTTATTGTAGAATCAATCAATAACGAAGGCAATTGTATTCTACAATCACAACGGTAATCTATTTTCAGTACAGCCTCATATATATTCTCTATAGGATGATCTTAATTTTACAACATTTGCAAGATGGCTAGAGAGATCAGTTTTTGAGAAAAGATGCTTCAAAGGATCAAATTTAACAATCATTGTGGATTTTTCGGATGTTGCTGTTATGTAAAATCCGACGGTGGGAATGTCTATGCAAATGTCTCCTCTTCAACCCTGAACCTGCAAAATACCCCAAAAAAGTATTGCAACACACTCAAACAACAAAAAACCTTAGTATTTGGGTTAGTTTTGCAAAAAAAATGAGAAAGATGAAGAGAAATGACCCTTGAAGTGGGTCCCATCGGGCATGCCAAAATGTAATACCTAAAATGTAATGTCTAAGAATACCAACTAAACTAGCATTCAACAAAATAAAGCAAGTAGAACCTTTAAGAATAGACCTACAAAATGAAAGCAAAAATACTCAAAAGGCAATGCAAAACCTTCAAGCAAACCTCCAAGATGTAGAAGATTTATCCAAAGATTGGATGTGTGCTCATAAACTATGCTTCAAGCTTCAAGAGAGAAATGGGCATAATAACTTTTCTCAAAATGGTGGATGAAAATGAAGGAGGAAGAGGCTCAATATAAAGGAAAATGAAGGATGAATAGATGGTCAAGATGAAAACTTGAGGAAGGGTGGAGATGGATCCAAGAGAGAGCACATGGATTGTGCTTTCTCAAATGCATAGCATTGTGAGAAGTGTCACAATGGGGGAGGATGAGAGGAGATGCCAAATCTTTGAAGAATGTGACCACTTTGGAAGGTGTGAGAGGGGAGAAGTGTGTAAGAGATGTGTAAGAGACTTTATGATTTGGCATTAGAGGATGTGGTGATGGTGACATGAGGGTTGACTTGAGATGGTTTATCATTTCTTAATCTTGGATTATGATTGTGCACATGTTTAAGGGGTGATTAGACTTGGATTAGAGGGTGAGTGGAGGATTATGGAAATGTGATGAGATTAGAGAGAATGAGTGGAGGGTTAGATTAGCTAAGCATTGATTATTTAGCTAATGGAGGAGAATTAGGATTTAAATATTTTATTTAATTCCAAGTGGGAGGAAAGAGGGGTTTATGAATTAATTTATTTAGATAAATGTATCCATTTAAATTAATAGAGGAATAGGAATTTAATTAATTATCAGACTATAGGTTTATCATTTAGATAATTTATTAGACTATAGTTAATTAATTAAATTAATTAACTAGGGGATTATATAAATTAATTAAATAATAATATTTAATTAATAAAATGTCTAGGGGAAGACTAAATAAGATTACTAAATGATGTAATCAAATTTAGGTGTCTACTTTTTGCCCCTCTTCGACATAGTGTTAAAATAAAACTGTTTCGAAGATATTTTTAGCAATAGACGACATGAAGAATGGACTTGGTAGCGAGGATGCCCCAGATTACGAGCTAGGATGGTTAGATAGGGTGATGCCCCCTCGAGAGGACAATAGAGAAAGAAAAAGGGGCCTAGGCAGCGGCTTGAAAGGATAAAGGACGGAAAAGGAAATAGGCGTGCTATAGGCTAAGAAGGGGGATGAGTGAGGAAAAATGAGGTGAAAAAGGCAATGAGGGATGAGATTGGGCATGAGGAGAAGAAATGGGGGGAAAAGGCGTTCAAGGGTGAAAATGAGGGCTCGGGAGGGCCTTTATAAGGGCCGGAGGGGTCAAAATGAAGTCATTTGCACACCGAGAGCCTAGAAATTACGAGTTTGGAGCTCTGATAAGCGAGAATGAGATGGCACAGAGAGGGTGATCGACTCACCAATTAGACATTGTGAGATGCGTACTGCAGAGTGGAGGGCTTGACTGATAGGTAGGATAAAAAAACCTAGCTTTTTGTCAAGTTTTTCATGCATTTAATGCTCATTTAAGTTTAAAAAACAACATTCCCATGGAGCGCGTGCTTGGCGGGAACACACCCGCGCTGGCGGGAACACGTTCCTGCATAACATGCGAGGGGTGGGAAAAATGGGGGGTTTGGGGGAAATTCACAGGAACGTGAAATTTCCAAGAGCTGTCTTGGGACTGCGATCTCACAAGGATATCTTGTGGGATCGCACTCTCGCAAGCAAGTGTGGCGGGGTGCCAAAATAGGCATTCCCGCAGGATAGGGGGAAATTGCAAGCAGCGCGGGAATGCGTTCCTACGTCACTGGGGGGGTTTATGGGAACGAGGGAAGGGAGTCCTCTGCAAGAACATAGGGACAAGGTTCTCTGCGGGAACGCGGGGAAGAAATATCCTGCGAGAATGTGGGAAAAAGGTTTGTTGCGGGAATGTGGGAAGAAATAGGTTTTGGTATAGCAGGAAACTAACATATTGGCTTGGCTTGGATGTAGTGGTCAGTTGATCGACTGATGAGTCGAGAGAGACATGCGGCGGTTCTAATTATCTCATAGCAGTTTACAGTAGCAGACTGGGCTCGAGTGGATGGGCTAGGACTGGGATATTTGGCGCAGATGCTGCGGAGACAGACTTACATGGCTTTGGTGATAGCGCTCTGTGAGCGGTGGTACTTAGAGACAGGGACATTTCATCTTCCTACTGGGGAGATGACCGTGACTTTGGAGGATGTATATCGTATGTTTCAGTTACCAATGTGGGGTACATCTTTGGTAGTAGGGGTATACACACAGGCACAAGCAGTGGCCCCACTATTAGGGCTAGGGTTAGAGCTGATTTTGTCACATGGGCAGCTGGCATTAGCACAACATGCGGTAGCGGAGCTAGCAGCATGGTAGGTGCACTATTATGTGCTAGGACTAGTGTCGAGGTATCTTTCCCTAGACACGAGTGGGAGGAGTGTGACATTAGCACTGATTCTTGTGATTGTCTAGATTGTTGATGTGGGGGTACCGACAGCATGGGGGACTCTGCTGCTTGTAGAAATGTATCGGGACTTGCATTAGATAGTCTACCACAAAGCAGGGATGATGGGGAGGAGCTTTGGTTTTGCCTCCCTCTTACAGGTTTGGGTGTGAGAGCACATAGCAGTGCTACAACCCTTAGGCTAAGTGGATAGGTAGGTTGATGAGCCTGCAACATATAGCTAGGGGGATTTGATTACTTACCAAGAGAGAAGGGACATTAACTTTTGGCGGGAGACACTCGATGGCATATGGGACGGGATCACATGGCGTCCATACCTTGGACAGGTGCCATGGGCAGAGGATGCATGGGAGCTGCCTTACACCACGATGCCGACGCATCTGACAGGGTAGTGGGATTACATTGTTGAGAAATACAGGCTCGACAAGACCTCACACAAGTTTGGGTTTCGGCAGGATATACCAGATGGAGAGTGATGGTATTAGCGGGCCACCCACGAGAGGATATCAAAGTTTGGGCCATCACTGGATAGGGGAGGGTTGCTGGCCGCCTATCAGGCCATGCAACTGTTTCAGTAGGATTGGGTTGGTGGGGTGGCGGATCCAGGGACTATGCCAGCATATGATGCATGGTTTCATCCACCTAGGGCAGTATGGAGGTCAGGACTACCAAATGGAGAGGGAGTCATACCACCTATGTACAGGGGCCGAGTAGGGAGAGGAGGAGGGAGGGGAGGAGGGGACAGGGCGAGGATTGGAGGGAGGGATAGAGGAGGGAGAGGAGAAGATGGAGATGGAGACGAAGATGGAGACAGGGATGGGGATGAGATGGATGTGGATGGAGGAGGAGGATAGATACCTATATGGCCGCCACCACCAGGATCGCCACCACCACCGAGACCACCACCACTGGTAGGGCCACCACCTGCAATAGGGGTAGGGTCATCGAGAGGCAGAGGGGATGTTACATCAGGGCACCTGGCCTCACTGTAGGCTGGACATGATAGGACCACCCAAATGCTTCGTGATGTACAGGGGGAGAGGGATACTTTGAGAGCTAAGAGAGAT
Source organism: Chamaecyparis obtusa (assembly GCA_027943335.1). Classification (NCBI taxonomy): domain Eukaryota; kingdom Viridiplantae; phylum Streptophyta; class Pinopsida; order Cupressales; family Cupressaceae; genus Chamaecyparis; species Chamaecyparis obtusa. The sequence continues at coordinate 843,235 of BSBK01004569.1, read as the reverse complement.
GGTCTAGTGGGAGAGAGGGATGGGTTGATGTAGGAGAGAGATAGCATGATTGCATGCTTAGCACAATCCATATAAGAGGGATTGCAGATGGTGGAGGAGAGAGAGCAGCTGTGGTGAGAGAGGGATGCTCTAGTGGCAGAGAGGGGTAGCTTGCGGGCTGAGAGAGATGGTCTGTGGTTGGAATAGGACTGGCTATTGGGAGAGAGGGACACCACCACACGGAGGTCCCAAGAGCAATCAGGGGAGGTATCTCACCTACAGTGACAGCTGATGAGACTAAGGGAGCAGATTGGATTCTATCAAGTGTTGTACTATGCAGTGGTGCCACCAGAGCAGGCACAACATTATATGGATCCAAGCCAGCCACTAATCACAAGATTAGTATCTAGTGGGAGTAGGAGGACAGGGGCTAGTGGTAGCCACAGGACAGGGTAGGGGAGCCATCGGTCGAGCCACTCACAGAGTTAGCAGCACTCGACTGACGGTTTGGTATAGGTGGCGGAGGTTGAGGGATCAGAGATAGGTACAGGGATGGATATGGACATAGGGGCTGTCCGGGTATCTAGAGAGGTATAAAGTATAGGTGTACAAGGCACAGTGGGCAGGTTGCCAATCTTACAAGTACCACCAGAGGCAGATCCCTTGGCTGAGGATTTTGACATGCAGCCTCCCTCAGGAGAGGTCGATAGGCAGTGATATGTTGCAGTTTTGATCATGTACTTTATGATTTATTCATTGATGGAGGGCATAGTCCCGATTGTATATGTATATTTGTACTTTTGATTTAGTCATGGACTCAGATAGACTTTTATTCTTTCATGCCTTTGGTTGGGACATGTACTTTATTGTTTGTGATGATTTTTTGATATATATATGATGAGCTGGGTGGGATATGATGTGTAATGTATGGATGGATGGATGCATACGATGTACTGATGTGGATAATGCAGGATGTGATATGATTTCTATATGCTATGAAACTGACATGTGTGTGATGCAGGATGCGCGGTGTGTGAGATGATATGTGTTATGATATGAGATGCATGTTCTAACGACTTTGTGGATGCAGGATGTGATGTAAATGCTTTTAATGTATGATGCATTGGTTTATGGATATGTAATATGTTTTAACAATGCAAGATAAAAATGACTTAACGATGCAAGATAACAAATGAACCTAATGAATCTAAGATAACTTAATGAAAGATAAAAAATGAATCTAAATTGAACCCTAACAATGCAAGATTAAAATGAACCTTAAAAATGAGATGAAATGATATGAATGAACCTAAAATGAACCCTAACAATGCAAGATTAAAATGAGCCTAAAAAATGAGATGAAATGATATGAATGAACCTAAAATGAACCCTAACAATGGAAGATTAAAATGAGCCTAAAAAATGAGATGAAATGATATGAATGAACCTAAAATGAACCGTAACAATGCAAGAATAAAATGAGACTAAAAAATGAGATGAAATGATATGAATGAACCTAAAGTGAACCCTAACAATGCAAGATTAAAATGAATCTAATGAATGCAGGATGATAAATGATACGACATGGCTAAATAATGCAAGATGAAAATGGATGATATGAAATGGATCTAATTAATGCAAGATAAAAATGGATGATATGAAATGGATCTAATTAATGCAAGATAGTGAATGAACGTAGGATGAGATGACGTAATGCAGCCTAGGGGAGGGGTGGGAAATGAAATGCATGCATGTTAGGAAGGTGAGTAGAAAAATATGAATGCAGATGGGAGGTCGAGGGTGAGGTGTAAGAGGTGGCACAACATATCACTTCCTGACTACACCCTCACTAAGGGAGGGAGGGGATGACGGGCGAGGGGGGATATTTGCACAATCACAATCCAAAGGTCAAGAGCATGAGGTGAGGGAGGTGGGGAAGTTTGCATCATGATGAGGTGTTCATCGGGGGAAAGATGGGTGAAAGGAGACGTGATAGGTCGGAGGATGTTCAGTGAAGCTTGAGCACAGGGTATTCCGAAGGGGAATGCCACCATGTAGTTTGAGCACTTGTATTGATATAGCAAAAGAAGGGACTAACCACAAATACTAGGAACTTGAGGTCATGTCGCTAGCGTAGAATATGACTGATGTGAAAAAGACACGCAAGGGTTGCCCCAGTATCACGCATGCACCTTGAAGGACACATGGTGGGAACGATGTGGGGGAACCCACAAGAAAACAACATTTCCCAAGTGCACCGAGTGACCCAAAATATCACAAGTGAAACATGAAAGGGTCATGTCTGACTGACTCATAGGCAAAAATAAAAGATCTCAAAAGACTTGCCCCAGAATAACACCTCTTGTTCTAGCACACCATGATATAAATGATTGTGGCGGCCTTAAGGGGAGTAGTCGACTGAGATCACAAAATCAACTGAAAGATGAAACAAGCAAACTAAAACCAAATTGATAAGACCAAAAGACGTCCTTTGCCAAAAGAGATCGACCGACTGTGGATGTTGTGATTAGGTCAGACATGGAGGAAGGATGCATCCTACAAGGACCTAGTTGATGGGTATTGACTACATTGGGAACTGTTGATGCGAAAACGGACAACCTTTGGAGAATCACAGTGACACAGGATACTTGTTGAGGGAACATTGTTGATATTGTGATCATTGCGGGTCATGTGCTTTGCAGTAAAAAAGGTACTGCTAGGAGAGACCAAGATGATATGTACAAGATGGAGACACTATATACAACGAGTATGTACAACATTGCAGGAAGTAGGATAGTGAGTCTCATGTGTTGGCGTAATAGGAATAACACCTTGGGAACAAGAGATAAGTGAAATGGGATGGCAAGTGATAGTGAGTGGATTTGGATGGAGGGAATGGGAGTTTTGATAGATAATGATACGTTCCTCTATGTATGGTGCCTGTTGCTAGGTTTTCACCAACATACTTGTCTAAGGCACTTGAATTGCCAGGTTTTCACCATTGGACGATATTTTTCTCTTTACTTTTGTCACTTTTTATTTTTATTTTTTTTGTTTCATCAAGGCACCTGTTTACTAGGTTTTCACGAGGATGATAATTTTTTTCAGGACATTTTTCAATTTTTAGGATTTTTTCAGGACTTTTTTCTGATTTTTAGGATTTTTTTCAGGATCATTTTATGGTTCAAGCATAGAACTGCTTCAGATGTATGATACTAATGGGATCATTAAGAGGCTCCCCTTTAGGTGTAGATAGCTGATAAGCTCTAGAACCGAAGCAAGCTATCACCACGTAGGGACCTAACCAGGTGGGCTCAAACTTTCCTTTCTTTTCATGATTTGCTTGTACTTTCTGGTTCTCTTTCAGGACTAGATCTCCCACTTGGAACTATCGAGGGTGTACCTTTTTGTTGAAGCTCCTCTTGAGATGATTTTGGTACATGATCAGGTGATCATAGGCCCATTGCCTCTTTTCATTTAGCAAGTCTAGCTGTGTAAGGTACGCCATGCGGTAGTCTTCATCTATGACGTTGTTCTTCATGGACACGCATAGTGAAGGGATTTCAACCTCAATTGGCAGAACAACTTCAACACCACATACCAGGGAGTATGGGGTGGTGCCTGTGGGTGTACGGAATGAGGTGCGATAGCCCAAAGGGTGGGATTGATTTGCAGGTGCCAGACACAACCAGAATCATTGACAACTTTATGTAGGATTTTCAGGATGGTTTTTTTAGTTGCCTCAACTTGGTTGTTCCCTTGTGGAAAATATGGGCTAGAAAAGCATTGGTGGATGTGGAATTGGTCACAAAGTCCTTTGACATGCTGGTTTTCAAATGGAGAGCCATGATCTATGAAGATGGTGGAGGGGATGCCGAAGTAGCAAATGATGTGGTAGAGGATAAATTTGGAGATCTGGACACTAGTAGTTAAGTTGAGTGGAATTGCTTCTACCCACTTTGTAAAGTATTCAGTGGCTGTTATGATGTACTTGTGTCCGTCAGAGGAATGAGGGTGAATCATGCCAACAAGGTCAAAACCCCAACATGGGAAGGGCCATGGAGGTGCAATGGTCTGGTGCATGGATCAAATTGGCATGTTGTTGCCACTGTAGGCACTTCTTTACGAATTCATTGGCATCATGCTCCATGGTCGACCAACAAGACCCAACTCTAAGAAGCTTCTTTGCAAGGATGATGTCGCTTGTGTGAGCACCGCAAATACCAGCGTGAACCTCTTGTAAAGCCACGATGGCCTCGTTCGAGTCTAGACATCGAGAGAGGACGTTATGATACCCATGATGATACAGGGTGTTGGCTACAAGAGTGTAGCAGGATGCTCTGCGAATAAGGTTCTGGAGTTGGATGTTTGTGAGGTGAGGAGATATGATACCATTCTTTAGATAAGCATGAATGTCATGGTACCGTGGGGACTGGGGACCAACCAAGATGCATACCATATCAATGTCAATGTTCTCGTAAGTGGGTGTGTGTAGTTGGTCAACTAGAAACTCATATTGTGTAGAGTCACAGGGGATTTCCAATAGTGAGCCGATGGTGGCCATAACGTCTGCTACCTTGTTTTGAAGTCTAGGCAGTTGTGTGAACTGTATGTTGACAAAATGCTCTTTGAGTTTATCTACAAGCTCTTTGTAGGGTAATAGCTTGTCATCCTTTTTTTGATATTCATCGAGGAGCTGTTTGATGATTAATTGGGAATCTCCAAATACTTGAAGTTCTGCGATATTCCACTGGATAGTCATTCTGAGACTGGCGACAAGGGCTTCATATTCTAAAATGTTGTTTGTGCACATGAATCCTAACTTGAAGGACTTTGGGATGTAGTCACCTTGAGGAATTATAAAAAGTATCCCTACCCTTGATCCATGTGATGTATACAAGCCATCAAAATATAACTTCCACTGAGGCTGCTCTTCGACCATACAAAGGTATTCATCTGGGAATTCCATCACTAGAGGGTATGCATCGACTAAGGGAGCTTCTGCAAGCTGATCGACAATTACTTGCCCCTTGATGGCTTTCCGATCGACGTACTGGATGTCAAATTCTCTAAGTAGCATTACCCATTTTTCCATTCGCCCTATAAGTGTGGTCTTTGAGAGTAAGTATTTGAGTGGGTCGACCCTTGAGATTAGCTTTACTGTGTGGTTGAGCATTTAGTGACGAAGCTTTTGGTTGGAAAAGACCACTTCTAGGAAAGCCTTTTCCATCGAGAATAGTTCAATTCATAGCCAACCAATGTATGACTAATGTAGTAAATGGCCCTCTCTTTTCCATTGTCATCAAGTTGGGCTAGGAGTTCCCCTAGTGCTGTAGTAGTGGAAGATATATACAAAATGAGGGGCTCACTTGGTGTCAGTGGCACAAGGATAGGTGCATTTTCTAGGTACTGTTTAAGGTTCTCATAGCTGCCCTGGCAGATAGGGTCCCACTTGAAGGAAGTATCCTTTCTCAATAGGTGTGTGAATGACTAGCATTTGTCTGCTAGTTGGGAGATGAAACTTTAGACTGATTGTAGTTTTCCTTGCAAGCTCCTCAACTATCTGAGCATTCTAGGAGGAGGCATTTCTGTGATGGCTTTTACCTTTTTGGGATAAATCTTGATGCCTCGTCAGGAAATAATGAATCCTAATAGCTTCCTAGATGTAACATTGAAGACACATTTCTTTGGATTCAATTTTAAGTTGTACTTGTGTAGACGGTCAAACACATCTTCAAGGACATCAAGGTGTCTAGATGTTGTTCTAGATTTTGCCAAGATGTTGTCCACATAGTCTTCCAGAATGTCATGGATCATGTCATGGAAGATTGTGGTCATCACTTTTTGATAGGTAGCTCCCACATTTTAAAGTCCAAATGGCATCATGTTATAATAGAATGTGCCCCAAGGCATAGTGAATGCTATCTTGTCTTGGTCTGCTTCGGCTATTCTGATCTAATTATACCCTAAGAAACCATCCATTAGTGACAACCTCTTGTGACCCGCAGTGAGATCTACAATCATGTCTATGTTGGGTAGTGGAAAATCATCTTTTAGACATGCCTTGTTAAGATCTTAGAAGTCAGTGCAGATTCGTATCTCACCTAAAGGTTTGATGATGGGTACCATGTTAGAGATCCAGTCGAAATAATCAATGGCTCTAATGATCTTAGCTTGGAGAAGCTTCTCAAGTTCTACTTTTACTAACAAGGCCACTTTTGGGTGCATTCTTTGTAGCTTTTTCTTGACTGGTTTAGCATCAGGATCGATCGCTACATGATGGACAATGAGATTAAGGTCAAGTCGAGGCATGTCTACATATGACCATGCAAAATTTATGATCAATTCCCAAAGAAGAGTCATGAGGGCCAACTCTTCTGCCTCAGTGAGAGATGCTGTGATATAGGTGATCCTTGGGATTTCTTTTGTGCCCAAGTTGACTGGATTGGTCTCTTCAATGACTATGGATGACTGTTTTGACCGGTAATCTTGGATAGGAGCAAGAGGCAAGTCTCCATCCTCCAGCACCTCAGAGAGGTTTTCACTGTCAGATACGCCCTTTGTTTTTACCATTTTTGAATCAGGATGTGCTCCAGAGGGGTTTTCACATGAGGATTATTTATTCTCTTTTTTATCTTTATTTTTGCGACTAGAGACTTCCTCTTCCCCAAAGTATCCTTTTGGGTTGAGCTGATATACTTCAGTCAATTCCTGCCCCCATTCTGGTTGTTGATCTATGGTGCCCATGAATCTTAGGAGCGCTGCCTCACTTTGGAACTCATCGATGTATAGTACGCTCTATTGGTAACAGTCTATGAGGTTGGGATGAATGAGTGGGAGGTGAATGAGGTTGATGGCGAGTTGGTGAAGGATAGAATTGCCCAGGAGGTTTTGTCATCAAAGATATCATCATAGGAACATTTTTCCTCCTCTTCCAGAATGTCTTTGACTTCCATGAGTTCATCTTGGATTCTCAGAAAGGTTACGCTAGCAAATTGGTGCCCCTAGTCACGATGTTGGGTCCTTGTATGTGCAGGCGAGGGGGATCAAAGCCAAGGCCTCGATTCTATGGATTTATAGAGGCCTCCATGGGGTCTTTCATTCCAGCTTCATTGGGTCTTAGAACACCTCCTTGATAATCCCATTGTTCAGTGGCCCATTTGTATGGTATAGGATATTTTTCTTTGAAGTACCCAAGGAACTTAGTATCGGGAGGTGGGGGATCTTTGTACAATTATTGATTGATATCGGGTGCCAACTCTTGGCCATTAAAAATTCCATTGGAGACAAAGGATGATGAGCCCATGGTTTTGATTTTGGGACCTTCCTTAGGGGCTTTAGTCTGGTGACTGGGTTGTCCTTGTGTGTGCGGGTCCAGGGGAGAGCCCCTACTACAAAGGATTCGGTAAGGATGTATACTCCGCAGTCTTTGTTGTTGATCTTGATGGAGGAAAGAGTGGAGGCAAGGATTGTTTCTGGATTGCAATGGGATTGGGAAGAGCTAGCAACAGATGTGCCGATGTCAATTCTGGGACAGTGAGTAGAGTGGGGAAATGAGGCTTCAATCGCGCGACAGTATGCGAAAGGTTGGGGATCTACATGGACGGTGATTTCAGTGCCTTGGTATGGGAATTTGATGCACTGATGATAGGTGGAAGGGACTGCTTGGATGGAGTGGATCCATGGCCAACCTAGGAGGATGTTGTAATGGAGGCCAAGATCAACAACGTGGCATATTGTGTCCTGGGTGATAGGACCAATATTGATTGGCAACAAAATAGTACCTTCAGAGGTACACTCTAGATTATCATAGGCCTTGATGGTGATCACCTCATGGGAGATGTTTGCTTTTGTGAGGCCAATTTGCTAAACAAATTTTAACGTACAAAGATTGAGGGTTGAACCATTATCTATCATGACCCGTTTGATGGCGAAGTCATTGATCATGATGGTAATGCGGAGTGGGAGATTATGATCTGGTTCAACAGATGGCATGTTGGATGGCTGGAAAGAGAGGGTGGATGGTGTGGATAAGTTCCCCACAAGGTTCTTGAATTGGATGACATTGATGTCTGTAGGGACATGGGCCTCTTGGAGGGATTTATTGAGGACTTCTTGATGGAGGGGTGATGTGCGAAGGAGATCAAGGATGAATATTTGTGCAGGTATGTTCCCAAGGTGTTCCAAGAGATTGTATTATGCACTAGGGATGGTTGTAGTATTAGCACTGGCAACAGATATCTAACCTCTATGTGTAGTAATGACACATTGATTGTCAGCACCTCTGACATGGATCATGTTCATAGTAGGCTCGACCTGGGAGATACAACCAACAAATTTATCATAGTTGATGTAGGTAGTGGTATAATCTTTTCCATCACCATGGTCACCTTGTTTACCTTTACCTTGGTTTATAGGAGGGTTAGCATTGACAAGGTTCTTTCTAGCATTGTGTTAGGAAACACATTTTGATAGATTTGTAGGTTGGCATTGGATGATGTCTAGGAGGGGGCGTCAACTGTGATCTCCTTTTTATCTATGAGGTCTTGGACATAGTTCTTGAGTTTCATGCATTTCGTGGTAGCGTGTCCCTTAACACAGTGATATTCATAGTACTCATTATCCTTGTACCAAGCTGGCTTGGGTGTTGAATCATCAAAGGGTTGGGTTTGAGGATACACAACCTAGTTAGCACTCACCATTTTGCAAAAAATAACATCTAGGGGTTCGCCAATGGGTGTAAATGTGCGCTTTGGTTCATTCTAGACATGGGGATTATTTCATCCTTGAGTAACAGATATAGCATTGGTTTGATTAGCAGGAGGCTGACAAGGTGGTTGTTGGTAGGCAGCTGCTTGCTGTTGATACACAAGTGCTTGTGAATGATACATGGGTGTTTGGTGTTGGTATGTTGGAGGAGGGGGATAAGGACCCGTGACCACAACTTGGACATTCCTGGTGTCTGTGGCTCCATCTATGACCAAATTCATATTCTTGTTCTAGTATCAAGAATGGTTGTTGTTAGGTCTGTCCTGAGAGCTTTCCTTGTAATGTTTGAGGCTACCATCATCCAAAAGAGCTTGCTCGATGTCCATGCCTTTTCCCTTGATATCTTGGTATGTTTGAATGCAGTTCATCTTCATAAAGTGGGATAACTTTGGATGTAGATTATCAATGAAGATCTTGGCAAGGTGTTTTTCTAGCGGTTGGTATGACAATCTTGTGGTGAGATTTTTCCATTGTTGTAGGTAGTCAGCTGGATTTTCTCCCCCCTTTTTCTTGGTATAGCATAGGTCCAATAAGGTGAGCTCATTCTCAACGCTGTGTGCATATTGGGCTACAAATTTTTTTGAAAGTTCTGGGAATGTGGAAACAAACCCGTACAGTATTTTGTAGAACCACTCGAGGGTGAGTCCTCCCAAACTCTTAGTAAAGAGGTGCATGAGGTATGTTTCATTGAATGCCACCTCTTGGCATGCCATGTAGAACTCCTTGACATGGCTGACTGGATCACCCTTCCCTCGATACTTGTCAAACTTTGGTGTCTCAAAATGCTTAGGGAAGGGGATTTTTGTGATTGATTTGTCAAACGAATATGGACAAACCTCCTCAAACTTGAATGTCTTAGCCTCAGTACCAGTCTTGAGCTCTTTGATTGTATTCCTCATTTCTTCCCATTTTGATTTGGTAGGTGCTAGAGTGGGCACTCCCATTGAGAATGGATTGGATGGTGCGGGTGAATATGGAGGGATATGTGGAGAATATGATGAGCTGGGGTACGGGAATTGCTTGGCTAAAAAGGCCATTTGGAATGGGTTCTGGCTAGCCTGCTGAGTGACATATTGCTGGTGTAAGGTGGGTGCATGGTGTGGCATGGCTTGCAGTTGTGGGATGAGGAGATTGGGCTATGATGCTGGGAAGTATTGTTGCTATGGGGGAGTTTGATAGAATGGTTGTGGTAGGGATTGGTGATGAGCTTGGCCAATATAAGATGGGTGCATACCCACATTGCTGAGAGGGGGAATAGTGGCTTGGGTGTGCACTATGGGTGGTTGCATATGGGAGTTAGTGGGATGGGTAGCACCGAGTTGCTGTGATTATGGAGGAATGGTTAGCTAAGCGACTGATGGCATAGACAAATAGTTGGTAAATGTGGGAAAAGATGTAGCGAAAGAAGGTGGAGGTGGTTATTGCATTGCTTTGGGGAGGGTTAGTTGCTAAGGGGTTGTTTGGTATAGTTGGCCATGTGTAGGTATGCCCATGGCATTCATTTGCACTTGGCTAAGGCTCCAAGTGGTGCCAATCCTTGCTGGGGGCTGTGGTGCGAAAGTTGCTACAAATGTGGGTGGGACCGTGGGATTTTGAGATACATGTAGGGGAGCTTGGGATGTCATGGGTGGCATTCCTAGTGTGAAGGTGACTTGCTGGGTCTGCGTGCCAAGAGCAAATGTGAGAGGAACTTTCATAGATTGAGATTGTGGGGTGGATGTAGGTGGTGTGGTTTGTGCTACTCCTTGTGAAGGTGGTGTAGATGTAGTGGGAGGTGGTGTTTCTTGAGTAGATGCTTGGGTGGATGCTTGTGCTTGAGTAGCTACCTATGAGGAGGCAGGTGGCGGTGGTGTGCCCATAATGGAAAGTGGGGTACTTGCAGGGATTGATGCACTAGGTTAAAAGAGATGTGGGATGGGTGACGTATGCAATGCTTGCATGGTCGGATCATGGACTTGCTGGATGACAAAGGAATCGATATTGGCAGAGATGTGGAAGGGGTTTGTGGGGTCAAAAGAGTGTAACCATGGTGGGATGGGAGTGCCCTCCTGCACATACTTTTCCAGGATGGCCAGATGATTTTGTGCAATGATTGCACTTACCATTTGTGCATGTCCTGGAAGACACATGAAAGATTCCATGGAGTTGGTGGTAGGTGTCTCATTGAGATCTTCCCATACGTTACGAACTATTGTTACCTAGGGGTCATACATCACCATTTCACCCATGGAATCATTTGGGTCTGTCAAACTAGTGGCCTGGTTGGAATCCATCCCTTTTCTTTTCCTTGATCGTGTCACAGCAAGCATGAAAATGCAAAGTCCTAAGATGAGGGAGAATGCAGATGTATCAGAATGATGCTAGGAATGGTGATTTTTAGATCAGGATGAGGTTGATGATAACCTAGATGCGGGATGGTGGATGATGAAGGATTATGATGGTGGATTTCTCTAAGGGATCGTGATGAGCTACCTTTCTTGATGTGGGATCAAAATATGTGGGCTTGTCATCCTTGGATAGACTTGTGATCTTTAGATGATAGGATCCTTACTAATGTGAACCAATGTCTAGATCGAGATGATGAGGTCCACAAGAGCAAGTACTAGCTACCCCAGACAATGCTTAGTAAAATGGTGTGGCTATGATTTTGATTCTAAGGATGAGGTTGGGAAAATTCAAGGTGAGTCCTCAGATGTGCTAGGGGTTTTTGGATGATGGTTCTAGGATTTGGATAGGAGGTGATGGCTAGATGAGGTTTCCTAAAGGATGATGCAAATGTTCCTATGGGACTATCTAAAATGAAAGGATGCTAAGACAACTTCACAATTTTGAAAAAGGAGGAGATTATGCCTACTAGTCTTCACTCTCTGATCTGACAAAGTGGTGGTCAACTTGGATCTGAAAGGAAAACTATTTAATTCTTTCATTGTACTGTATGTTATCCAATCGGGTTTGGTACTTTTCTTCTTCGCGGGCTGCAGTGACAATATGTTGATGATCTTTGAGCTTTCTTTCTGCAACTTTCTTCTCTAGATACACATGTGGGATGGGTAACTTAGATTTCTTGTGCTTTACAATCTCAATCATAGGTCATAAAAAAATGTATATGTTCTTAGGATACTGGATTGGATCAAGCTAGGAAGTGACTACGGTAAGTATACCTTGACTTCATTTCAAACAAACTTTGTTTTGCTTTTCAGGGTATTGTCTTGACAAATAGTCCTCGCAAGAGACAAAGCAATCTTGCGGGAAAATAGGCGAATGATCTCTCTTGGAAAAAGAACTTTTTAATTTTGATTTTGTGTATGTTCAATAGATGTTTTCACTGGGTCTGATCACTTTCGAGGACACATACAAGCAATTCCTACCTATAAGACAGGCTAGTATCACAACCTTTGCCCACAACTTGATATCCCAAAAGAGGAATACATATGGTGAGTAATCTTTAGGTGACTCGGGAAACCATTTGGGTTGGTCCTTGCAGAAATATTATGATACTTTTGGGAATAGATCAGGTAGGCTTCTGATTAATGGCTTCTAGTAAGGTTCATGGTGTCCCCCCAATCAGTTTGTACATGCGTGACTCACTTAAGAGCCTAGTTGACCATGCCGAAATCATAGGGATATTCACCTACCTTGGGCTACCATCAACACGCCTCGCCTGAGCTTGCAGGGATAAGGCGAGAGTTTTCTTAGTACCTTATTTATATACCCGCCAGGGAATTACTGGTTTGAGGTCATTCTCTAAAGAGGAGATGCTTCTCTCTAGACAGGCCTCACTAGAAGTGTTGTCAATCAGACTTGATCTTTCTCTTCAACCAAGATCTGTGAAGGCAAGGGGAGAGGATACAGATACAAGTGGATTGCTTCCACATCGCTTACTTTAACAAGGTTTATGCAAAAAATGAAAAGCTCTAAGGAAGTGTTGAAAAACACTATTCAAACACACCAAGAAGTATTCATTCTAAATTAAACCTAGTTTAGACTAATTGTTTTCTATTCTAGAACATCAAACACTCATGTTTAGCATGCAAGGTTCTTTTGAAAAGTAAAAGACAATGCTTGAAAAATAGAGATTACTTTGCAAAAAAAAAGGAAGGTGTTACTCCTCTTAGCATTCAAGACTTTGTTTGATCAATTTTAAGCACCAAATGAAGTGTTCATTGCATTGATTCTTTGTCCCTTATGCATTCAAGATTTGAGTTTTGTTGATTTTAATCATAAAAAATGAAGTGTGATATTTGCTTTGTTCAATTTTAACTTTTGTTGATTTTAAACCCAAATCAAAATGATGAAGTGTTTTTTGAGCATACACTGTTCTTTTTAATGCACCAAAACAAAATGAGTAAATTCTATTTTAAAATATTTAACTAGCATTCCCGCAAAGGCCTGCAAACCTGCAATAGAGAAAACATGTTCCCACAAAGTTCGTATGCCGGTGTTCCTGTGGACTGTCAGACAGAAAGAAAAATGATAGAATAATAAATGCAGATGAAGTTCAATACCTGCGGACATGTTCCCGTAGTCAACAAGCATTCCCGCAAGTCAACAGTTGATCCCATGTTGCGAGAATGAAGGAAAAAACCTCAGAAAAATGATAGGGTCGTACGAGTTACAAAAGATTTAACAGTCGATCCTGCCAGGTCAAACAACATTCCCACAATAGTCAAATAGAGATCTTGTGTTACGGGAATGATGGCAGAAAAATAAAAACAATAGAAAATTTCATACGGCTTACAAAAGGTAAACAGTCAATCGCGCCTAGTCAACGTGCATGGAATGCACTCCCACAAAAAAGGTTACAGTCAGTCATTGGTAAAGTCAAGACAGAGAGTAGAAAAAGATAGAAAATAGAAGTTTTCATTGCGGGAATGCACTCCCACAAGCCGTACAAGCGTTCCCTCAAAACTGTGAATTTTTTAGATGTCGCTACTGTGTAAAATCTGATGGTGGGAATGTCTGTGCAAATGTCTCCTCTTCAGCCCTGAACCTGCAAAATACCCAAAAAAAGCCTTGCAACACACTCACACAACAAAAAATATTAGTATTTGGGTTAGTTTTGCAAAGAAAAATGAGAAAGATGAAGAGAAATGACCCTTGAAGTGGGTCCCACCGGGTGTGCCAAAATGTAATACCTAAAATGTAATGTTTAAAAATACCAACTAAGCTAGCATTCAACAAAACAAAGCAATAGAACCTTTAAGATTAGACCTACAAAATGAAAGCAAAAATACTCAAAAGGCAATGCAAAACCTTCAAGCAAACCTCCAAGATGTAGAAGATTTGTCCAAAGATTGGATGTGTGCTCATAAACTATGTTTCAAGCTTCAAGAGAGAAATGGACATAATAACTTTGCTCAAAATGGTGGATGAAAATGAAGGAGGAAGAGTCTCAATATAAAGGAAAATGAAGGATGAATGGACGGTCAAGATGAAAACTTGAGGAAGGGTGGAGATGCATCCAAGGGAGAACACATGAATTGTGCTTTCTCAAATGCATAGCATTGTGAGAAGTGTCACAATGAGGGAGGATGAGAGGAGAGGCCAAATATTTGAAGAATGTGACCACTTTGGAAGGTTTGAGAGGGGACAAGTGTGTAAGAGATGTTTAAGAGACTTTATGATTTGGCATTGGAGGATGTGGTGATGATGACATGAGGGCTGACTTGAGATGGTTTAGCATTTCTTAATATTGGATTATGATTGTGCACATGTTTAAGGGGTGATTAGGCTTGGATTAGAGGGTGAGTGCAGGATTATGGAGATGTGATGGGAGGAGAGAGAATGAGTGGAGGGTTAGATTAGCTAAGCATGAATTATTTGGTTAATGGAGGAGAATTAGGATTTAAATATTTTTATTTAATTCCAAGTGGGAGGAAAGAGGGGTTTATGAATTAATTTATTTAGATAAATGTATCCATTTAAATTAATAGAGGAATAGGGATTTAATTAATTATCAGACTATAGGTTTGTCATTTAGATAATTAATTGGACTATAGTTAATTAATTAAATTAATTAGCTAGGGGATGACATAAATTAATTAAATAATAATATTTAATTAATAAATTGCCTAGGAGAAGACTAAATAAGATTACTAAATGATGTAATCAATTTTAGGTGTCTACACTTGTTTTGTAATTGAGTAAAGTCTGACTAATGTAGTATACAAGTCTTTCTTACCGTCACTATCATGCTGAGCCAACAACACACTCACCACATTCAAAGTGGCTAAAGTATATAGATAAAAGGGTTTATCAAATTGAGCAGGTTGCAAAATAGGAGGATTGGCGAGATACTCCTTAAATTTCTCAAAGGATTGTTTACATTCCTCATTCCAAGAGAAAGTGGTATCCTTTATAAGAAAGGAAGTAAAAGGAACAGTTCTATCAGCTAAGTTGGAAACAAAGCAACGAATAGCTTGAATTTTTTCTTGCAAACTTCGTAACTGAGAAATATTCTTAGGAGGAGGCATATGAACAATAGCTTCAATCTTTCCAGTCACCACCTCTATGCCTCACTTAGAGATTATAAACCCTAATAATTTACCGAAATCAACTCCAAAGACACATTTCTTAAGATTCAATCTCATATTGTAGCTTCTAATCCATTCAAATATCTGCCGTAAAATAGTAACATGATCTTCTCTTTGTATAGATTTCACTAGGATATCATACACATAATCCTCAAGAATCTTATGAATGTAATCATGAAAAATCAAGGTTATAGCCCATTGATAAGTTTCTCCCGCATTTCTTAATCCAAAAGGCATCATAACGCAACAAAATGTTCCCCACGGTGTTATAAATGTGGTCTTAAATTGATCTTCAAGGAGAATAAAAAATTGATTTTTGAAAAGTCATCCATAAAAGATAATAAAGCTTGACCCGCTGTTGAATCCACAATCATATCAATATTAGGTAATGGGAAATCATCTATTAAGGATGCTTTATTTAAATCTCTAAAATCAGTAGACATCCTTATCTTATTTTCTCCTTTTGAAATAGGCACAATATTTGAAATCCAGTCTGAGTAATCAATAGAGCAAATGAATCTAGCCTCCAATAATCTTTCAATTTCAGCCTTCACTAATAAAGCAATTCCTAGATTCATCTTTTGAATTTTCTGCTTCACAGGTTTAACATTTGGTTTGAGAACAATATTGTGAGTAAAAATCTTAGAATCTATTCCCAACATATCTAAATATGTCCAAGCAAGGATATCCTTAAATTCAAGTAATAGGGAAACCAACTGATCACGTTCATCTTGATTCAAACACTTCCCAATTTTTATCATTCTTTCAGAGTCATTTTCATCCATTTGTACCTCAATGGTCTTAGTTATTAACAAATTACTTTGTGTAAGAGAATCCTTTGGTAGAGGAGAAATATTATGTTCATTGTGTTTTCCAAAATAAGCTTATGTACTTAAACAATAAGGCTTCTGTCATTTATGATGAAATGTAGGTAAATCCTCATAAAACCCTAAAAAATCCACTAAGGCTTCATCTTCGGGAAAAATATCCAAGGTAGGTCTTTGATTAATGTCAAGGAGGAGCGGGTTAACCAACTTCAAATGTCTACCATAGATATGATTAACATTGAGAGGAAAAGATGATGGTTGTTTGTAAGGATTGGACCCCAATCCATATGTATAATCATAAATTTCATTGTCCAGAGGTACTTGTATACCTTGCTCATATTTACCACATCCCTTCCCATTAAATCTTGATTTCTTGAGCAGATGATAACCATAACCATATCTATCGGCCATATCAGATGGATTCGAAGGAGTGGCATATGTCACAATATCATAGCAATCAGGCTTCATTGTTTCAATTGTTTCTTCAATCGAGGGAGCAAAAAAGTTACATTTTAATTCTTCAAAAAGTGGGGAAGGAGTAAATACTTATTTTTCATACTCATTTTGTTGCATCATAAATTCCAAATCATACACTTTATATTCTCCAATAAAAGAAGGATTAAAGTCCAATGTTCCCCAATCATCCTCAGTCAAAGAAGAAGATGGAGCTTCAGTTTGTTTGATCTCAGGTTTCTTTTTAGGCTCTTTACTTGGTTGAAGAGGTTCGAAAACTTTAACATATTCTGCATTTAAGCAAGGATTCGACACATCATCAACATGTAGCGTATACATCAAATTGTTATAAATGGACCTAACCTTGCAATGAAGAGTAGAAGGAACTACATGCATAGTATGTAACCAAGGTCTACCTAAAAGAAGGTTATAATTGAGAGGTCCAGGCATAACATGAATAGGTATATTAAGAATAACCAAACCAACTTTAACAGGTAAGGTAATAATGCCCAAAGTTCTTTTTGCAATATTATCAAATCCATGAATACGGACATTATCACGTTGAATAGTTGTAAGATCAGACTTAATTTCCTTAAGCATATCCATGCTACAAACATTAAGTCCAAATCCATTGTCAATTAAAGTTCTATGAATGATACTCTGATTAATAGAAACAACAACCATAAGAGCATCATATTGATTCTACACCTCAACAGAAGGTAAATCATCATTGGTAAACACAATAGGAGGTACAAAAGGGATAGTATGCATGCACTCCAAATTAATGTTCTCTTGGTTAGGAGGCCAAACAGGAAGAGTAGATAAAGCTTTTTGCAATGCCTCATGATATGTCGGGGAAGTTTGAAGCAATTCCCATAAAGATATCTTAGCAGGAGTAGCACGTAGTTGTTCTACTAAGTCATACTCCTTAAAGGTAGATGTCAACCTAGGAGCTTGAAAAAGAATATGTTGGGAAGGAGGTAAAGAAACCAGAAAAATATGCTGAGGGTTATTCCATGTGTGATAAGCATGTGAAATGAAATCCATGTTATCAAAGAAATCGAATGAATCTTTAGGCTCACCCTTAATTGTGATTCGAGGACATCCTTTTACCATCAACAAAGGTTTAGGATATATCATTCTAGGTGTATCAATGTTGCAAATAGTAGAACATGAAGGTAACCATGCACACACTCTATGGTAAAGGTCAATTGAAGAGGTTGTGGAGGAGAGTGAAAT
Source organism: Chamaecyparis obtusa (assembly GCA_027943335.1). Taxonomy (NCBI): domain Eukaryota; kingdom Viridiplantae; phylum Streptophyta; class Pinopsida; order Cupressales; family Cupressaceae; genus Chamaecyparis; species Chamaecyparis obtusa. The sequence goes on along the minus strand of BSBK01004569.1, from coordinate 825,435 downwards.
AGGAATAGGATTAATGGAGATCTCATTTGAACAATTTTCATCCTCATGTCCATGTACCTCATTAAGGGATCTATCCTCTTTTGTAATAAAAGCCTCATCAAAGTATTCAAAACAAAAATCATACATGTTGAATACAAAGTAACACTACAAGCATGAAAAATGTAAATATTTTTGTATTTTTAAAGAAATTTTGCAATTTTTTTTTGTATTTTTGAAATATAAATGCAAGAGAAAAAAAGAAATCTACTTTTATAAGCATGTAAGATCTAACACAAAATGCAAATCTAACACCAAAAAGAAAGAGTTGTCGTAAACGAGCTCACCAAAATGTAAGGTGGAACAAATGTGATGGGTAAGTAAGATTTCTAACCATGCACCTAATAGAGGCCCTAAACCAATATTCACCACCAAACATATAAATTGAAATGATAAGTAATGTAAATTTGGAAATTCTTGTAAAGAATACTAAAATTAGATGAAATAAAATACATACCCAATAACAAAGCTGATCTAAAAATACATGTTTTCTGATGTTTGTGTTGAGTTTCAAGAAAATCTACAACCAGATCTAGAATAGAAACACAGAGACAGAGAAGACCCATAAATCTTTTCCTTTTCTGAGAAAGGTTGACCTTGACCCAGATAAAGGTCGACCTTGACCTGCATTGCTTCGATGGAAATTTTGTTCATGGATCCTGAAAGTTTTCCAAAAAGGGTACTCAATTCTGATCTGTGACTCCTAAAACAATGATTGTAGATATCTGAAAATGGTGTTTTAGGGTGGCTATATAGGGTTTTGCCTTAGTCAAACCCCCATTTTGGTGATCTCCACCTCCTCGAATAGCCGAATGTAATAGATTGTGTGTGTGTTGAATGTGCAATGCCAAGATCTAATCCTCTAGATTGAAACCCTAGCATGAATTGAAATGAGAGAGCAATGCATAGATTTGAATATGATAAAGAAAGCATACCAAGCCCCCAAGGCTAAAGTACTCCTACCAAGCTCATAATCCATAATTTCTACCCCATGATTGTATCTTGAATGTTGAAAATGGTGGATCAAGGAAGGAGGAATCTTTCTTGCTCCAAAGGAATGTCCACAATAGCTTGTCACAAATGCTTTCTTGCATCAAGACATCAACACTATCTTGATCTTCTATATCATCCTCTTGAAATCTTGCATCATCATCTCCACATAGCTTCTTGCTTTTTACTTGAAGTCGCTTGATGTCAAATGAAGGCAAAAGAGAGTGCTTATATAGAGATTTCAAGGTAAGGCTCCTTAGGCAATGTAAGGTCCCTTATTTCAAATTTCACCTCAAATTATGGTCTAATCATAATAACCAACTTATGGAAAATAATTAAATGAATTTTAAATTAAAACCCTTCCGCATTCAGATTGGGGGGGCCGACATTAATTTTGGGGCCCACTATGACCAAATTTTGAAAAGGGGGACCAAAACCCAATAGGGGTCAAGGTCGACCTCGACCTTGACCTAGGTCAAGGTTGACCTCAACCTAGATTAGGGTTGACCTTGACCCTGACCCAAAGGTTTGGGTCCAATGAACTTTGAAAACAAGAAGTCGCAGGGTCGGCCAGAGACTTGGAATGATGAGAAAATAGGACAGAGTGACAGAAAAGGGCACAAAGACCTAGAATGAATGTGATGAGGGATAGGAGGACCAATACCTAGATCCTACCTAGAAAATAGAGCCATAAAGAAGGGAAATCAAGGAGAATCCTCGGGATCCTAACCCTAATTTCACCTAAAAATGAAAAATTAAGTGCAAATGAATCCTAAATGCAAATCTATCATGAAAATGCACTAAAAGAGGGTGCTAAACCTACCAAAATGGAAGTGCTTCCATTTTAAGATGATATAGTAAGAAGAGAAGAGTTAGAGGTTTACCGAGTCTAACTAAACCTGACCATGTCATGTACAATCAATGTCAAAAAGGGAAAATGACTAAATCTAGTTTTAAGAGAAAAGACTATTCTTCTAAAGGTATTTTGGATTTAGTGCATACCAACTTATGTGGTCCTATGAGGACTCAGAGTTATTATGGTGAAAAATATTTTATTTTATTTGTTGATGACTACTCTAGGATTATGACAATTATGTTTTTGAAGGGGAAATCAAAAGCTTTCAAAATGTTTAATTGGTATAAAGCTAAAGTTGAAAAGGAAACTGGAAAATATTTAAAATTCTTGAGATTAGATAGAGGAGGTGAGTTTATTTATGATGAATTCACTAACTTTTGTAATGAGCATGGAATTAAGAGACAGGTTTCTGCACTGAGGACAACACAACAAAATGGTAGTGCTGAAAGAAGGAATAGATCTATAATTGACTGTGCCAGAACATTGATGATTGAAAAGGATGTTGCACAAATATACTGGAGAGAAGCTATTAGCACTGTTGTTTACACCTTGAACTAAGTTCAACTGAAGAAAGATACAAATAAGACACCTTATGAGGTATGGTTTGGCTACACACCGAATGTAAGTTATTTCATAATTTTTGGAAGCAGATGTTACATTCTGAAAGATGATAAAAATGGTAAATTTGATTCTAAGGGCGATGAAGGAATATTTATAGGATACTCTATTAAGAGCAAAGCATACAAATGTTTGAACACAGCTACTAACAAAATGATTGAAAGTGCTAATGTGAAAGTTGATGAGTTTTCAGAGAAAAATGATTAAAAAAATAGGAAGGAACCAGAAGACTATGGTAGATTTACATATATTGAGCATCCAAAATATCTACCCAAGCCACAAGATGAGTCTATTGAGCGATAGGAAAATGCTACCAAGGGTCAGCAAATGCAAACCGAGAACCAGGAAGATGTTACCGAGGAAGAAATTGAACTTGAACCGAATGATGATCAAAGAAGAGAACATGTACTAGAGAGATTTGTGAGAAGACACCATCCACAAAATTAGATTATTGGAGATAAGGAAGCTGGCATGATGACACGAAGTAAGTTGAGAAAGAACATATGCTTAGTTTGTGAATTTGAGCCTAAAAATGTTAAAGAAGCACTTGAGAATGATGAATGGATTAAAGCCATGAATGAAGAAATTGAATAGATAAAGAAAAAAAAAACATGGACATTGGTACCTAGACCAAGTGATAAAAATGTGATTGGTACTAAGTAGATTTTCATAAAGAAGTTGAATGAGAATGGTGAAGTAACTAGAAACAAGGCAAGACTTGTATGTAAGGGATATGCACAGGAAGAAGGAATTGAATATGGTGAAACTTTTGCACCAGTAGCAAGACTTGAAGGGGTCATAATATTACTTGCATATGATGCTTATGAAGGATTCAAAGTTTATCAAATGGATGTTAAATCAACATTTTTGAATGAAATTCTTGAGGAAGAGGTTTACATAGAACAACCTGAAGGTTTTGTTGATCAGGATAAGAAGAACATGGTTTTTAAATTCCAAAAAGCACTGTATGGATTGAAACAAGCATCGAGAGCATGGTATGAGAGATTGCATTCATATCTTATCAGTATTAGTTTTGTGAGAACAAGTGACAATATCAATTTATATTTGAAAGATGGAATTGATAATATACTTATTGCCAAAATATTTGTTGATGATATAATATTTGGAGGTCATGATAACCTTTGTAAATCATTTTCTACTGAAATGAGAAAAGAGTTTGAAATGTCAATGTTTGGAGAGATTAAATTATTTCTTGGATTGCAAATACTACATTAGAATGAAGGTATATTCATCACACAATTAAAATACATCAAGGAAGTATTGAAGACATTTGGAATGGAAGATTCAAAACCAGTTGGAACACCTATGGTTACCAGATGCAAATTGACAAAAGATGATGAATCAGCTGAGGTAAATCAGACACTATATAGATCAATGATTAGAAAATTGATGTATGTATTACACAGTAGGCCTGATATAGCACATGCAGTTGGGATTGTAGCAAGATTTTATGCTAATCCTAAGGAATCACATATGACTACTATTAAAAGAATTTTGAGATATATGAAGAACACCGAGCATTATGGGTTATGGTACAAAAAGGAAAGCAAATTTGAACTATGGGTTTACACTGATGCAAATTGGGTTGGAAATATAGATGACCAAAAGAGTACTACCGGTGGAGCATTCATTTTGGGAGGAAGACTTGTGACATGGATAAGTAAGAAACAAGCTTGTATTTCTCAGTCAACTGTTGAAGCAGAGTAAGTGGCTACTACTACTAACTATTCAAATATTTCATAGATAAAACAATTGTTTCAAGGAATGAATGAAGAGATCACTGATCCAGTGATTATATATTGTGACAACACAAGTGCCATGAATATTTCAAAGATTCTGGTGATGCATGCTAAGACAAAGCACATATCAATTAAGTATCACTATTTGAGGGAAAAAGTACAAGAAAATTAAGTGAAACTAGAGTTTGTGAAGTCTAAGGAACAACTTGCTGATATATTTACAAAGCCCTTACCGAAGGACACTTTTGTGTACTTGAGGACTAGACTAGGGATCCATCCCCTATCTACTAGTCACTAAGGTGATCACGAGGTTGCATCAACCTATATTTTATCAGAAAACTAATCATGTTGATGCATGTAGATCACACTTTAGGATTCCTAAGGTTGTGACAGATTGTAGAAGCTGGAACAAAGAATTGTATATCAGTACATGAAGGTACTTGATTTGGACCGAACAAAAAAGAACTATTTGGCTATTGAAGAGCTATTTATTTTCTTTTGGCATTATTGTCAAAGGGAGATAGATTTCAATGAAATATCTATTGGAAAGAACAAAAAAGGAGAGAGAAATTCAGAATTGAAAAGATTAAATCCATAGGGAGAGTCTGCATGAAATTTCGTTGAGGTAATGCAGTGATTAAACATATTAAATATCAAGCTAAGGAGAGCTTAGCAAGCTAAAAAATTTGTCTATATAGTTGTAGAGTAGAAGTTTGATATTCTATGACATATTTCATATTGTTTGTGTTGCCATCAATGCTAAAGGGAGAGATTGTTAACCTACAACTGATTGAATATCTTGATGAAGATTCAGGAGGTCACTGAGTTGTTAAAGTGATATGTAAGATGATTAAATCAGTCAATATGTAGTCATTGATGTCAACTAGTTTTGACTATACTTTTCATGATAGTTACAAATATGTGAATATCTGTAGAAGGAAGAAATGGTGAAGAAATGAGATATCTACATAAGGACAAGATGGATATGACAAATATGGATAAGGTATACATTGGGTAACTTATTGATGAGTCTATGGCATTATATTGTTGACTTGAGCAAGTTTCATTATTCTATTATGAAGAAGAGATCATATTTGAACAAGTCAATGTGGTTGGTAATTGAAGATTTATGTATACACCGAGTTAGTCTTGTGTATACTAAGTGATAGTATTAACCGAGTTAGTGATCATGAACGCATTCTGTATTAACCGAGTAGGATGAAAACATTAAATGTTTATAACAACCGATTGAAATTGATGAGCTGACAATTGCTTATGATTCAGAGGAAAGAGATGAAATTTGTTATAAGATCCACGGTTGACAAAATTTAGAGTTGATCAAAGGGAAGAGATTGAAACATGTTATTAACACAACTGCCAAGGAAGCTTGAAGCGACAAAACAGACAGTGGCGATTAAGAGGCAAAATCTAATGGCTGAGATGCAAGTGGTTTACACGTCTATTTAAGAGACATGAGATTCATTGTTGAGTGATGCCAGATGAATAGAGAATGTAGGAGAATTCACGTGAAGAAATTTTTCATGCACTACTGATCAAAATGGTTACAGATAGAACTGAGCTAAACTGCAAGCATAACCGAGCGTCAGAGATATATACACCGACTAAAGTAAGTTGGAGGATATGATGGAGTGAATTAATTATTGATCAAAAGAGTTTTATTGAGCTCAAGATAGATCTAAATACTTGCAAATTGAGTTGTATTTGAATCAGATCACTATTGTATCGGTTTAACCATTATTACAGCTAAATCTCTTAACCAAGTGGACTTAACAGTCTTGATTGTATTTCAACATGACATTCAAGGAATGTTAATTATTTTCTTGTTGACTCCATAGTGAATGTCAGTCAAAGGAGAAATGTTAGTGATAAATCCTCTAACAAGGTCACACCTAACAGTGTGTTTTGTAACCTTTAACAGGGTTGGCTCCTAATCGAGCTCACTTCAGAAGAGTGAAATATTTTGGGTTACCAGTCCCAAGTGGTTTTTCCCTTAGCAGGGTTTCCACGTTAAATCTTTGTGTCGTGTTATTTTTTATGATTGTTTTGCTATCATAGTTTACATATTGCATATTTTATTAATCGGTAAAGACAATTTTGGAAATTATTGGTATTTGATAAATGAACAGAAAGTTATAGATTAACATCTTATCGAGTTGTTTGATTTGTTGAAAAAGTTTGAATAAGTATATCTGGGAGTTTGGGACTATAGGATAACTGATTTAAATGATTCACCCCCCCTCTCAGTTATCTAACACTACCCTACCCACATCACTCTCAACCTAATAAGCCTATTTACTAATTAGGTAAGGCTAATTAGGCTATTGTACTAGTACTAATTATTTTCTCACACGTGTGAGAAAATCTCTAAAAATAACCTTTCCAAAAATTTCTTAAATTGCCTAAACAAGGTTGTCTAACAACATTGATGACACCTCTTACACTTTCTAAAAGTGTTTCATTAGACCAAATCTCTTACACCTCTTGCATGAGTACTTCAAAGTACCCTTGACCCATTGCATCCCCAAGTTGCTCACAAATGTGTGAACAACTTTGACTTTTGCATGGCTTGTCAAGCCCATGTGTCTCCTATGTGGCTCCTATGTGGATGCCACTTAGGTTCCACATCACCCAAGCCTCCTCATCTTGCTCCAAAAATCTATAAATAGGAGCCTTGCCTAGAGCATTTAACCATCATTTTTTTGCATATTAGAGTTTTAATGTCATTTTTCTCTTAGAGAATTTAGAGATTTATTTGTAACATATTTGGTAGTTGGTTTCATAGCATTAATTATGTTTGTTGCATTCAATACTAGATGTTAATTTGCATTCAAAGCTAATTTTAGATCTTGAATTAATATCTACTACTTTATATCATCACATTGAATGCTTGACACTAGTTTCTCATACTAGTTCATGAGATATTCAATCTTCCATTAGTTTGCATCACTAAGATTTATCCATTAATCATTTAGTGGGATTTAATATATTGTGTTGGGAGAACACACCCACAATATCTCTAAGAGAAAATCAAACAAGTCTTGGGTGCACTTGTTTCGACTCATTTGAGGTTGTGGACGAACTTAGTGTAGAGTTTCAAGTTTTAGATATGTTAATGTGATTCGAATGATTTATATCCCTAACATTTGCATATTTGAGATTCCACATAGGTAGATTTCAACCGCATACAATTTCATACTATTTATTGATGATTGTTTCAAATAATCCTGAGTTGCATTTTTAAGGGAAAAATCAAAAGCATTTGAGAAATTCAAGATATTTAAAGCAAGAGTTGAGAATGAAAGTGGTAGGAAGATTAAAATTTTGAGATGTGATAGAGGAGGAGAGTTTTCTTCTGATGAATCTGATAATTTTTGTGAGAAACATTGGCATTAAAAGACAATTTTTAGCCCCTAGAACACCACAACAAAATGGTGTAGTGGAAAGGATGAATCAGTCTGCACAAGAAGCAACAAGAACTATGATAAAGGAAGCATGTTTACTAGAATTTTATTGGAGATAATAAATTCATACAACTATGTACACACTTAACAGAGTTCTTTACTAGAACTATGGGAAGAAATCATACAAACTATAGCATGGAAGGGAACCCATAGTGAAATATTTTAAGATTTTTGGTAATAGATGCTACATTCAAAGAGATGAAGACAATATTGGAAAGTTTGATAGTAGAGCTGATGAAGGTATATTTATGAGATATTCTACAAAAAGAAAAGTGTACGAGTGTTACAACAAGAGATTGAATAAGATTGTTGAAAGTACGAATGTGAAGATTGATGAAGAGGTTCAAAAAACTCCTAAGAAACGTCTTGAACATGAATCTTATTTAGAGGACAGGGGAAAAGAAGACAATAAAGAAGAAGAGACAAAGGCTCTAATATCTACAACTAAGTCCCCAAGGTATATACAAATAAATCATTCAAAGAATTATATTATAGGAGATAAGAATAAAGGTATCATTACAAGGAATATAGCAACACAAGAGAAAGTTTTGTTGTGTTTAATTTCATAAATTGAGCCTAAAATTGTAGAAAAAATATGTAATGATAAAAAATGGGTAAGAGTAATGAAAGAAGAGCTTGATCAGATTAAAAAGAACCAAACTTGGGAACTTGTGCCTAGACCGATTGACAAGAATGTAATTTGTACAAAATGGGTATTTCAAAACAAGCTGGATGAAAATGGAAATGTGATGAGGAACAAGGAAAGATTGGTCTGCAAGGGTTACACTCAGATTGAAGGTATTGACTTTGATGAAACTTATTCCTCTATTCCTCAGATGGAGGTGATCCATATATTCTTAGCATTTAAAACATTTAAAGATTTCAAGGTTTATTAGATGGATGTTAAGTCAACATTATTGAATGGAGAAATAAAGGAAGAAGTATACATTGAACAACTAGAGGGATTCAAGTCTGAAGAGGATTTGAATGTTGTGTGCAAATCAAAGAAAGTATTCTATGGATTGAAGGAGGCACCTAGAGCTTGGTATGGAAGTTTGGATAAGTATTTGATTGGATATGGATTTTAGAAGGGATCTACTGATAGTAATTTGAATTACAAGATTTATTTATATTAGATTTTAATTGTTGTAGTATATGTTGATGACATAATTCTTGGAGGAAAAGATGACTTGTGCTGAAAACTTGTAGAGGACATGCAAAAGGAATTTGAGATGTCTATGATTGGTGAAATGAACTTCTTCCTTGGATTATAGGTAAATCAAAATAGTAAAGGAGTTTACATTTCTTAGTCCATGTATATCAAAGAGTTACTAAAGAAGTTTGGTTTGGAGAATTCTAAATTAATGTGTGCTCCTATTATTATTGGATGCAAGTTGACTAAAGAAGATGATTCATTGAAAGTTGATGCAAGTAAGTATAGATCAATGATTGGAGGACTATTGTATTTGACTGCTACTAGACTAGATATTATGTATGTCGTATGCTTGGTAGCCAAATTTCAGCAAGAACCAAAAGAGTCACATGTTATGGAAGTAAAGAAGATTCTCAGATATTTTAAAGATAAATAAGAGTTTGGATTATGGTATCTAAAAGGTGCAAATTTTACTATGATATCTTATATTGATGTTGATTGGGCTAGATGTTTGGATAATTGACAGAGTACTAGTCGTGGATCTTATTTCCTTGGCTCCTAGTTGGTTGCTTGGTCAAGCAAGAAGCATGATTATGTAACATTGTCTAATGTTGAATTAGAATACATTGCAACATCCTCATGTTGTACTTAGGTATTATCTATGAAATAGACTTTGAAGGCTATGGGTATAACATTTGATGAAGTCATATCAATTATGTGTGATAATACTAGTGCTATAAGCATTTCAAAGAGTCCAGTGCAACATTCTAGGACACAACATATATCTATGAGGTATCATTTCTTGAGGGAGAAAGTGTTGGAAAACAAAGTTAAACTTGAATATGTACCTACTAAGGAGTAGATTATAGATATCTTTTTAAAATCATTGTTCAAGGATACTTTTGAGTATCTCAAGTAGAGGCTAGGTGTTTTGCATCTTGCTAGTGTTCAGTAATGCACCAATGTGTGCATTGGTCCAGTGCATTTCATGCTTACTATTTTATGGCTAAATGTTTAGTGGTTTCCTCTAAGGGGGAGCATAATGAGTTTGTAAGGGGGAGTTTGGCCCTTCTTCATTATTGTCAAAGTGGGAGAGGAACAAAGAACTTTGATGCTGATACCTTTTGACAATAAGTTGTTTGTTTTGTTATTGATGAATGTTGTCATCAATGACAAAGGGGGAGATTGTTAGAATGTAAAGTTGATGCTATCTTATGTTGTCATTAATGATTTTCATTGATGTCAACATATCCTATGCATAGATGTGGATTAGATGTTTTGGTGATTTGGTAGAATGTTTTCTGATAGATGTGCCTTAAAGATTTATCTTTAGCCATGTCGGTGTTAGTCCCATATTTTATCTTGCAACATAATGAGGTTCATTTGTTTGAGTCCAATCCTATTTTGGAAGTGGTCATTACGCTTCAGTCAATGTATTTGCATTATAACGTATGGATCTTATCCATTAGAACTAAAGATCTTAGTGATGGTGTAGCGTGTTGTTATGAGTGAGGCGTGTTGTATTGAGAAAGGTGGTCCATGTTTCATTCCTTACCACTATAGGAATGCTTCAATGTCAACTATTTCAAATTGTATTAGGTAGACCTAGTTGTTGGGATGGGTTGACATAAGAGAGTGATGATTCTATTTGTTGTTGTGTACTAATATGCAAGTAATATGTGAATTGATTACAAATATGCCAAGGTAAGATTTTTGCATTGATGTATATGCGAGTTGGTGCAACATACGATAGACTATTATATCATTTGTATGTTGTTGATTAATAGTGACAATGATTTCAACGGTCGATTCCTTTTCATTTCTTAATTTTGGTAGTGATCCTATTTGTATTGGAAATGAACCTTTCTATTTTTTAAGCTAGTTATCCCGATTGGTAGTGATCCAACCAATAGTGAGAAAACTGGCAATGAGCCTTTGTAAAAATCACCTTAATCGGTGTCACCTTAACTAGTGTTCTTTAAATGAAAATTAGCTTCTTTGTGGTTTTTCCCATCTTGGGTTTCCACGTGAATTTTGGTGTTCATTGTGTTGATGTTCTTGTGCTTTCATATTCCTATATGTTATAAGTTTATAATTGGTTTAAGTACTCACCATATTAACATAAGTAAAGAAAATTGTTTGATAATAATTGATTCACTCCCGCTCTTAGTTATTTGGCATGTTCAACATAAGGTGTCATCATCCTTGTAAATCATATTTGGTTATATGAATTATCTAGTTATATGTTTTAGATGCATCCATAAGGGGTTAAGGGGTAGTTGTAATTGAATTATTTCTTATTTTTTATTCCCTTATGTGGATGCCTAGGAAGGGGGTGATAAAAGACAAAATAAAAATGCCAAGTGACTGTTGAACTTCCCAAGTTTGGTGCTTAGGAAAGAGAGATGAATAAGGGAATTAGAATGAAAAAGGACTATTAGACTTATTACTCAGATGGCAAGGTGTTCGATGAGTTTTTTGACCCTAAAAGTATTGAAACTCATGTACTTAATTAGGTTCCTTAATGAGTATATTATCATTTTTGTTGGGAAATGTATAACTTTCTAAGACCAAATAAATGTCATACCTTGTTGATGTTGTTAGGACAAGTTCATACCTAGATGGTAGGGGTGTTTCTTATGCTTTAGCATTTTAAAGTTTTCTTTGGAAAATATTTGTTGCTACTTGGAATTATAGACATTTTAATTGTGAGTATTGATTTATGTTGTGTGATCTACACCAATTGGGCATGGTTGCATCAGCTAGGAAAATATTCTTAGAAGGCCTATTTTTAGAAGTGGGAGTATTATCAAATGGTGAAGGGACCCTATCATTTTTAGTATTATAGGTTTTGGTTTGTATTTGGTAAGCTTGATTAACACTTATATTTCTTTAAGAATTTTGTAGCTATTTATTTTAATTTCTAAGATATGTGACTTTAGCTGATAACCTTTTCATTTGCTCAACTGACTCCCTAATTTTGTCCCTTTATTTTTGTGTTCTAGTGGAAGATGATGAATTTTACAGATAAACATCTTGGGTAGGTTGAACATAAGAAAGAGGTAAACTTGGATGAATTACTAACTGATTTGTAGGGATATAGATCAAATTCATAATAGGGGTACGGTGAGCCAATGTTTGATTGATTCTAAAAACTTTATTTGGCATAGTTGGTGAAGCTAAATCATTGATTGGTCTAGCTCCACTTTGATCTAAGGTATTATTGGTCCTTTAACTACTTCCTCAAATGAATCAACCAAAGAAGTTGGAGAAAGATTCATCCTTCTTACAAATATTGCATTGAGGTTTGCTAAGGATACATAATAAATTTATAGAGCTGAGGTATCATCCAAAATATAAAGATCTTGTTAACTAATGTAGGGTATATGGAACCAATTATTGAAAATTTTTATTGGCTCATGATCTTGTCTTTTGACCTCTACAAACTATCTATACGCCTCAACTAGGCTAATAGGAATCTTGAATTTACCAAGAAAATTCCTTTTCAGAGTGTCCCAAAATATTATGGATCTTGGTGGTAAATGGATAAACCAATAAAAGGTCTCTTCTCCCAATGAGTGAGAAAACATCCCACATGCCACATCCTCATGTTGCATTCTTTGGTTATGGCTCGAGTACTCTCAAATATTTTGATGTGTTCCTCTATTTTCCTATTGGTATCATTGACATGAAACTTTGAGTTCTTAGGCAAGTTGTGATAATTCACAAAATTGATTGGGGAAGGACTATTTTTCAACTAAACCATAGGCACTGGAGGATTTTCTTGATGTTTTGGACATGTATTATAAGGATAAATTAAGAATATTAGAGGGTTAGGTGGTAGAACTTGAAAGGGGTGTGGAAGACTAAAGCCTCTAGCGACTTCACCCAACCTACTACACCAATGCGTCAATGAAAAATGCAAATCTTCAAACTTAATATTTCTTAGGGTAGACCTTGTATGCACCCTAAAATGGTCACCTAGACTTTGGGCCCCCATTCAGCAATTTATCAAATCCCTAAATCAATATTTTCAAAAATCAGCATTTTATCAAATATATCAATTTCCTGGATCAAATCCTATTTTATCTTTTTTGATTATTTGCCTTGGGCTAACCATTTTATCCTAAGTCTTTATTTATTTAAAAGGAATATTTCCTCCCCTTTTATTTGGAGCTCTTTGAAGACATTCTTGCATTCAAGCTTTGAAGACATTGTTGTTGCATTTCATTTAACTTGCTTTCTTGCTTTCATAGTTGCATAATCATGGCATTCTTAGTATAGACTTTCTTTATGCTATAGATTAATCTCACATAGTTTAATTAGGAGGGATTGTAAGACTTGTACTTTCCTTTCATAGCCTAGTTTGCACTTTCATTTTCATAGCATAGCTTGCATATTTTCATCTTCATTCTTAGCTTACTTGCATTACATTTCATTTGATTCTTGGAGATATTGGCATTCTTGCCCTTGTCTTCATTTGAATCTCTCATTGTGTGGTTGACTAGCAAGGTCATTAAGCCTATTAGCTCTCGCTGAGAGCAATTTTAAATCTTGCAACTCCATACATAGAGAGCTATGGATCAATTTTTGAGACCTCATTCTTGAGTGTTCTTGATTGTAAGGATTCATAGAAGTGCACTATTTTATGTGTACATTTTTGGCGCCCACTGTGGGGCAGGACATTAGCATTTTGTCCTTTATCTTCTATATTTTCATTAAATTTTTCATCAATTTTTGGCTTTATTTTCGGTCTCTGATTTTCTATCTCGGAGTGTTGTGCAACATCTTTCACCAGTGTCGTGTGACAGTTTCTTGTATAGTAGCGCGACACTTTACTAGTTAAAAGTGTCGCACTGTTTGACAGAAAGTGTTGCACTGTTTGGCGTAAACTATCATCTGCAGGTCAGCGAATTGTCGCATCAGGCTAAACTGTCACACTATTATGCAGAGAAGTGTCGCGCGACAATCCTGCTGATTACAATGTCACCTGTACCGACAGTGAGTTGTTTTTAGATCTTTTTGGCCAAGTTTAGATTTAATTAGTTTGTTGGTTTAGTTCACTGTGGTTAAGCAGAGTTTAGTTGCAGATTTCATTTAGATTTTGGATTTTGCTAACCTTGTGGGCTTAACAAGTTGTGGTTGTAGGTACATTTGCTTGAAATATTTTGCTAAAAGAACGCATGTCAAAGCTTCAAATGCACAAGGGCTACTAACAATTTTTGTAGGGTTGCCCAAAGCATAAAAACCCAATCAAGTGCTTGTTTTTATTTTCATTTCAAGTGTGGCAACTACTAGTTGTTTCCTTTAGTAGGCACATAATATCTTGTGGAAGGAATTTTGAGGTGGTAGGAGAAGTATGCTCTTCACCCTTGTGGTGAACCAAAAAATCTTGACCCATCTTTGGATTTTGGAAACAAGAGGGTAATTGAACTTCGCTTGGTGTGTTTGGGAGAAAGCTTTGAGATAAAGGAGTATGTTCTTCACCCTTGTGGTGAAACAAAATCCTTGAACCTCACAAGTTGATCCAATTTTTGTTTAGATTGTTAGAATCCTTTAGCGGGCCTGCTCTTGAGCAATCAAGAGGAATGACCCAAGTGGGGACAAGCTTATTGCCGACTATTCTGACCCACTATAAACTCAAGGCTATCAAGGACACAAAACCTTGGTAGACATAGTGCTTGTCTTCGCTTGATGTGAGTACTTGTGGGATTGTGACCATGAGGAAAATATTGAGCAAGAATGCTTAAGGTACTCTTGAGGCTGTGAGGTCCATTACTTGCCACAAAGTAAGGAGTCCCTTTGGGGAGCAAGAGGGGTACTACGAACAGAAGCCCTTATTAAGAACCATAGTTAGAAGCCACCCTATTTTTCCGCTTAGCTTCTTGGTGCACGGATTGATCCAAGTGGAATAACCTGGATCACCCCAAGACTACTCACCATATGTGTTCCTTTGGTTGTGTCTTTGGCACTTCCATGACAAAGAAAATATCTATTGTGGGCAACCACTTTGTGTGAGGCAATGGAGCATCAAGTTGTGGGCCAAGTTGTTAAGTATTGAGCCTTGACTTTCTAGGATAGATATTTCTTGAAGTATCTTTGATTGTGTAATACCAGTGTTAACGTTCTTGAACATTCAAACAATCAGTGGTATTCATAGGGTGTTTTTCTATTTTGATATCACAAGTGTTTGTCTTGGCAAGGTTTCTTTTGCCCTTGTTTCAAGTGTTTTAAGACATGTTTGATCCCTTACTATTTGCAAACCTATCGAATTTCTGCTGATATTGTGATTGAAATCAAAAAATTGACCCTCAAACTAAAAATTTTGAGCAAATAGTCCCAAAAACTGAGAATTTGCACTTCACTGGTCAAAGAGTCATGGAATACTGAAGAACTATCGCACCCTGTTCTAAGAACTGTCATGCGACAATTCATCCCTACACGACTGTCACCCTGCTTACCTGGAAAGTGGCATACTCCTAGCCTGGAAAGTGTCGCCTAGTGTGGCGCAAAGTGGTGCTGGGTCTTAAAGTGGTGCACTATTTGCTTGGAAAGTGTCACCTGAGAATTTTTTGTTGTATACCTGGTTTTAGTTGTTTCACAGTTGCTTTTAGTTGGCTAGGTCTTTAAGTAGGTAACTTATCTTGCCGCTAGAAGCCTGTCTTTACTCTGAATTTCTATTTTTAGCTCTCTAAGGGTAGTGTCATTTGATTTACCAAGTCACCTAAGGAAGAATTGTCAAGTTAGAAGATTATTCCTATTGAGAAAGTACATCTCTAGAGTTGTTAGTAACATTCTTGGAGAATTTTAGTACTCTTTTTGTCCAAATCATTTCCACTCAAATTTGATTTTAATTATACAATTTGGCTAAGTCCATCCTCCTGGTTCAAATGTGCAAGGATATTGATCCTTTGATTTAAGCACCTCTTTGACAGTGTTGGTAATGCCTTTTGCAATTTCTATCTTACCATCTCTTTTTTTGGACATTAGAGAACTTTGATTATCCTAGTTTGGTGTTGACACTTTGAGAGGTCACCTTATCATCAAGAATATTTTTCTTTCATGTCAGTTACAACAAGGTACCAAGTGAATCAAGGGAAATGACCCCTGGTTGCCTTTAATCAGTTACCCTTAGTTAAGACTCGTCAACAGCGAAAGGGAGAAGAACCCATTTTTGATCAATCTCCTAAGAGTGAGTCTAAGGTTTTCTTTGACCCAAAGAGTAATCTTAGAGAATTGAGTACTTCTTTAGCACCTTTTTCATCAAATATGGATATGAGTTATACCTTGACCAAACAACAAAGAGAAATAATAGATCAATCACTTGGTGACATTTTTCAGAGGCATAGGAGAAACATGTCATTTGAAGATGGCAATCAACCTGACTCACCTCCTATTAATTCAAGATATCTAGATGCTCATCAACGAGCTGAAAGACATTATGCACAAGCTCATCAAGATGCATGGTCACAACATGAGGACCAAAACAACGGATCTAGTGAAGCTCATGTCAACGCAGCACATGCCAATGATTGGTACAAACATTCAAGACCAAGTTCCTCGCCAAAAACAACTTCAAGATATACAAGTGAGAGGCTAAAAAGAATTCAGCGGGAAAAATAGGCTGCAGAAAATGAACAAGCTGCAAAAGAAGAAAAACTTAGGCTCCTAGAAGAGGAACAATGAGCCTTGTTGGACATAGAGAGAAAAGAATTCCAAGAGGAACAAGATAGGATATTGGCCCAACAACTCAACAATCAATTCAACAATAGGGGTACCAACAGTGGAACCAACTCTCCACCATCTACTCCCTCAGCAACTCCAAGAAGTAGAAGAAGGTCAAGGACCCCTTCAAGATCACCTAGTCTTAGAGGAAGAAGGACTTCTCGACATGCACATTATAGGAGACACACACCTCCTAGACTATCAAGAGATCCCTCCCAACGAACACATCATGACTCTCAACATGGAGGAAGTAGTGCCAACTTTGATACTCATAATTTTATGAGAATGCAACAAGAACTACTATTTTAACAATATGTGGAAAAATATGTTGAGCAAAATAAGGATCAATTCTTGGAAAGCCTGATCAACAAGGGTGCAAGGGTCCCATACAACTTTGATGTGGACAGAAAAATTAAGAAGCAAAACCCTTCAACTAATGAGGTGATTAAACAGATGCAAAAGACTATGGAGAAGATGATGGCTCCAAAGAATACCTTCAACTTGGACTTCATATGTCCCAATCCCATTGACAAGAGTGTGGTTATGGTAGATTTTCCTAGAAAGGTTGAAATCCCCACATATGACAAATATGATGGTAGTGGTGACCCCCATGACCATGTACGACAGTTCTATATCATGAGCTTTGAATTTCATCATGAGGACTCCTACCTTATGAGGTTATTCCCGAGGAGCCTTAAAGGCCAAGCTATGGAGTGGTTTACTAACCTTACCCCTCCTGTCAAAACATTCAAAGAACTTGTCCAAAGATTTGTGCAATACTTTGCATATAAGCTATCAAGGTCGGTCACCATGCTTGATTTGTGCAAGCTAAAACAAAATCAGGGGGAACCCTTTGTGACATTTTTACAAAGGTGGAGATGCTTATGCTCCAAATATTCTAGGACCATCCCTGAGGAAGAAAGGATTGATATAATTGTGAGCAATCTAGTGCCAGAATTAAGATATGAAGTTAGAAAAATGGTCTTTAATTCTTTTGACGCTATGGTAGAAACTGCATGTCACATCGAGGATGTTATAAAAGAACAAGGTATTTTGGCCAAACAAAGTAACAACAACAATGGCCCAAACAATAACAACAATAATAAGGATAAGAAGAACTCATATTGGAACAAAAATAAGCAAGTAGTCAATGACGAAGTTGTTGACTCTCCACAACTAAAGAAACAAGGAGTTCTTAATCTATCTAATGCAGTTCAAGCTATGAAGCTGCAGACATCCTTAGATCATCAAGAGCACAAGCCCAAGTATCAAGATAAATCTAAGTCAGGAAAGAGGCAATTCACTAAGCTTGGAGACTCTAATGCAGATATTTTTAAGACCTTAATTGCTCATAATTTGGCACAACCTCGAGATCCTACAAAGTTTCAAATACTGGATCCTAAACCTTATTGGTGGAATGAGAAAGCTTATTATGTATACCACAATGGGATTGGACATGACATTGAAAATTGTTTTAAACTTAAACATCTTGTTCAAGACCTTATTGAGACTGGGAAATTACAGGTTGATGGGTTGACCACAAATGCAGACCACAAGGCCTTTAAGGAGCCCTTGCCTAAGTATGAGAAGGGGGAGACTTCTAAAAACAAGAATGGCAAGGCCGCAATCAATTATACCTATACAGCTATAGAAAATGTCATCAATATGCTTGAAGTTGTGGACAATGAGGTCAACATGATGAGGGGGAAAGATCCCTATGGTTATGATGTAAATTCACCTCCCATATTTGATGAAGGAGCCATTGTTGTGCTTAGAGGTCCTCAATCTTGAAGGTCATCTCAGCCTCTCAATGCTATTACTAGGAGTCAGTCCCAAGGTCCTATTATCATTAGAGGTCCTAATTCTAACAAATCCAAGCAACCAGTGTCCAAAAGTGTTCCTTCCAAGTCTTTCATTGGTCCTGATATGAGTTACAACCTTGTTGATCAGTTACAGTGAACGTCAGTGTAGATTTCCATTTTTGAGCTCTTAAAATTGTCTCCTAGACACAAGAGTGTCCTTGAGGATGCCTTGCAAGCCACTAATGTTCCTAATGACATAGATGTCAATCAATTCCAAAACATGGTCAATCACCTTGCTAGCCCTCATTACCTCACCATTTCAGAAGAGGATGATAAAGCATTAAGTCATCCACACAATTTGGCCCTTCATATTGAAGTCATGATCCATAAAACCCATGTTAGGTGCATGTTAATAGATGGGGGTGCTGGGCTTAATATTTTATCTTTGAGTCTATTGAAAGCTTTGGGATATTCTGAGAAAATAATTGACACTAGGAAGAAGATCACAATTAAAGCCTATGATGAAGCAGAGCGAAGCTCTAAGGGATTGGTTGTTCTTCCTATTAGGATCGGTCTTGTGGAAAAGGACATTTTGTTCCAAATTGTTGATGCTGGACCTTTGGCATATAATATCTTGTTGGGCAGGACATGGATTCATGACATGCAAGCGGTGCCATCTACCTACCACTAATGTGTTAAGTTCCCTTACAATGGAGTTGAAGTATGCATACCAAGGGATAGCACATTATCTGTTAATGCAATTTCAGCTGGCTCTCATGTCCCTTTGAATAGAGAGGCTGATAATTTTGATGTTGCTCTTGAGCAGTGTAAGAGTAAGTTTAAGTCCATAGACCTTGGCATGGGAGACTACCAAATGGATTCCTTCACAAAAATGCCAATCTCACATAGGTCTTATGGAAAACCTTCACTTGAGAGGAAACCTTCATCCTCAGCTATGACCTTGTTTGGAAAGTTTGTAGAGTCATCAATACCTATTGATGAGCAGAAAGAGGAGGTAGCCATTAGAGATTGGATATATATAGAGAGGAAAAGTTTCAACACAATGAGAATTTTGCGCCATCTCCTAAAACCTACGGGAGAGGGTATACTTTGGTTAAAAACATGGGCTACCCAAGTCATGGCCCTCTTAGTCACAGGTTAGATGCCAAGGCTGAACCAATCAACCATGCTCTTTTTTTTCATAGGACTAAGTCAACAGTTGGCCTAGTCTTTGATCATGAAAAGAAGACAAGTGTCCCTATCCTAGCTGCAACAGATAGTGACAGTGACTCTGATTATACACCCAATCTTCAAAACTAGCAAGACATGATTGATGATTGGGTGCCTTCCACCAATCTCCTTTGGGGAGATTCAGATGATTTAGCAGCTGAAAATATAGACACTAGAGAAGGTGATACCCTTCACAATCTCAAAGCTTCTACATCAAGGCATCCCAAGCCTTCTTGGTGTAAACATCCCAGAAGAGATTCAAAAATAGATTCGCATGAGTTCAAGTGGGACTCTCTTTTAGATGGAATAATTGATTTGGACATGGATGTTGTCCATACCTATAGTACTCAACCCAATGTGACCAATGAGCCTAGTGTAGGACTAGAGGATTAGACTCCTCAAATTTCCTTAGTGGATGACGCTTCGTTTGGTAGGACGAGTCCTAATTCGGGTACCTTAGAAAAAGACTTGACAGATCCTAACTGTGTGATCACCAGAGATAATGCCTTTCATATCAATAATGTTGAGCCAGTCATTGACCTACCCCTTGTAAACCATCATTTGATTGATTGGTCACAACTTTGTCAAGAGCCTTAGCTACTCACTTTTCACAATGACTACGAGATAGCCTGCTACTTGAATGCTCTTGAACCCATAGTCTCTTCCACCAATGAACCTACAACTAGTATGATAGAGTCAGATATTAAGTATCTTAGTCAAAAAATAAAAGAAATGAAACAAAAGAGAAACGGTTCTAATGGAAAAAACCACTTTGTGGCGGTGTCAGAACCCAAAATAGTAAAAATAAAAGACGTATCCAAAGGTGAAAACCTCTTTGAGGCGCCTAAGGATGGGGTACTTAATAACCTGCCGAGTTATTTCCAAGATAGGTCATCAATTCTTATTGAGCCTACACAACCAGTAAATTTGAATATGGAAGAGGCTCCACAAGTGATACATCTAGCTCAGTCTTTATTAGTGCAAGAAAAAGAGACATACACAAAGTTCTTACAAAAGAAGAAAATTAATTTTGCTTGGACATATTCAGACATGCTAGGGCTTGACACTAATCTCATTATGCATCACTTATCTATAGCTCCAGGAATTAAACCAATAAAATAGAAGTTGAGGAAAATGCATCCTCACATAGCTCTCCTTGTTAAGGCTGAAATAGAAAATCTCTTAGGAGCAGGATTTATTAGAGCTATTGACTATGCCGAGTGGATCTCAAATATTGTCCTAGTTTCAAAACATGATGGGTCCATTCGTGTATGCATAGACTTCAGAGATCTTAACAAAGCTTTCCCAAAGGATGACCTTCCACTCCCTAACATAGATATGATAGTGGATATGACTGCGGGCTATGAGATATACTCTTTAATGGATGGTTTTTCCGGTTATAACAAAATAAAAATAGCTCTTGAGGATCAAGAAAAGATAGCTTTCACATGTGCATGGGGAACCTATTGTTGGAACGTCATGCCATTTGGATTAAAAAATGTAGGAGCCACATACCAAAGAGCTATGACCACAATATTTCATGATATGATGCATAAAAACATGGAGGATTATGTGGATGATACCTTGGCCAAGTCTAAGCAAATGGTTACACACCTAGAAGATTTGGAAGTAATTCTAGATCGAATGGAGCAGTTTCAGTTAAGATTGAATCCAAAAAAGTGTGAATTTGGGGTTACCTCAAGTAAATTTCTAGGATTCATAATTTTAGCCAAAGGAATAGAGGTGGATCCAGAAAAGGTTCAAGCTATATTACATATGCCACCTCCTAAGAACATTAGTCAGATGAGAAGTCTTCAAGGATGACTCCAATCCATATGGAGGTTTATTTCACAGCTTGTAGATAGAGCACAACCATTCAATAAGACATTGCATAAGGGAGCCACATGTGCTTGGAATGAGGATTACCAAAAGATCCTAGATCAAATAAAGAAATACTTGGCTAATCCTCCAATTTTAATGCCTCCTATCCCACGAAAACTGTTAATTTTGTACATCTCAGCGACATAATCTTCTTTGGGGGCATTGTTGGCTCAACTTGATGATACTGGGAAGGAAAGAGCCATCTACTACATTAGTCATACTCTAGTATCTTATGAGATCAATTATAATAGTATTGAAAAGTCTTGTCTTGCAGTAGTGTTTGCTTCCCAAAAGTTGCGACACTACATGCTTGCCCATACTATACATCTTATTGCAAAAATTGATCATCTTAAGTATTTTCTTAGTAAGGC
This sequence comes from Chamaecyparis obtusa, assembly GCA_027943335.1. Taxonomy (NCBI): domain Eukaryota; kingdom Viridiplantae; phylum Streptophyta; class Pinopsida; order Cupressales; family Cupressaceae; genus Chamaecyparis; species Chamaecyparis obtusa. The sequence goes on along the minus strand of BSBK01004569.1, from coordinate 803,531 downwards.
TGCTCTCACAGGTAGACTTGCTAAGTGGATGATGGTTTTGTCAGAATTTGATATAGAGTACATTGAGCGTAAGGCTATAAAAGGGAAAGCTATTGTAGATCAACTTATTGATTTCCCAGTCAAGGATAGCATGCCTATTCAAGTGGAATTCCCATATGAGCATATCATGTACATGACCACGCATACTTGGAAAATGTTCTTTGATGGTTCAAATATGCAAAATGGATTAGGAGCTGGAGTATTGTTTATTTCTCCTCATGGGTACAACATACCTAAGTCTTACAAACTTTTGTTTCCATGCACAAATAATATTGCAGAATATGAGGCTCTAACCAATGGACTGAAGATGGCTATAGAGTGGAATATAATAGAGTTACATGTCTTTGGGGATTTGCAATTAATTATCAACCAAGTAAATGAAGAGTACCAAACTAAGGATGATAAGTTGATACCTTACAAAAAGATGGTTGATTCATTGCGGCGTTACTTCACATTTGTGACATTTCAACAGATCCCTAGAGCAGAAAACAAGGCAGTAGATGCTATGGCTACACTAGCTTCACTCCTTCAATTGGAACAACATGAATCAAGATTTGAATCCCTGGTGGAAGAGCTACGTCACCCCATTTTTTACTCCTCAAAAAGCCATGTCATTTGTACCTTGGTCACTCACAAGTCTTCCCGCCATGGTGCTATTTACTCATACCTCCGTGATGGCACCATCCCTAATACATTTAACCATTCTAAAGGAAGAAACCTTGTCTGTAATGCCTCTCACCATACCCTTATCTCTGGTGATATGTATAAGAGGGGTTTAGATGGGACACTTCTTAGGTGCTTGGAAAAGGATGAGTCTGACCAAGCGTTAGTTGACATTCACGAGGGTATTTTTGGAGGACATTCTAATGGTCTTGCCATGGCCCGAAGGTTGCTAAGGGTGGGGTATTATTGGCCCACGATGCAGATGGATGCTATAGCTTTTGCCAAATCATGTGAAAAGTGTCAGAAACATGGAAACTTGATACATGCTCAGGGTAGGGAGCTTATTCCTTCTATTTCTCATTGGCCATTTCAACGCTGGGCCTTTGATCTTGTTGGGCAGATTCATCCCAACTCATCAGGTGGACATAAATTCATTATTACTACTACTGACTACTTTACCAAATGGGTTGAAGCTATTCCACTATCTATTGCTTCAGGAAAGACAATCTCTTTGTTCATATTGAATCACATCATTTGTCAGTTCAGGATACCTTCTGAGATAATCACTGACAATGGAGGTCAGTTCAAAAACAAGGACCTTACACACCTCTACAAGAAATTCAAGATAAAATAGAATTGGTCCTCCATTTACTTCCCACAAGGAAATGGACAAGAAGAGGCTTCTAATAAAACCATTCTCAAGATTCTCCACAGAATAGTTCACAAGAATGGTCGAGACTGGCACTTACAGATCAATCTAGCCTTATGGGCTTATAGAACGAGTATATGTACTCCCATAGGGGCTACTCCTTTTTCCCTCACTTATGGTGCTGAAGCAGTATTACCTTTAGAAGTAGAGATCCCTTCACTTAGAATCTCTCTCAAAGGTTTGATAACAGATGACGATTATCATGCCATGAGGTTACAAGACTTAGAACTTCTAGATGAGAAGTGCAAGGCCTCATTTGATCATATGAGAGTGTATCATAAGTGTATGTCAAAGGCATTCAACAAGAAGGTTCACCCTAGAGAGTTTCAAGTAGGTGATCTTGTTTTACGAGAGAATCCTAAGAACCAACAAAATAGAGAGCAAAAGGGTAAGTTCGAACCTAATTGGCTTGGGCCATATGTCATCACAGTTGCTTTTGGGATAGGTGCTTACTTTTTATCTGATGAGGATGGAGAGCAGCTCCCTGATCCCATCAATGTTTTGCACCTCAAGAAGTTCTATTCATGATACCTATTTAGTATGGGGGCATCCTTTGTACATATTTTATGATCCTGAGAAAATACCAAAAAAATTCATATATGATGCTGAAAAAATCCTAAAAAGCATAAAATGCCCTAAAAAAGAGCATCCTAGTGAAAACCTAGCAATAGGCGCTTTGATGTCTCATAAAAAATAAATAAATAAATCAAAAAAATCAAAAAATGCAAAAAATTCAAAGAAATAGAAAAAGTGCCTTGGTGAAAACCTAGAAATAGGCGCCTTTGTAGCAAAAAAAATACAAAAAAAAATTTAATTAAAGAAATCAAAAAAATCTACAAGTGGTGAAAACCTGGAAATAGGCGCTACTTGAGGCCTTTGCACCCTTGTCTTTTAGCATGCATCTTCGACACTTAGCCATTCTCCATCATGCCTTGACCTTATTTGACTTGGTCTGGAATTGGTCTTTATTTTTGTCTAGGGACCATACCTGTTAGCATAGGTCCTTTAGGTGTGTTTGTCTCTTCGGGCATTTCACAAATAGGTGTTTTTCAACACCACCCCAAACTGTGTTTTTCAACACTACCCTAGTGTTGAGTGTTTCTCAACACTTATCAGATGTCTTACCTACCAGTCTAAGTATGATTCAATATTGCTCATTAGCAAATTTGATACTCAAAGTTTGACTCTATGACCAAACACACACGCACTTAAACAATCAACTCAAGTGAGATATGTTGAATTTATTTTTCTTTGTTTGCTATCTATGAGGATTTCTTTGATGAGTGGTCTCCCCCTAAGAAGTTTTTGATGATGCATAGCTAGAAGACTGAGGGTATGAGAACATGTTTTATTTCTTTATCTGCTTGTGGGTATATTTTGTTGATCCTAACTGTCATGAGCATTTATGTTGGTCTTACTTGAAACTAGGGATTGACAAGGTATCATCCTTGACTATTTGTGAGTGCATGCTTATAGCCATCTTGACCTTCTTATGTCTTGATGCAAGCATAATCTCACTATAGAAAACTTAGGTAATCTCACTACACTAGTCATCTTGACCTACATGTCTTTGGTGCCTAGGTGGGATTTCCACACTCTATCTAATATAGATCATAGTCATATACCCATAGTCATACTAGTGTGTATTGTATGATCTTATGATGCTACCAATAATGCTCAATGATGATAATTAGATGTCTATAAGCATTGTGACCTTGCAAGTCAACCACTTTTCATAGTAGCTTGCATTTCTAGGTTCATGTTAGTTTAGTTTTTGCATCTTTGCATATGGAGAGAGCTCTCCTTTTATCATTCATGGACCTGTTAGTCAACTGCACTCATCTTCCCTTTTCTTGATCATGTCTTTCGCTCCTTATCCTCACATTACGACCTGTTCCTATCATCACAAGGGGTTAATCATATCATCATATCTATATCTCAAAAATGTCATTTTCAGAAATATGAGTCTACATCACACACATGAGAATCAAACATACATCTATGAGAGAGAATATACATGAGCATTTATAACATACATTTTGAGCAAAATGACAAGACAATACATAAACTGATACATCCATCAAAAGTGAGATGTAAACACAAGATATATCAAACATCTAGTAATCTTATATATATAACAATGTCATCATACAATATACAATATGAGATCCCAAAATCTGGATCACAAAGTCTCATGATATGTCCAAAACATCTAAACCTAAGCCCTAAACCTAAGACTCGCTGCCACCATATTGAGGACCTGGTGGTGGAGGAGGTGGTGTCACATCTGGTACTACATCTAATCTACCCACTACTGCTGAGTAAGAAGGCACTCTCTGATCTACCGGTACTGCCTGTATGTAGAGACCATGGTAATACACAGCTCGCGCTGCCTCTCTCTGCCTCTCTGTAATGGCAACCTATAGCTGCCTCTCTTGGTGCTCTGTCTCAACTCTCTGATCTGTGAGCTGCTGCTCCCTGATAGCTATAGTGATTCTAAGCTACTGCATCTCAGCCTCTAGAGCCTGTATCCTAGCTCTTAAGTCCTCTCCTCCCGCAGGCGGATCCTGTTGCACCTCTACCTGTCAACGAGTTGGTCTCACCTCATCCTCAGGAGTCACTGATCTTCATCCCCGTGGCCATTTCCAGCCACCTAATCTAGATCCCTCACCTCTCTCCATCCCCCTCCCTCTCCCTCTCCCTCCATCCCCTCTATCTCCTCCATCTCTATCATCTCCCACATCATCCCCCTTAGTAGCCGGCTGTGCATCTGGCACAGTGAATCTAGGAAATGGAGCCGTACACCTCTGCTCTGTAATCTGCATCTGCACCTACATTTTCCATGTCTGGAAGGTACTCCCATGGCTCTTGACGTATAGCAATTATGTCCTGTACTGCCTCCTGGTAATCCAGCATCAGTAGCCAACCATGTCCCTCCTCATCCTGGAACTGAGCATGTGTAGTGGTCTCCGTCGACACCCTCTGCTGGTGTCTGAACTGTCTCCAGACTTGAGTAATAATGAATCTCTCCACAATATCAGAATTTTGACCTACCAGTGGCCGACTGCAAAGCATATAATCTAGCTCCCCTCTGTCACCCCACTGCTCACATGACATGTAAGGTCTTTAGGTGAATGAGGTGAGCTCATCCAACACCCTGTGATGATAAGAGACATCCTCGTTATGAGCCTGAGAGATGAAACCTATATATCTGTACATATAGGGATACCTGCGCTCCCTAGGCTACACTCGAGGATGCACTACAATAATGTGCTCCCATGCCCATAACTGAGCAAGTATGGCCTTACACGCCCAAGTCTTGTCATCCTGATAGACGATCTCATGTAGCTCATAGTACATCTCAGCCAATATGGCTGGACCCTATGCCATCCACCATGGACGTGCCACCAAATTTTCTAGCAACCTACCCCATGCTAGTGGAAACCCCTTCTAACTCCTGTCAATCATGAGGGCCTGACCAATAAAAGATGCAACAATACAAGACACTGGAAAGTCCCTACCAAATTCATCCATCAATCAATCCCAGCTAACGTGTCAGTCTAGGATGGTGACATCCTGGAACATACCCTGGATAACCTATCTCCCCTCTGTCGAATCCTAATCATAGTATACATGTGCCAAAAAACAATCATGTCAGTTTCTATCATATGGAAACTTTACAACTATGACTATCTATAAACATGATTATACTTACAGGCTCTCCATGGCACAGAACCCTTAGGATCTGATAGACATCCTCTAGTGTGATCGATGCCTCTCTAGTAGGTAGATGGAAGGTGTTGTGCTCACTATGCCATCTCTTAGCAAGAGCAGTCAACAACCCATGGTCAGCTCAGATATGGGGCATCTGCAGTAAATACCAAAAGCCCATAGCCCTCACATCGGCCTTGCCCAGATCATCAAGATCTCAGACAAATCACAATCCAGTCACTTGAGGTGCTCTGATACGGAGCATAGGGAAGTGCTCCTACCAGTCATTTAAACCACACCAGATGTTAAAACATATCATGAAGGATGTATGGAATCAGTACAAAGCATCTTAAAATCAAACATTGTCAAGACCCATGTCATTTTGCTCAAAAACATTAAAACATGTCAACTTTTTATACTAGGCGACACTATTTTTATGACTAAGTGTCATGTGAAACTGTGTCTTATAACAGTGTGACAATTTCTGTTCGGGTGACACTTCGCATAGTGTCACGTGACATTTCATCCCATGTCATGTGACACTGGATTCAATGCTCATGGGACACTATTTTGACCCACGAAGTGTCGCACGACATTTCCCCTCAAAGGGCACAACACTTGTAAAGTGTCGCATGACTTTTCGCCTAAACTAAAAATTTGAAATTTGAAAACAATAAAAAATGTGTTTTAATATATTAAATGCTCATAAATGACCCACCAAAGTGAGTTTTTTTGAAAACATACTAGGGCAACATAGTGTGGAGACCGGTTGTGCAATCGAGTGCGCTCAAATCGATGTCTATGGACGGGAACTACTGCTTGCTAGGCCATTTTCTCTCTCTAAGCTCTCAAAATTCTCAAATCAACAAAAGTCAAATGATTTTAAAAATGACACTTTTTGCCCCTTATATAGCATTTTGACTTTTTGACCTAATTTTCAAAACACCTTGGAATTGCGCAAAAATTGTACCCCTAGCTAATTTCGACATCTTGGATCCATTTTTGGACTCAAAATTGAAATTTGAGTTAATCTTGATAGTCAAAATTGCATTTCAAATTTCACCCTCTTCCACACAGTTGGCTGACCATTTGAGGCCTGATCCTTCGATCTTTGTTGGGGCACCTTCATTTCTTCATCCCCATCTCTTTCAAACTTCTAGTCTTTCATTCATCCCCTTCACTTCATCTCTCTGAGGTTTTGACTTGGTTTTTATCCTATATCTTTCTCAGTCAAACCTAGTCAACCTGGGGCATGTTTTCACTACCTAATGGTTATCCTGTTATCTTTTATCTTCGATTATGATTTCTTATGATTTGATCATCTTTTATCAATCTACTATTCTCCTCTACCTGATTTTGATTTTGATTCCAAGGGGGCAGTACCTATTGGATTTAATCCTTGATTTTCTTGATTCAACTATCTTTTATGAGCTTTCGCTCAGCTTGAGATTTTTATCTCTTATTTTGGACGTGATCCCAAAATGAACTCATGTCCAGAATCTTTTGTTTATTTTTATCCGGGTGTGTTCCCAAAATGAACACACATCTGAGTTGTTTTGTGATCCCAAAATGAACTCACATTTCAATTCTTCTTTGACCACATGTGTTCCCAGAATGATCACATATTAGTCAAAGAGGGGCAAATGTATGCACCCTAAAATGGTCGCCTAGACTTTGGGCCCCCATTCAGCAATTTATCAAATCCTTGAATCAATATTTTCAAAAATCAGCATTTTATCAAATATATCAATTTCTTGGATCAAATCCTATTTTATCTTTTTCGATTATTTGCCTTGGGCTAACCATTTTATCCTAAGTCTTTATTTATTTAAAAGGAATATTTCCTCCCCTTTTATTAAATAAAAAGCTCCACCTTTTCATCTTATCCTAAGTTGCACAAATAAAGCATTATTCATATTTTATAAAAAGGGAAAAAGCACTTTTTGTCCCATATGGACACAAAAGTCAACTCTTATTTTCTCATTGGAGGATACTTGTGCACATGGATTGCTTCTCTTTGATGCTCCACCATTGATTAAATCTTTTGCCTCTTAATCTTCATGGTCCATTCTTTCTCATTTCTTATAAAAGGAGAGCTCTCTTCCTCATTTTAGGTCAATTCTCTTTTATGCTAATGTTATGCTGTAGGTTTTCTAGGTTATTTGGAGCTCTTTGAAAACATTATTGCATTCAAGCTTTGAAGACATTGTTGTTGCACTTCATTTAGCTTGCTTTCTTACTTTCATAGTTGCATAATCATGGCATTCTTAGTATAGACTTTCTTTATGCTATAGATTAATCTCACATAGTTTAATTAGGAGGGATTGTAAGACTTGTACTTTCCTTTCATAGCCTAGTTTGCACTTTCATTTTCATAGCATAGCTTGCATATTTGCATCTTCATTCTTAGCTTACTTGCATTACATTTTATTTGATTCTTGGAGATATTGGCATTCTTTCCCTTGTCTTCATTTGAATCTCTCATTGTGTGGTTGACTAGCAAGGTCATTAAGCCTATTAACTCTCACTGAGAGCAATTTTAAATCTTGCAACTCCATACATAAAGAGCTATGGATCAATTTTTGAGACCTCATTCTTGAGTGTTCTTGATTGTAAGGATTCATAGAAGTGCAATATTTTGTGTGTACAAACCTAATAATTATCCTAAATGCCTCAGAAGATTGGGAAGTTTCTCACTCTAAAAATCTTTAAACAACCCTCATAGTGCCAACTCTATTGACAAGTGTTTTTGCATTCTCAAACACTAAATAGAATACACTAAGAATATTATTATCTCTTGAAAGGAAAATCTATTTGATGGATCAATCACCCCAAGGTTTTGATAGTCAGGGTTTGACAAATTTTTGAATGACTTAAAGAATAAGTGTGATATTTCTGGCAATTAAAAAGGGACTAATGTGTATGAACACTGGGACTCCACTTCTACAAGAGATACTTTATCAAATTCTAAGATCTAAGCTCTTCAATACATCAAATTTAATAATGAATATTGATTTTTTTCAATTCAATTAAACTCATTTAAAAAATAAATTAAAATATATGGTTTTAGAGAGATAAACTAATACTAAATTTAACCTAGATGGAAACTTGTTTCAGCCAATAAATTGGTTCCACAATAATTAGATTTTTATTTACATGATTAATCACAAGTTAGACAAAAAAATATATAATGTTGAGTGGAATACTTCATATTTTCAAATTATCAATTATTCATCAACACCAAAAGAAAATGAAAATTAATAAACAATTAAGAAGTGTACTTTAAAAAGTTTCAAACTAACCATGAATTCGTACTTAAAATACGCAAATACCAAATGGTATGAACCAAGAGCTCATCAAATATTAATCTAAAAAAATATTCATTCTAACTTAACTTTGATATAAAACTAAAAAGTAATAAACCATGCTAAAATTCAAATTCAACATAACAAATAATGGCGAGCGAGAATAGTAGCCATGGTGGATTTTTAAATTCTAATCCAAAAGAGGGGGAACAAGTTGATGATTCTGATGAAGATCTAGGTGGTTTTTTGGTGGTTTGGATGGTGATGGAGGCCCTTGATGCCCTTGTCATGCCCTTGTGTGAAGGTTTTTTATGGATGTGATTAGTTTGGGATTGCTACAACCTTGTGGATATGTGTATGCATATTTCCAACCTTGTTCATGGTGTGGTTGGTCCTGCTTGGGTAGTCCTAAGTTGACATGGTTGTTGTGGCTTTTCCCACTCCAATTTTGTGGGTGGTTTTCTTCTTTTGGTATGGTTGGTTCTGGATGAAGGGGTTTTTCCCTTTTTTTTAAAAATCTATCCTCGATCTATTTTGTGGATTTCCTATGTTGTGAAGATGTTCAATATAGATGTGTGGTCATTACCACTATCATGTGTTAATATGATTTAGAACAACAGAGAGGGGGGCTGAATCAGTTGTTCTCAGGTCCTGATGTATAAAACAAACTTAAAAATTTTCCTTAAATCAGATCCAATAACCAAAACAAACTCAGTCATCACTAATTCAATAATAGAAACATATAACAATGCAGTCCACTACCCAGCTGTAACTTAACTTGTAAAACACAGAAATGTTCAAACCAAAACATTCACACAAGTATTAACACCAGGATTTATAGTGGAAACCCAATGTGGGAAAAACTACTTTGTAACATGCTACTATTATTTTCACTCTTTTGAAGTGAGTTCGATTAAAAGCCAACCCTGTCAAAGGTTACAATACACACTGTTAGGTGTGACCCGGTTAAAGGATTTCAATCACCTTGTTAAAAGTGAGCCTTGTCATAGGACTTACATACACTCCATTAGAATGCAACCTTGTTCAAAGGATTTAACATATGATTGTTAGGGCAACCTCTGTTAAAAGGATTTTGACTATTATAATGGTTAGAAAGTAGTAGCAATATTTATGTGAAAAACATACAACTCACTTTGTAAATATCAGATCTGATTCCGTACACTAATGCTAGTTTTTTGACTTTGAAACTTTTCAATCTCCATCTCTGATCTACTCGGAACTTTTCTTCAAGCAACCACCACAATTCTCCTTCAGACTTTTCTGCTTATATAGTCAATAAAACTTTACTGTTCTTCCAGTATTCTTTTTTTCACCCATGCATACACATATCCAATGCTCAGGTTCCCTTAATACTTTCCTCAATTAGTTTAACTCATCTTATGCCACTCAATCTCATTCGTAGATCTTAGGATTAGGTCAGATTCATTGAATCTACCTGCTTCATGTTCTTTGGCTTCATTTCTAGAATCATCTCAAATCTCTTAAAGATTTATAGTAAAATGTTTTACAGTACATTTAATGCTTTCAGTCAATCAATAAATAAAGTCAACACATTTTACATAATCCAAGAATTCAACAATGTCGGCTCCAAAACTAAATTCTCTTCAAATATAAAAATGCTGATGCTCGGTCAATACTGTGATCAACTACTCAGTCTTCATGTAGAAAGCTTGGTCATTACTAAAAATGTTTCCTCGGCTTATACTATCTTTCTCGGCAATTAACTGTTGTTCGGTCGACACTAGAATTACTAGGCATACACTGACTCAGTCGACACTAACATTACTCGGCTTAAACTTGATTTCTCCATTTTTACTCGGTCAAGCCTACTAGTTTAGTCTTCAGTCTTACTAAGATAAACAATACATTGTCTCATCATTGTACAACATAGTCAAGTACACTTTGTAGTATTAAGATAACTCAACCTTTCCTTAGGTGCTATTGTTACCAACCTTGCCTATCCCCTTAGCAACACTCAAATAGATATAGTACTTTCCTAAGTAGCAATAGTCTTACCAATTAAAGTTTGACATCAATGACAATACAACAATTGTTTCAATTGCAGTTTCCAACAATCTCCCTCTTTGGCATTGATGGCAACACCATATGATATCACCTAAATAACACATGGATTACCAACCAATCCAAAAACTTATCTATTCATCAGAGAATTATTTATAATATCCTTAGCTTCATTCTGATTCAGAATCCTATAAGCCTCACTTCTGTGACCGTTAGAAGTATTCAAATCTCCCTCTATCCTGATCCTTCATTTCAATTCATCACCCTTACTTTTTAGTGTCATGTGTTATCATACCAGTTCATCTCCCTCTTTGACAAAAATGCCAAAGCAGCAACTAAAACATACATCCATCAGATGTAGATAATATTTGTGCAGCTTGGTGTTTCTCCCTCTATCATCTTGCTTATGACTGATTCCTTGTCTTTTCTCCTTTTCACAACTCTAGGCCAGCCCTAAAGTGTGACAATCTTCTGCATCAATTTGTCAAATATTTTGTTGTAGCATATTTGATGCAGTGCTCCTAGCTTGACTAGGCAGCCTCAGTTATGGGAAGGACCCCTAATTGACTTCTCAAATACTCATGAGCTTCTCTAGGTAAAGCTTTAGTGAATATGTCTGCTAATTGTTCTTTTGTATTCACATATTCCATTCGGACTTCTTTATCTTGTACTAATTCTCTCAAGTAGTGATACTTGATTGCTATTTTCTTGGTCTTAGTGTGCATCACTTGATTCTTAGAAATATTGATAGCACTTGTGTTGTCACAAAAAATAACAACAGGTTCAGTGATTTCTTCTTTCATGCCTATCAACAATTGTTTTATCCATACCAAATTTGAATAGTTTACTACAGCAGCAACATACTCAGCCTCGGCAGTAGATTGGGAAATGCAATTTTGTTTCTTGCTTATCTAGGAGACTAATCTTTGTCCAAAAAAGAAAGCTCCACCACTAGTACTCTTTCTATCATCTACATTTCCTACCCAATCAACATCTGTATAAACTTTGAGTTCAAATTTGTCATCCTTCTTATAATATAGACCATAGTCAATAGTTCCCTTCAAGTATCTCATAATTCTTTTCACTGTCATCATGTGTGTTTCCTTAGGATTGGCAGAGAATCTTGCCACAATCCCAATAGCTAGTGCAATATCTGGTCTACTATGTACAACATACTGCAATTTTCCAATCATGGATCTATACAAAATCTGATTCACTTCTATAGCATCATCATTCTTAGATAACTTTTGTCCAGTAACCATAGGAGTACTCACTGGTTTAGCATCTTCCATCCCAAAATTTTTCAGTATTTCATTAACATACTTAGTTTGTAGCTTGGCATGTTCTTATTCTCTTTCGGCACTATTTTCCTGATGCTCAGTAGCATCTGTCTGTCGCTCAGCATTTCTTATCCGAGACTCGGCATCAAGTGCAAGTCTGTTACTTGCCTCTTCTTCTTCCTCAATGTACACAAAATATCTATAATCTTCTGGTTCTCTTTTGCTGTCAGCTTCATTTCTTTCTGCATACTCATCAATTTTGGCATTCACACTTTCCACAATTTTGTTAGTGTTACAGTTCAAACACTTGTAAGCTTTACTTTTTGTGGAGTATCCTAGGAATATGCCTTCATCACTCTTAGCATCAAACTTTCCATTCCTAGTGTCTTTTAATATATAGCACTTACTTCAAAAGATTCTAAAGTATTTAACACTTGGTGCATGCCCATGCCATAATTCATAGGGTGTCAGATTTGTACCTTTCTTGATCTATACCCAGTTAAGAGTGTAGACAATAGTGCTTGTAGCTTCTTTCTAGTATTTGTGTGCCACATTCTTTTCAATCAACAATGTCCTTGCACAATCCAAGATAGATATGTTTCTTCTTTCTGCTATACCATTCTATGGAGGTGTTCTAGGTGCAGACATCTGTCTTTTAATTCCTCTATCATTGCAAAATAGATTGAATTCATTTGATGTAAATTCTCCACCTTGATCAGATCTAAGACGTTTCAGGTTTCTACCTGTCTCCTTCTCAACCTTAGCCAAATACCACTTAAAGGATTGAAAAGCTTCAGATTTTTCTTTTAGAAACATTACATGCATCATCCTAGTATGATCATCAACAAATAAGATAAAGTATCTAGCACCATAGTAACTTTGTACACCCATAGGTCCACAAAGGTCAATCTGAACCAAATCTAAAATGTTTTCAGAAGTAAAGGATTTTCTCTTAAAACTTGACTTTTTCATCTTTCCTAACTAACATTCCTTGCACATCACATTCTTAGGTTTCTTCAATCTAGGTAGACCTCTTACCTTTTTCTTCTTACTTACCTCTACCAAATTGTCAAAGTTAACATGACATAGCCTTTTATTCCATAACCAAATATCATCAAGTTGTGCAATTAAACATGTTTCTTCAGATAGGTCAAGATAGAACAAATTACCTCTAGTCTGATCTCCACTTCCAATTAGTTCTCCAGTAGCATCAAATATTTTAGCTTGCTTGTGATGAAATTCCACTGGGTAACTAGTTTTGTTGAGCTGAGCAACACTTAACAAATTATAATTAAGACCTTCAACCCAATATGCATTTTCACAAGATATCTTATCAATTAGTTTAATCAAACCTTTTCCTCTAACAGGACATGGTGCATCATTACCAAATTTTACATTTTTACCTTTGTAATGATGTAAGGTCTCAAACTTATTTTTGTCACTAGTCATGTGATGTGAACAACCACTGTCAATAATCCATTTATCATTCTTGTTCACATAGGATATCAATGTAGTTTTCTCATCCTCTTCAGATTCATCTTTCATTGCAACATAGACTACCTCAATTTCAAAATCATCACTATCGATGCCAGTCTCTTTTTCAGCAATGTAACAAGATTTCTTACCTTTTCCTTTGTAGTCCTTGTTCCTTCGGTAGCTTCTATCATCTCTTCTATCTTTGTGTTTTCTTTTTCTTTCATCATCTTTATCCTTCTTGTTAGGACATCTAGCAACTATATGACCAACTTTATTACATGCAAAACATATAATAGGGAGTTTACTTTTATACTTTCCTTTTCCTCTTCTCAGTCTTCTAGCCATAAGAGCTTCTAGATCTTCCAGTTCTTCATCATAAGTGTCACTGTCACTTTCACTTTCACTTCACTTTCAGTTATGCATCTTTCTTTTTCTTTCTTTGGCTTGTTCAGAACTAGTTGTGACTTGAAAGCATATTCAACATTACCAATGCTTCCAACAGTGAAATTATCATAGTTAGAGAGTTCAAAAGCAGTCAGCTTACCAACCAAACTTTCTAAAGTAAGCACATTAGCAGAGTTGCGTCTAGATTCCTGAATAGCTAAGATCTTAATAGCATATATAGGACGCAGGGTTCTTAGTACTTTCCCAATTATATTTTCATCATTAATAACCCCATTTTCTCCTCTAATAGCATTCACAACTTCTTTTATTCTACCACAATATTGTGTAATGTTTTCACCTTCTTGCATTCTTATTTCATCAAACTTACCTCTAAGACTCTCGGCCTTTGTTTTCAGTACATTTAAGTCACCACCATAGATCCTTGCAAGAGTGCCCCACATCTCCTTAGCAGTTGTGCAATCCTTAATGTCCTCAAATTCTAGATAGCTTAGGGCAGATGCAATTTCTAGCATTGTCTGATAATGTTCTTGCTTAGCTCTCATTTCTTCGGCAATCAAAGTTGCAACAGGTGAGACATAGCCATTCTCAATGTAGTACTTTGCAAAGTCACCAATACCGGCCAAATGCAGCTTTGCCATGCAGGGAAGTTTTCCTTATTCAACTTTGGTACCTCCTTCTTATACATCCTGATCATTTGCTTCAAGCCCCTTTAAACTTGATTTCTGTAAACAATAATAATAAGCAACAAAGCTCCGATACCAATTGTTAATATGATTTAGAACAATAGAGAGGGGGGGTGAATCAGTTGTTCTCAGGTCCTGATGTATAAAACAAACTTAAAACTTTTCCTTAAATCAGATCCAATAACCAAAACAAACTCAGTCATCACTGATTCAATAATAGAAACATATAACAATGCAGTCCACTACCTAGCTGTAACTTAACTTGTAAAACACAGAAATGTTCAAACCAAAACATTCACACAAGTATTAACACCAGGATTTATAGTGGAAACCCAATGTGGGGAAAACCACTTTGTAACATGCTACTATTATTTTCACTCTTCTGAAGTGAGCTTGGTTAAAAGCCAACCCTGTCAAAGGTTACAATACACACTGTCAGGTGTGACCCGGTTAAAGGATTTCAATCACCCTGTTAAAAGTGAGCCTTGTCATAGGACTTACATACACTCCATTAGAATGGAACCTTGTTCAAAGGATTTAACATATGACTGTTAGGTCCACCTCTGTTAAAAGGATTTTGACTATTACAATGGTTAGAAAGTAGCAGCAATATTTATCTAAAAAACACAAAACTCACTTTGCAAATATCAGATCTAATTCTGTACACTAATGTTGGTTTACTAACTTTGAAACTTTTCCATCTCCATCTCTGATCTGCTCGGAACTTTTCTTCAGGCAACCACCACAATTCTCCTTTAGAATTTTCTGCTTATACAATCAATAAAACTTTACTGATCTTCCAACATTCTCTTTTTCACCCATGCACACACATATCCAATGCTCAGGTTCCCTTAATACTTTCCTCAATTAGGTTAACTCATCTTATGCCGCTCAATCTCATTCGTAGATCTTAGGGTTAGGTCAGATTCATTGAATCTACCCGCTTCATGTTCTTCGGCTTCATTTCTAGAATCATCTCAAATCTCTTAAAGATTTACAATAAAACATTTTACAGTGCATTTAATGCTTTCAATCAATCAATAAATAAAGTCAACACATTTTACATAATCCAAGAATTCAACAATGTCGGCTCCAAAACTAAATTCTCTTCAAATATAAAAATGCTGATGCTCGGTCAATACTGTGATCAACTACTCAGTCTTCATGTAGAAAGCTCGGTCATTACTAAAAATGTTTCCTCGGCTTATACTGTCTTCCTCGGCAATTAACTATTGTTCGGTCAACACTAGAATTACTTGGCATACACTAACTCGGTCAACACTAATATTACTCGGCTTAAACATGATTTCTCCATTTTTTATCGGTCAAGCCTACTAGTTTAGTCTTCAGTCTTATTAAGATAAATAATACATTGTCTCATCGTTGTACAACATAGTCAAGTACACTTTGTAGTATCAAGATAACTCAACCTTTCCCTAGGTGCTACTGTTACCAACCTTTCCTATCCCCTTAGCAACACTCAAATAGATATAGTACTTTCCTAAGTAGCAACAGTCTTACCAATTAAGGTTTGACATCAATGACAATACAACAATTGTTTCAATTGCAGTTTCCAACATCATGTTCATGTTGTTGATGTTGTTTTGTTCTAATGACTCTCATTTGGTTCAATTTATGCCCACTTCTTCCTTCAAGTGTAGGTGGTTTTGTTGTGGATTGGTAAGTCTATACCCTATTATGGATATTTATGTGAATGTTTCTTTGACTGCACATGGATTCCATTTTCTGGGGTACAAGGTTGGTTTTCTACATTAGTGGAAGATGGTGTTGGCCCTATCTTTCCTATTTTATTGCTCTATTTCTTGTGACCATTGGTAGATCCAGTGGGTTAGTAGGGATTTTTTAATTAGATTTGTTGAGGTTGTTACTCTTCTCCCTTATAGTTGTGTATGCATGTCTCTTTCACGGGCTTGTGTTTCAGTCAATGCCTCTTGTGGATTACCTATGGTGGAAACTGTTAATTTTATCATACTATTTTGTGTGGGATAGAGGAAGTTCTAGTTGTGTTGTATTTAGATATGTGTATAGTGGATGAATTTAGGTGTTCCCCCCTCTTTTATGCCTTTGGCCCCTATGTTCTTTGTGGGGTATTAATTTTTTCTTCTAGTCACCTACATTGTGGTGCTTCTATTTATTGCAAAGGTCCCTTTAGCTAGTGTATGGGTGGTCGGAAGGAACTTTTTTGTGGTGGCCTTTTCTCTTTGACCTTGGAGTTTCATTATAGTTGTTGTGTGGTCTTGGTGGTCAATTGTTCATATTTACACTATTTGCTAGGAAGATTTGTGGTTTTATTGCATTTCATGCTTTTGTGATGCTCAAAGGTATGGAAGTTTGTATTATGGCTGATGGGAATGTGATGCTCCAACTCTTGGCGGGACTTGGGAAATGTTTGTTGGTCTTTATTGCTTCTCCTTTCTATGAAACTAAATTTGATGCCCATCTTAGATTTTGGTGTGGATTTTTTCCCTTTAAGGCTTAGTTATGATGGAAGTTATTGACAGTACCGACTTTCTTTATTTATTTTTGTTTGGACTATCCATGTTAGTTGGTAAGGACGGTTGCCTTGATTTTTCTAGTGGTCAGTTAGTTGTTAATATTTTTCAAGGGATCGCTCTAGTCTTCTTCTTTTTTTTAAGTTGAGGATCAAAGTTAATTTTGGGACTTTACTCATCACTGTTGAGGTGGGATGTGTTTTATTGGCTATGGTAAGGGCTTGACACAATGAGTTTTCTTCTTCTTCTTTTGTAGTTCCTATAGATGGCAAAGCATCTCCTATAGAGGTGGGGACTTTCTTCATGAAGGAGGATGTTTATAATTTTGTGTGGCCTTCTCCTTTCTATGGCTACTTGGATGTGGGATGGATTTGTGGTAGGTTCTCCATTCTGATGATCTCTTCCTTTTTCCATCCCATTGAGGTGGGCTCCTTTTTATTGAATTAGAAAGTATGTTTGTAGACGAGGGGTGGATCTTCTTCTAAAGTGATATTAGTTTTTACCACAAGATTATTTTGAATACCATTCTATTACCCATTGTGAAGGTTTGGGGAACCTTTCAAAATCCCTCTATCAGTATTCCTCACTTGTTGGGTTGTTGGTTGTATGTTTTTAATGGCCTCTTTCGGTCTTTTAATTGTAAGTGGCCAAATGTGTCCCCTTGTTCTCTAAGAAACCCTTTAAGGAAGGCTAGTAAATTCATTGATAGTGTGCCCTTTGTGGTCTTGACTTGTTACAACCAAAACCTTTGTTAATGTGGTATTTACCTCTTGATAGCCCTTGGGTTATGGTTGTGTAAGGGTCAAACCCCTTGCTAGGTTGTTGAACTTAATAAAAAACATAGAGAATTCACCAAATCAATAAATATATATATTAACTTTGGCAATATTTTTGCAAAAAAAATAAGTTCCTTCTCCTTTACAATGAGAGAGGTATGAGCCTTTTATGTATTTTACATTTTAAATGGAGGGCTAAGAGTTTATCTAATTAAGGGAAAATATTCACTACAAACCCAAGGGTGGTTTAGAATATTTAATATAGTTAGTTACAACAACCAAACCTTCTTTTATATTCAACTTGCTACAACAACATAAAAAAGAAAAAACTAGTAGAGATCATAATATGGAAGAGAAAGAATACACTTTTGGTAGAAATTTCCACGAGAAAAATAAAAAATAGGGAAGAGGTGTTGTAATTTATATTCAAAATTAGCTAAGTGCCTAGATTACATTAAAACATCTTCAAGCACAATATGTCCCAAATTCTCCTCATATGTAGCATATCCTAGTAATCTTGGAATAGTATCTTTGATATCCTTTAGGTGGTTTGGGTGTAGGTTTCATCATGCATTTTATAGTTTCCAACTCAGTAGTAGATTTCTTATAAGTTTTTTCCCACTCCAGCTTGGAATCCTCAAAACCATGTATTATTATCAAATATTCTTGAAATCTTCCATGTTAATACGCTCTAGGTTGGTGCCTTCAACCATCATGCCTGCAATCCTTGATAAGTTCTCAGTTTTGGACAAGTTGCATTTGATCTAAAAAAGGATGAATAAAATGATTCCAAAATTCTAAAATAATGTTCATGATTTTATGACATTGGGGATGTAATGAGGTTGAGGATTTTGAGTCATTGGGGGTTTTATGAGGTCTAGGAATTAATGAGGACAAGAAATTGTCCTTAATTGAATTTCTTTGTGATTTAAATTTCTTGAAAAAATGCATTTTTTCTTGACTTGACAATTTTTTCTTTGCTTATTGATCTTAGGACCACTCTAGTTAAGCAATGAAATAACCATTCTAATTCAAAAAGATGAAAAAATCTCTCAAAAAGATCTGAGTGGGAAGAACTAGAGACAAGCCACAAGGCAAAGCAACACACCAAAAAGAAAAAGAAAAGAAAAAAGAAAGTGGGGCCTTGTTTCGAATGGGATGTGTGTACAAGGCACAACAAGTAGTCTCAAGGCCTTGAATTAATAAATTAATTGAACCATTAGAATCCTATTTTATGCAAGCCATTTTAGGGTTGGAAAATGTGAGATTTCCCCTTTGTGTTTTAAGATCTCATAGAAATATTGTAATTATGCTACATTTGCTACTTCCCAAGTTGATTTACACCCTCAACATGTTGATGATTTGTGAGAGTTAGTCATTGGTCCTTCTCAAGTGTTGGTCCGCATTCCCCACTGTCTTCTTAATTAGTTTTGGAATTCTCCTACCCTAAGTGTAATTGTAGAGAGTGGTGGGTATTTCACTTCTTTTATGGACCTACCCAAGTTCCAATTTTAACTCCACTAGTGTAGGAATATATTCTTATTGTTCTTGTTGCATGGGTTTGTAAGCTATCCTTATTGGGAGATTTTCTAGCCATAGAACAAACACCGATATTATTCTTAGTTGGGTGTCTAAATATTGGCTTGTCCCAAGTATGCTACTTTTGATGGCCTTATTCAATAGATTAAAATTATTCAATTTTCAATATATTGATGATTGCAATAATGTACTTTAGGGAGGTTAACAATTTACTAGTAAGATATTTATTTTTAAATAATATGGTTTGTGTATTTTATGCCACCAAGGTTGAATTGGTTCCTATTTGGATTTGTCTCCTAGAACTCCCTTTGGAATTTTTGGATGAAAGTATCATTCAAAGTAGTGTTGAGGATATTGGTGAATTTATTTCTATTTATACAAAATATAGAAAAAGGTTCTTGTTTGGTAGCTTTCATGTTTGTGTTTATATTACTTTAGAGTTGTAAAACATTATTAAACTATGCTCCAAGATTAGTAATTGGAAGAAATAACTATATTATTTTTTACCTCTCTTTTTTAACATTTCTACAAAGTTTGGCACTTCTCTTGATGTGCAAAGATCTTCATAAAAAAGTACACTCTAATGTGACTAATGAGGAGAGGCTTTAGCCTAATTACAAAAGGATGGTGCTTGAAACTATTGGAGTAAGCCAAGAATTTGAAAGAAAAAAGAAAAAAAACACTTCTAGTGAAATGATGAACACAAAAGCATGTTAATCATATAATATAAAACATGTTAAGGACCAAATTTGATCAATATACCTGGCGAACAATTCAAAACCTACTCCATTATCAGATATGCCTACCTTTCACTTACACTCCCCCAACCTTATGACTCCATTGATTTGAGATTCCTCTCCCCTCGATGGCCTAATGATTCCCCTCTTCCATCCATTAAGGCTAAAGAATTCTACTCTCTCCTTGTTGATAACTTTGGTATTTTTTGGTCCCTTGATCTCCCTCACTCTCAATGGAAAACATGTTTGGATAATCTATGGAGTAGTCTGATTGCCCCTAAAAAGAAGTAATTTTTTTAGAAGTTCATGCTACAAAAGTTCCCCGTCAAACAACCAAATGGGGAGTTTAACACTTGCCCAGTTTGTAGGTTGCCTGACACCTTCATGCATCTTTTCTTTGACTATTTGGTTTCCAAGGAGATTTGAAATATGTTTGGATTATTTGTGCATAACAACATTCTTTGTTTTTGAGATAGTACTTGGCAATATTTTGGGACTTCAAAATATTTCAATGCTCTTTTGTTTTGTTTTATCAGTTGATATATTGTGGTCCATTTGGAAGATTAGGAATAATAAATTATTCAATGGTGTAACTAGATCCCTTACTAAGTCTCTGAAGAGACTCACATATTTTAATATTATTTTCTAGGTCACCATCACCTTCAAGATTTCTCGAAGGAAGTTTGAGAGGCTACCACAGAATGGGATAGTCAACATATATATTGAGAAGAGATCTCAAGTGGATACACATGGTCCATAGCTACTCCAACTAGGACCCAATTTGATGTATCTCTCTAGAACTTCCTTGCAGAAATGAGAAATCATGAACAACAACTTAAAAGAAACAATGATCTTCCTCTACATGCAGTAGATGCCCCTCTTGTTGCTCTTCCACCCATTACTATTTCTCTACTAGTGGTTGTTTTGGATGTAGCAACACCTCCTATTCATGTTGCAGTAGTTGTCCCTCCTCTTATACCAATTCTAGTGAGGGTGGTACATCCACATGAGTCAAGGATCAGAGATGACAGTGTACTCAAGTGGACAGAAGGACATGTAGGTTATATAGCTTGGATTGAGAGGCAAGGGAATGATAGACTCATAGCTGATTGGTTCTAGTGTTGATTTAGTTTTCTTCTTCATGATGCTTGCAAATATGTGGTTAATATTCAATATTTTTTGTATTACATATAAAGTACTTTCATCTTATGATATAGTTTTGATAGTACTCATACTATAAACTCTCGAGGGTAATCTTTTTTAATACTTTATATCTAATACAAAAAAAACACTTGTAATCTCACTCAATAAGGGTGTGAGAAAGTGTCTTGAATGTAAATGAACTAGGTGTATGAAAAAATGAGGGCACATGTATCAACCATATGCTACGAGACAAAATCATGAAAAATCCCAAGTACACTTAAGTTAGGTGTTAATAGGTCAATCCTAGAAGGGTGATATTCTAATTAGATGTAAAATTTAATTGCATTCATTGATTCACAACCCTTAAAATAGAAAGTAATGCCATTTATATGGCACAATAAATAGAATTAATAGTGACATTAAAATAAGTTTGAACTACATTTTTATTAATCGATATGAAAAAAAGCTAAAAGATTCTATTGCTCACATCACACTAATATTATTGTGCACAAATATGATCTAATAGATTGGTAGATGAGTTAATTTTGACAACTCAAAATAAATTTGAGGAAAAATGTACATTACAAAAGTTGGTCAAAGCATTTCAATTCTAGCATCTCATTGGTTCATTTGTTGCCAACTAATAAAATATAATCAATGCATTAGTGCTCCTACCTTTGGTAATAACTATAAATGTTAATTTGTTCTTGGTTCAATATGGTATATGACAATATAAAGTGCCTTAATCCAAATTTTCAATGTTGTAGAAAATGTGGGCTTGTTAGATGAATGTATCATTTTTTTTGTCAAAATTATTTCAATACTTCACAATTAATCTTGTACTTGCATGAAGCCAAACTAGGCTCACATATCTAGTCTTTTGTGTCGAAACCTTAGTAAGGATGACAACTCAACATATTTAAACAAGACCAACGACAACAAAAATTAAATATACTATACCTTAAAATATTGATGTACTATTGATATCTATAGAGATTTTTTAGTTTTATAAAAAAAAATTGTAGGAAGCGTTCATTCGATTTATTCCGAAGTCTTCTTATTAAATTATAATTAACCCTTTTATATCCTTTGCAAGATTTAAATGCAATATTTTGTATAACAAACTAATACACAATATTTAGGTGGAGGGAAAACATCCATGCTCAAGTTTAAATATAAAGTATTTACAATTATTTCAAGAAATGACAAAAGACATAAATGCAATATTTTGTATAACAAGCTAATACACAATAATTAGGTGGAGGGAAAACATCCATGCTCAAGTTTAAATATAAAGTATTTATAATGAGTTCAACAAATGACAAAAGACATAAATTTTCACAACTATAACTCTAATACAACATCAAAAAATAAATAAATTTATTAAAAAAATCGATTCCTAAAGATGAACTTGATCTAAATTAAGCACCAACCTTCAACTCAAATCATATCACTTACATACTTATCATTACATATCTAAAAATCGAAAACAAAAATAAATTACAAAATCTACAACTTTCACCATACAAAAAAAACTTTTTGATGAATATATGTGTCATTTCATATTAATTATAAAAAAATTATACATATTCACTAAAAGAAAAAGGACACAAAGTCATTCCTTAGAGTTACTTGGAGAAGCAAGTTAAGATTCACATAAACATAACCAAAAAATAAATAAACAAAAATAACAATAAAGTCGCTTGTACGACCCAAATAATACCAAATGAAAACAAAAGAAAATCAATTGCAAGCAAATTAAATAACCATAAATTGCAACTGCCCTTAAAGTTGTCCCATCCTATATATACTGCAAAAGATCTTCTATATCAAGAGGATACACTCCCTTTATGAAAATAATGAAATTTTTCAAAGGTCCCAAAAATATTATCCTTTATTATATTGTGTCTCACTATAATGTTGTACGGCCGAGCTTTGATGTTTTTGAATGATGGTGTAAAAGTGGGACCAAACAGAAACATCCAAATTTGGTATTGACTTGCTATGAAGGGAAAAGACATTCATTCCAGATGAAATCATAGCATACCCCACTATAGAATGCAATCCACCAAAAACAAACAAACATGTCCTCTACAACATTTGTCTTCCAAAATAAAAATAATCATATCACGTACACAAGTCAACTTGTGATGATTAAATGCTATATAGCCATCGCACGAGGCCCCTAAATAACCTTAAAATAGGCCTTGTCAAAAATTAGAATAAGACCTACTATAGTTGGCAAGCCTTAGCTTTAATGATCAATTATTATGTTTTTTATATTCAAAATTTGCTGTCGAATTTAGAGGAAAATAATTAATGAATTAATAAATAGGTGTTTTTTAATAATTTTTTAATTAAGATTTTGATGTTATTTTTATTATTTTGATGGGTTTTATATATAAGTTTTTATACAATTGTCTATCAAAAATACTTTTATTCATCATAATTGGATTAAAAGATATTATAAGAATATATAACTTGTCAATTAATTAATAGAATAAAAAATTGATTTTTATTGCATTCTTTTTTTCTTAAGGAAGGGATATAGTTATGTGGATAGTAATTGTGAGAAGGTTATAATAGGACAAGTGTGTTTGACCCAAAACAAATGTTTGTTGACTATTAAATATATTATAATTTTCTTGAAAATTTTTTATAGTGGCGATTTTTGGAATCACACACTTATTTGGAAGGTTTGTTAGAAGTGGACGAGTAGTTATAACTCTTAGTTGTAATTTGCTCTTCCGTTGTAGGGTCTAATTAGAATCAATATAGCTATCAACATTAGGTATTTCTAGGTTAAGTTGTCCTAAAAAAACTCTTTATTAAAGCATGTATTATGAGTCATATTGTGTGTCACCATATAAAATATTTTATTTATTTTTAATGTACCAACATAGGGCTCCTAGTGTTGACCTTTGCACATATAGAGTAAAAAGTCAAAAAAGAGGGCTATTGTTGCAATCAGCCAAAAAAACTATTGGAGTCTACTCTAACTCACCTACAAAAACATATCAAAATCTTCACAAAATTTTGACTGGACCTTTTAAAACTTAAAAAATATTAAAATACATGACTAATAAAATGAAAAAATATTAAAGAGCATTTAACTCTTTGAAATGCAACTAACCTATATTTGAAAGCGAGCATGAATATGATACCATGAAAATAGAGCATGGATACAATTTTTTTTCAATGGTAAAGAGATATGAATCTTAAAATGTCCATCTAATTTATTAAAAAATAATAATATAAACTTTCAAATTAATATTTAAAAAATAAAAAAATAAGAGAATTAAGAAAGATAATTTAATAGTAATGCATGTAAACTTTGGTAAACTTTGCATCCCTTGAATTTCTAAATGGCCAAGTTAGATTTCTATGAAAAAATCAACATATTTATATAGGTAACTTAAATGTTTAAATCTATTGTTTGGAGTTCTAGGTATCAACGATGTAGCTATCCATGTTGTTAGCTTGTGGTGACTAATTAGGAAAGTACTATCCAGGAAAGTACTGTACACTTTTCCTCCCGACCTCGCTAGAGTTCGGGGCTGGGCCGGGCCTCAAGCGGGGGTTTGGGGGCGGCAGCCCCCAAGAGCAGGGGTTCGGGGGCGCAGCCCCCGAGGAAATTTTTTTTTGAGGCCGACTACTTTTTTCAATTTTTTTTGGGTCGACTACTTATAACTCATTCTAACCCTAAAGCGGGAAAATATTGTATAATATGGCTTAGGGTTAGGGATTTTCATGATGTATGATTTTAGTACTTGCGGCAGAATTGGGCTGTAAGGGATTACGGATTGTAATCAGGTTGTAATCACTGGATAATAATAATATTGGACTCGCTGTTGGTGGACGTAGCCCAGGGATTGGGTGAACCACGTTAAATCTGTGTGTCTTGTGTTCTATTCTGTGTGGTTTATTATTTTCTGATATTAGTTATATTTGCACATAATTGTTATTTCTGCCTTGTTAATCCTAACACATGTAAGGCACATTTTGGCTTTTACATAGGTAACTTAAAAGTTTAAATCTATTGTTTGGAGTTCTAGGTATCAACAATGTAGCTATCCATGTAAGGCACATTTTGGCTTTTACATAGGTAACTTAAGAGCTTAAAATTATTGTTTGGAGTTCTAGGTATCAATGATGTAGCCATCCATGTGAGGCACATTTTGGCTAAGTTGTCCAAGAGCAATCTTTATCAAGGCAGGTATTATCAATTGTCTTATGTGTTACAATGTAATAAGTACTTTTTATCTAGTTTTTAAAGTGTGAATATTGAGCTACTTTTGCCTAACTTCATAAATCATGAGTAAAAGTCAAAAAGAGGGCAAGACGAAGCTATCATTGCAAATTTGACTTACCATTTAAAAAAAATCAAAATTAATGATATTAGGTTTCCACAATTCATAGTTATGCTCAATGTTGTTTCTCGATTAGATAGTGTGGCGGTTTATTTCCAAAATGAATAATACTAAGTTTCTCTGATGCATACTTATGGTCAATGTTGTTTTTTGATTCGATAGTGTGACAATTTATCACAATCCATGGTCCATCCTCGAGATGAAGAATCCTAGAGGAGAAGAAATGAATATGTTGCAGACCAAGATACCCATTCTCTCCCCCTTCACTTTTTTCTTTTTACTATATTGGTCTGCAACAAATTCATTTCTTCTCCTCTAATATTCTTTGTCGTAGTGATGGATCACAAAATGTAATTTTTCAAAATACCAAATTAAACTAATTAATTAATAAAAAAATCTAAAAAATTAAAAAGAGCATAACTTACCCTCACAGTGTTGTCATTCATATGAGGTATGTTTTAGTTAAGTTGTCCAAGAGCATTCCTTATAAAGACATATTATCAATTGTCTTATGTGTCAGCATATAGTAAGTACTTTTATTTTTATTTTTAAAATGCAAACATAGAGCTACTAATGCCCAACGTTATAGATCACGAGTGAAAATTGTGTGTTGGTTTTTAACATCAACATTTCAAATCACACTCCACAATCCATCATTGGGATGAAGAATCCCAGAAGAGAAGAACTGAATTTGTTGTAGACCAAGACATTGATTAGCTTTCCCCTCCCACTCTTTTTCTTTTACTATCTTAAAAAGGACAAATCCTTTTATAGTCCT
Source organism: Chamaecyparis obtusa (assembly GCA_027943335.1). Lineage (NCBI taxonomy): Eukaryota > Viridiplantae > Streptophyta > Pinopsida > Cupressales > Cupressaceae > Chamaecyparis > Chamaecyparis obtusa. Next base: position 777,361 of record BSBK01004569.1, on the reverse strand, counting down.
TGATACCAGTCATATGTTTTTGGGTCTATATATGGTGACAAGAATATGGGACTACCCCGTACTCCTTGTGAGAGGCACCTAACCATGCTACAAACAAATCATACATATCTTAACCCCTTGTAAAATTTGAACTTGTGACCTCTCTTGATATGCAACAAATTCATTTTTCCTCCTCTAACATTCTTCATTGTAATGATTAATTGTAAAATATAAATTTTCAAAATACCAAATTAAAATAACTGTAATATTAAATAGAGCATAACTTACCCTCCCAACTAAGAAACAGCCAATCAATATCTAGAAGCTCAAATGAGAGACACCCTTCCCACTTGAAAAATAGATTGATTCATATAATCATGAAAATGAAGCACGACTAGTTGGATATACTAATTACATATATATTTCAAATATTTGTGTGTATATTGTCGGGATGCTACTTTTTTTTTAAAAAGATGCATGATACTCTCTAGGCAGTGTTTGGAGTCCTAGATTTGGATACGCAACTAGTGAGATCTACAGAAGGTGTACGCCAATGTTTGTGTCGTAGAGACGTCCCTTGTTGTACGCCTGCTTTTATGGATCCCTTCAAGCACGGCTGTCCTTTTCTGTGTTTTGCTTGGGTATATCGATGTATATATACAATGTGTATATGCCTGCAGGCGTTCCAGATTCTTGCAGGAGGAGGGGGGTGGTCTCGTGTGTTTTATGTTATATGCCGGTTTTCGTCGTTCTTGGCGGACGTATCTTCTCTCCCTCCTCCTTGGGAATGGTGTTGTTATTGTTGTCAAGGCAATGTCTGCATTCTCTTGTTTTCTCCCATCATTTACAACAACACCCTTTTAAGGATCTGAGGCTCTGATAAGAATCAATCATTGTTCTCTGAGAAATCAAGAAAAGAAAGAAGAGGATTGAAAGCAGAGTAAAAGAAAGAACAGGCCGCCATGAAAGCTGCCAGAAAAGCTTGGCCTTTGTGTGAGCAGGGGAAACAGGGGAAGAAAAAGTTGCAGGGAAAACAGAGGAAGAAAAAGCTGCAGGGAAATGGGTATGAAGTGGGTGTGGGCTGTTTGCAAGTTCGCATTTGGAATGACTTCATCAAGGAGGAAATTTTGGGTCAAATGCTTTTATAAAAGGGTGCCCTTTTCTTTGCTTTTCTGCTCTGTATATACTTCAGGACTTTTGAATCACCAGAGGCAAAGATATATATAAATATATATACAGTTAGATAGCAGGCATACATGGTGAAGGCCAGGCAATTTTTTTTTGTTTTTTCTTTCATTTGCAGGGTAGAGATATGGCTTTTGATGCCTTTAGGGCAAATGGGTTTGTCAGAAATGCTTTTGGGATTTGAAATAATTTCTCTGAGCTTTGTTTGATTGCTTCAAAATAGATTGCCGAGCAGTCCTCAAAGTGGTAGAACAACAAGCCCATTACTGTGCTTTTGCCATTGGCAAGAAATGGCTCTGTTATATACAAGAGGCGAATGGGACAGATTTGTCTTTTTGATGAGCATTTCCAATGTTAATACAAATTGGCATTCTTGGTGTTTTTGATTGATATCAGAGCACTGTATTTATATCCACAGTTGTGAATGTTTCTTCAAATTCTTGAATGAATTGTATATTACATCTTTAATCGATAGACATGATTTTGAAATGAGTATGGATTTTTCTTATGCATTCGTTTATTTTGACAACGGATCATAAAGTGCGTTTCTGGATTTGATTGTGTGTGTTTTTTAACATTCAGAAACTCACACAATCTAATCCAGAAACTCACATACATTTAGAAATGGATTGTGAAAATCTGATATTATGAATCATAAAGTGTTATTCAAAATATCGATAAAAAATTCTTATATAATAGATAGATATCAGAATCTGTAAGTTATCAGCATAACAGACTATGAAAATCTAATATGGTTGTGCATATGCTCTTGAATCCACAGTAAGCATAATGTCTGTAATATGTGTTTTTCTTACCATTCATTAGAACAGTATGAACAGATGCAAGTATCTGCAGAAGGATTTGTTTTTCTTTCTGAATCTAATATCTAACAGTGAGGAAGAATTCTCTTTCATTCTTGCCCTTTCTAGTGTCTTTTTTCCAACATGTTAGCTGGTTAGTCTCCTCTTTGTTGGGCTGTTTTTGGTCTTTTCCAAAGGGTAACTTAAAAAATCGCAAGATTATGTCTGTCACGGCACGGGTCTTTGGAAACATCTTTAAGGAATTATTATTAAAGCTTAGGGTTTAACATTATTAAATGCCCAAGCATGGGCATAATTATTTAAGATCTTGGGAGAGTTTCAAAGACATCGCTTGTTTATAAAAAAAACAAGTTCTTTAAAGAAATGGCAATATTAAGATAAGCATGGGAATTATCATTTTAATATTCAATGAAGTTCTTGTAGAATATTTGGCCTGCAATTTATTTATCTTTTAATTGTTTGTTGCTGGAATGTGAGTTGTAAAAATATTTTTTAAAAGTATTTTATTGATTTTAATGTTTGTATTGAAATATGGAATCAAACTTGGAATATATTTGAGCTTACAATGGAGCGTAATTTTTTCATATGTTTAATTCACTGTTTATTACAGTGAATTAGTTTTTCAAATATGAAATAATTTATATTTAATGCATGCAGTATTTTTATTTTTATAGAAATTTGAGATTGGAAATTACATTTAATAGTTGATTTCCAATCAATTGATAGTTTAGGGAAAAATTGTAGTACTTATCAATTATACCATCATGTTTAGAGGAAAATCATTATGTTCGTTTTTTGTAATATCTATTTTTCTATTGATATTTCAAGAAGATATTGGTGGTGCTAACTTTTAAAGTTTGTTGTGGGGCTTGCTATCTCGAAATTGAAGTTCTAGACTTCCTTGTGTTTTAATCAAGTCTCGAGATTAAATTAACATTAAAACTATTAAAAAGATAGTGTCATTAAAAGTTAATGTAGATAGAGAGACACTTATATTGAACTTACAAAATATTTGAGGCATGTGTGAAAAAGTTGTCTTGAAAAATGCTTTCCATGTGAAATAATGGGTGACTAGTGTTAGAGGATGATAACTTAGCTTTAGAATATGGAGATTCTAATAATGGAAGTTGTAGACAAAATAATGTTAGTGATCTTGTCTATGAGAAATATTATTATTGTGGTCTTGCTCAATGTGAATAAACTATTGGGAACTATATTATAAATGTTTTAAACAAAGGGAAGTGGTATATTTAAGTGATGAATTAGGTATCAGCGTATTGTGTGTTAAAATAGTCAAATTTTATAGTAGAGTCACACATTCAAGATATTGATCAAAGGGAAATGACATATCTAAGTGATGAATTAGATGTTGGTTTAGAGTGTGTTGAAAAAATCAAATTACATAAAAGAGCCATGCATCCAACACATCGATCAAAGGTGACAACAACAAGAGTAGTAGGGTATGCATTTTTCCATACTACAGTAGCATAATTATTATTTCTATGTATTTTTTTTAATTATAAGTTGTTAACCTAAAATTGTAACTGATTAAACTTTTCATATGATGCTTTGTAATGTTGTTTTGAGACTATAGACAACCTAGTTTGACCTATTTGTTTGTGACCAACTTGGTCACCTTGTTGTAACCAAACTTCATGTCATTTCTATTTTTACTCGATAATCAATATTAAAAATATATATTATTATTATATTGAAGGATCATAAACTTCTTACAATGTTATTTTTGTGTCTTGGGTATGTAATAAACAACTTATCTCCTTTAACTTAGAGCCAAGCCCTTAGGGATATCCATTCTACTAAAGTTATCATGAACGTGATCTTGATTTCCATTTTTTTAGGCATTATGTCTTTAAGCTCAACAAAACTTGATATGTAATAGATGTTTTATGAGCTATTCAATCTTCTCTTATGAACTTGACATAAAAAATGGTTTAAAACAAACATTAAAAACTCGAAATAAATTGAAAAGAGTGTGAGTAAAAAAAATAAGAAAAAAAATGGCAGAAGAGGCCCAGTTATCGCCTATGTTCTAATCACCGTGCATTGGGTTTCACTTATTAAAAGCCCTCTTAAAATTTTTCTAGTGGACTAATAGTTGCCCATTTGCAGACCCATTAGCTAGGAAAAAAAGTTAGTAATTGAACAAATTGTGCTACTTTATTGGTACTAATAGTGTATGATTAATGGAGCATTTGTGCATAAGTATTGGATCAATTGTGCAAATTTTGAGGTGGTTAAAGAGAATAGTTATCACGACAATAGGAAATATGAATGAGATGTCAATTCAAAATGACCACTTTTTGACCCTTGTGTGCATAACGAATCCTACAATGTTCATTGTAAGTATCTAGAAGCCAATACAATAACTATAAGTACTTAAGTCACATATGGAGACAACAAAAAAGGAACCGTCAAAACATGATGCACTATTTAGAAGGTTATGATGTGCTAAATTAACTATAACAACTGTTGGTACCATTCCTCTAAAGTGAGGCATAGTGTCATAAGCATGCATGCCCAACCAAAGAAACAAACTATGAAATAGAAGTATGGGACATCAACTTGAAGGAACAGTTATTGAGACAATAGGAAATATGTTTCAGATGTCAATTCAAATGGAATGGTTATTGGGGCATTAGAGAATATGTATGAGACATCAACTCAAAATGACCACTTTCTAAACCTTGCATGCATAAAGAGTCCCACATCATTCATCCTAACTACCAAGAAGCCAGAACAATAGCTACAAATAAGTCACATACGAAGACAACTAAAAAATTATCAAAATAAGATGCACAATTTAAAAGCATAGAATGTACTACATTAACTACACTGACTGCCAATACCCTTTCCCAAAAGGAAGACATAAAAATAAAGACAATAACTATGAAGTACTTAAGTCATATATCAAAAACAATTTAAGTACTACATTATAGTTGTAAAGTCATAATATGCATGCCCAGGCAAAGTAAAAAACTACTGCAAGAGAAGAGAAAGATAAAGAGTCATAAACATGGGCCTGCACAGTCAAACAGACAGCTACTGAAAGGCAAGTAAAAATGCAATCACTGCTGAACAGTGTTGACAGTTATAACTTGACCAGAGCATAACAAGGACTAGAAGAAATAAAACTACTTACCAATTACTTTTAAGCTCATAGATAATCCCAATCGAATGAAAAAGCAGATGCCCATCAAATCTGAAACAATGAAATTTGACTAACTGATTGGGATTTGGATTTTGCAAACTAATGATGGGGACTACAATGGGTGTAAAGCATCTTGATGAGGAAAATCAGATTTCTCTGATGTGGAGGCCTCATAACTTTCTATTTGAATAATATTTCCTGCCACTTAAGATAATCTTCAGAAAATCTTGGTAGCATTTTCTTCCAGAGAAGATAACGATTTTTCCTGAAGTTGACGTTGGATTTGTGGGTGAATTTCACCGACACCAAACAGTAAATTGCTGATATATAATACGGACGACATAGCCAGTCAAACACAAAAGTTTGTGAATTTGTTCTCTGTTGTTGGAATGTGTTTTCAGATTGATAATTTCAATCAGACAGCTTGGAATTGTATATTTTAAAGTCATCCTGACGTCAGATGAAACGTTCCCATATGTCCTCTTGTATAGAGGAAATCATAGAATATGAAATTTGAGGATTTGTTTGGATTTCCAATGCAATGGAAAGAGATGTTTAAAGCAACTTTGACCAATGGTATTTATTGTGTGGCCTCCTTTTGAATGTTTTACACAAGATCTTTAAAGCTTAAAGAGCAGATCGATGCATATGTCCACGTGAGGCAGACTTACCAATGGCTAAGTTTTCATGACTGCACTTTGACAAATGTTCATTAAAGTTTTTCTTGTTCCCCCATAGCTCTACTTTTACCCTAGTCTAAGGGTGATGTTTGCATAGCATGAAGGTGTGTACACAAATGAAAGGATTCCTTCACCAAAAATTAGATCTTCAATGAAATAATCAAATAATTTAATCAAGGGTAGGTATATGTTATAATATAAAAAATTTGAATTTAGAAATCAATTTATGTAGTTGATTTTGATTGTTGAAATATTTATAATTTTTGATTAAGGGTAAAATGGGTTTTGAAGAGATTTCAAGTCTTATACAACAAATTTTGTTCTATTACGCAACGTTGCTAAATGATTGGAATATAATTTAGGATTGCAATTTAATGTGTTGGGACCATAATGATGAAATATAAGTTGAGTTGTTCTTAGATTTTGACATATAAGGTGAGCCATAGTTATCATAACTTTTCAATTATAATTTAGGATTGCAATTTTATGGGTGTATTGGAAGGATAATGATGAAATATAAGCTGAGTTGTTCTTAGATTTTGGCAGATTGATTTTGTAGACAATGTAAATCATAGATTGGACCTTTCATATGAATTTGACTTGTCATTTATGAGAATGAAATTGTGCATTGTAGAATAATTTAAACCACATCTCACAAAACTTAGCTTAGTGTAGATTGTCAAGGATTTGATGGTATTGAAAAATAAGTAAGTGAGGTTGCCAAATTGTTAGGGTCAACTTTATTTTTTATTGGAATATGAAGAAAAAAATTACGAATACAACAATAAACATATCTAATTAGCAAATTAATATTAGATATAATGATTCAATAACAACTACATTATCATATACAATTGTTCAATAGAAAATATGATGACAGATGCATTTGATCAACAACAACAACAAAAAAAAGTATTACACATGGGTCAATACATTGGAAAGACCAATTTTATGGCTAGGGAAATTCTTAAAGATAGCAATCTTTAAACATGTAAATTCTTTAGAATGATTATATAGAAGTCAAGTCATTTATTCCTAGAATGACTCCTCTTCATTATATAGGAATCATTAAATGATTATTTGCTATATGTGAGGATGATAAATAAATGCACATTGAATTCTTATAAATACTAGGACATATCATTAGATTGTGTAAAATATGTACAAGTTGGCTCATAGTGACAATGAAATAGGTAGAAGTTGATTTTTTTTGAATTGATATGGGCCAAGTATGAAAAATTTGTAACCTTGAGAATATATGAAGGTTCCTTAGTAGTTAGAGTATTATCTAGTTCTTGGTAGATAAAAGAATAAATCGCTCTAACTTTCAATCCATCAATTTTTTTCTTCAACATTTCCTCTTATAGTTCCCAAAACATGTTGAGGATTTACTCATATATCCTTAATATAGAAATGTTTGCAGAAGGTTTTGAAAATTTTCTTTACCTTTTGCTAGGAACAATGAATCCATATTGTAGAATATCATTCCTCTTGGAATCTCCTCCTCAAATCCAAGGATAGAAATCATGTACACATCATGATCCCAAAAACACCTTGTTATTTTGAGTCATAAAGTATGGAGCATCAAAATGACATATTTTTCTTACCATCTTCCCACCTCATGCATTTTATATTGACTATATCTTTGTTTTGCCACCACCAAAAATTCTACCGCTAAATGGAGAACTTGGCTTTAAGGAACTATCCATAAATCTCAAGCTTTGATTCCTCATAGCACATGTTAGCATACACAAAATACTTTATATGATTCTTTGTTAACTCTTTCTTCATGCATATTGAAGATGTAGGGAGTCATGATTTATATAGTTTATGTTTTGCAAGGAATCACCTAGCACCCATATGCAAAAGCAATCTTAAATTTGAATGAATTACTTCTGCAATGCCCTATGTTGTAATTTATATCATTCACCTTATCACCTTCCTTAGAGTTCTTCCCATGATGACAAGAAATTTATAGTAACATAGTAGGTAACTAATATAAAATATTTGCATACCTTAGGCTCCAATCAAAATGCTCAACCTCTTGTACAAAAGGAGGATATATTGAGATATCCTCAACTCCACCTTTTTTATAACTCTAAACTCCCCACTTAAGGCTAGCCAAAATAATTCTCCTCAAATGAATAATTAATCAATTTGGCTCATCGTTTGGAAGTTTGATTTGACATATATTCCTCCAACTTAAACTCTTCATTCGAATAAGTGGAAAGTTTTTCTAATTCACATCATTGATTTTTTCTACCACATACAATCATTAAGAATCGATAAAAAATATTCTCTTACCACATGATCTTTACCTTCAACTTTAAATTATTTGATTTCCATAGTGGTTTTCTCTATTTATTTTTGTTTATTCTTATTATTTTATTGCTCTAAATTTATTCTTCTTCCTTTGACTTAAGCTTATAATTTCTTCCTTGACATTCTCTTGTAATGTTTAAATTTGGTGTACTCGTTATTATTTCAAATTCTAACATATTTTCTTGTTCCTTAGAAAATTCTTTCACTTCTAATAGTTTTCCCATCTTCAAAATCATTTTCTTTATCATTAGATGATATATCCGTATGATAAAATTATTTGAATGTTCCTTCAAACTTTGTTGATGGTTGGTCCCTTCCAGACCCCAGTCCCGACCCTGTTGATGTATGGGGAAAGAAGGATGATCCCGATCCACCTCCATCTGTTGGTACTGCATTAGCAACTTTGTGTTTTTTGTCTCTAGGCCTTGCTCATGATTTCAATATTTTTTCAGTTTCTGGGCTTGTATGACTTTCAGGAAGTGATTTTTTATCCTCCAAACTCTATTATTTTTTTATTTATGTATGAAATCCTTTTATTAATGGTAATGCCCAATTCATTAAAAAAAGCATAAACTCTATCATTTATCCTTCAATGTCTTCATCTTTTTTCATAAAAAATTAATCCCTACCTGAGTGGTAGGATTTTAGTTGTGATACTATTGTAATATCCCAAACAAAATATTTCATCAAATTGATTATACCGAAAATACATAAGACATTAAGAAAAATATGATGTCCAAAGCCTCATTTAATTTTTTTCAACATAAATTGAAATACCCGCAAATATTTATCTATATTCTACACAAACTTTGTGCTTGACTTTGACAATTTGATAACCAAAGCAAAAGTAAAATTTATCAAACTGAACATATAAGTAAATAATGTGTTTTTATGGTTTGTGTCTTATGTATACTATTAATTTATATTTTTTGCAACCAACAAAAATCTATATAGAAAGCTAATAATTTCACTACACTCGATTTCCATTTTTTCCTGATTTTAGTGCAATTTGTATAGCAATTTTTTAAAAACAATTATTATTGCTGATTTAGAATGAGTTTTGATGTGATTTTTTATGCATAACCCATCCTAGGAATTGGAGTTTCTATCTTTTTAGTTTGGATGTGTGAGTTTCTATCTTTCTAATTTGGCAATGTTTGACATAGTTGTTGTGAATGTAAGGTTTTAAAATATAATCGTATGCTCATTACTAAACAGATTTCATCCGTTGATACCTACAATCAATAGGTTTTCATCCACAACTCACAAATATACTGTGTGAAAATATTATATAAATAGTTTAGTTTATAAAATATAATAATAAATAAATAAAAATTCATTTAAATAATTAGTTGAACAAAACAATAACTCGTTAAGAATTAGTTTCTTGCAATTATTTTGGATAATTTCATACAGATTATATTTTTTAATTTTATATCTGTAATATTATGTGAGCTTACGATTATATTTCTCTGGGTACAAGAGCAGTTAAAAGATCCTATTGAGGATTGAAGTGTGGAAAGAGTCTTGCAGAGAGAATGGATATATGGAAGACTATACCGTGATTTAACGTGCACACTCAAAGTCAAGAAATTATTAGCTAGAAAGAAAGAACTACGTGAGGAAATGTAGATGTTGATAGCATGAGAAGAGATGAAAAAATTTAAAGACTTGTAGAGGGATAACACAAAAGAATTTGTAAGGAATAAAAACATTTTTAAGGTACAAATTGATCCAAGGAGATGCGAGTGTTTGGCATTTGGGATGCACTATTGAAATTCACTCTACAAATTGTGAGCTTTGTTGGTTTATACCTCCTATCATTTAATATGTGGAATGAATTATTTATTCATACATATGATTGACTTTTTCTAGCAGCATTAAAATCCAAATTCGTTGTTTATTATCAGTTTGTTGTTTTTATAAAGGATGTTGAAGTGTGTTTAATGCGGTATGAAAGCATTCTTGGAGTAGATTTTTTTGGGGCATGTTGAAACTATAATGACAAGTTAATAATATAATGGCTTTCATTATTTATTTTTCAGTTGGTCTTCTTTCAAAGATATTCAAGTGAGTGCTTTTACTCTTCCAAATTATATTGTAGTGTTCCTAAGTAAAAATGCTACTTTTGAATTAAAAGATGGGTAAAAATTTATTCAATCACAAAAAAGATACAAACAAAGCGTCTTGAAGAGAGAGCACTAGAGAATCATATCAGTATACACTAACTGATTAAACATAAGAGCCAAATCAAGAGGCAATTGCCCCTTATCCACTATATTCCAACCCTGCATTTGATTTGAGGCCTATTTGGCCAAACAATCTGCATCACCATTCCACTCCTTGGGTATATGTTGAAAGTGGCTAAATCGAGGGAGCTAAACAACTCTTAAATCTATCTAATAACTGAATCTAAATGCCAACTAACATCTCCATGGTCTGCCTGGTTAACAAAATCACCACCACCTGAGAATCAGACTCACAAATACTCTTGCACCATCCAAGAGCATAACAACACTGAACAACATAAAAAATGGTGATAACCTCCATTAAATTTTTAGTATGAAGGCCCTTATAGATTGAAATTCACTCTACAAATTGTGAGCTTTGTTGGTTTATACCTCCTATCATTTAATATGTGGAATGAATTATTTATTCATACATATGATTGACTTTTTCTAGCAGCATTAAATTCCCAATTCGTTGTTTATTATCAGTTTGTTGTTTTTATAAAGGATGTTGAAGTGTGTTTAATGTGGTATGAAAGCATTCTTGGAGTAGATTTTTTTGGGGCATGTTGAAACTATAATGACAAGTTAATAATATAATGGCTTTCATTATTCATTTTTCAGTTGGTCTTCTTTCAAAGATATTCAAGTGAGTGCTTTTACTCTTCCAAATTATATTGTAGTGTTCTTAAGTAAAAATGCTACTTTTGAACTAAAAGATGGGTAAAAATTTATTCAATCGCAAAAAAGATACAAATAAAGCGTCTTGAAGAGAGAGCACTAGAGAATCATATCACTATCACTAACTGATTAAACATAAGAGCCAAATCAAGAGGCATTTACCCCTTATCCACTATATTCCAACCTTGCATTTGATCTGAGGCCCATTTGGCCAAACAATCTACATCACCATTCCACTCCTTGGGTATATGTGTGAAAGTGACTAAATCGAGGGAGCTAAACAACTCTTAAATCTATCTAATAACTGAATCTAAATGCCAACTAACATCTCCATGGTCTACCCGGTTAACAAAATCACCACCACTTGAGAATCAGACTCACAAATACTCTTGCACCATCCAAGAGCATAACAACACTGAACAACATACAAAATGGTGACAACCTCCATTAAATTTTGGGTATGAAGGCCCTTATAGATTGAAAACATAAACTAAACATCACAAAAATTGTCCCGCCCAACACCACCAATGCTAGCATGCCTAGGATTCCCTCAAGATGAACCATCACTATTAATTTTTAAAACTCCGAGAGGAGGGGGTATCCAACGACCCTCCTGATTGACTTGACCTAACGGGCATCAACATCTACCACTTCTACTATGACTCCCAAACACCAAAGCATCCCCTTGAGGAGGAAAATTAAGATGAGTACAAATAGTTGCATCACCAAGGTCTGTACCTCTAGTCAAATCACACTTAGCCAAAACCGTCTCATGAAGAGAGTGCATAATTTTCCACCATATGTGTATAACATCTATCCTAACATCCTAAAAAATCCCCCGATTTCTTTCTAGCCAAACATGTCAGATAATAAAAAAAGGACCAAGAGCCCAAGCAACTTGAAGAGTAAAAATGCCACTTTTAGCCAAGTCATACAATATGATGTTTCTTTGTTAAATATTTACACAAGGCACAATGTTATATTGTTGAGTGGTTAACAAAATATTTGATGCATATAGTTAAGTACACTATGGAAATTATCTATTTGTTAGTTGATCAAAATATAATAAAACTAATTGATGATGCTATTATCAATAGTAGTATAAAGGAAAATACAATTTAAATTAATTTTAAGAGTGTTGTAGTTCATATATCTCTCTCAAGATGTGTTGTCAAGGCAAAAGGAATGTTCAAGTCCCTAATGTAATACCCCAAAAATGGGCTATAGGTTCATTAACCTCCTACATCTTCAATTTGAATGAAATCGACATCAAAGTCCTAACCTAAGACACATCTGCACATTATCGAATCCTAATTGATTATCTTAAATTTTGCATCGGAGAATATTCCTTGAATATTCTTAATTTATCTAATTATCTTTAATTAAATATTATTTGGCGATAAATCTTATTTATCCTAAAGTTGATTAATTGAATATGATGAATATTTAATTAATTAATTTAATTCTGCCACTTAATTATTTAATTAGATTTAATTGCATTTATTCCTAATTAATATTATTTTTATTTTGACAATAAATCAAAATTCCTACAAACAATCAATTGAATATTTATTTAATTGATTTAAAATCGAAGTTGTCAAATTTAATGATTTAATTGGAATAAAATTTGATTTAATAATTGATTAACCCATAAATCAATTGTTTTAATTCAAAATCAGTTAAGTGGAGAATAAATCACTTTATTTATTAAATTAATTCATATTAAATCATGCACAATCAAAAAAAGCAGGCAACTAGAAATTAACAATCAATTTTAAAATTGAAACTCAACATCTGATGATGAGTTGAAAAAAACAAAAAAAAACTAAAGCTCTATTTTGAGATAAAAACTACTTTTGCATGATTTTATGAATTAAATATTCTTAATTTTTTGTTAACTCAAAAATCAACCTGAGTTTATCAAGAGTGAATTATGGCTTTTCTCTTGCATCCTCAAAGCCCTGAATTTCTATAAAATCAAGGCTTTAGCTCTTCTAAAATCATCTCTCAAAATTTCTCAAGCTTTCAATCAATTGATATCCCTCAAGCTTTCAATCTCATATCTCTCGAATTTGCACAATTACTCTAGCAAATTGACATTTGAAGAATCAAGCACTTGTGACAGACAAATTTGTGAGATCATTCATAATTTTCATAGTTTTTGCATAGTTTTTCATATCATTTAGCATATCATTGTTAGATACTTTTACATATCAATTTCATACATTCTAGCTTAGATTCATACAATTTTTCATCCTATTGCATCTAAAAAAAAAAAAAAAAAAGATTAATTTGCATTCATATTTCATTGTTTTCATCATTTTAAATCCTTCGTTTAGGTGTTGCATTGTCACTGATCTCGATTCCAATATGAGAACATCATACTCGCACCTACTAGAAGGCAGTAAATCGTCTGGTTAGCATAGTTTCAATTACTTATAAATTTTGGGTTTTTTGCTAACCTTTAATGTTTTACTGAAGTGTTGTGTCTACAGCTAGGTACAAAATTCACACACACATTTCTGGTACCCACCATGGGGCAACCCACCTTTACATGCTGGTTTTGGTTATTTTTTTTGGAGCTAACTCTCTTGTGTAGATTTACTTGGAGACTAAAACCCTAAATTTTCAAAGATTTAATTTTATCTCCAAAACGGCTTGGATTTTTGGTCTGAAATTTTTTTTACAGGTTGGAGGCATATTAGGGAAGCTTCAATAAAAAATTCAAAATTTTCTAAGATGTTTTAAATTTTTAATAATTTTGTCTTTATTTTTCATAAATTATTCATTTGTGGCGCAAATCATCATAGTTTTTAGAAATTTTTACATTTTCAGAAATCTCTTTAAATTATACAAGGGATCCATTCTTTGTTTTTTAAATTTGGATGCAATGTAATAGCTCAAATAGTCGATTTACAAAAACTAGTCTGTTTTGGTAAAAGGGGTCTCTAGGGCACAAATGAAGAGATTTTTCTAAAATTTTTACATTTTTGGAAAGCTCCTTTTTTTCTAGCAGGGGTATTTCTTTTACATTTCTATTTTTATGGCAGAAATCATATCAAAAAAATTAGATCTTGTTGACTAGGTCAAATGCAAAAAAAATAAAAATTTTGTGATGGGTATGCACTTATTTTTCATATGATTCAATGCATGATATGAGTTGTCATTTGGATTATTTGTTGGTTATTATTTCTCCTAGCAATTGGCTTTCAGATCTAACCCTAGGGTTTGCATAAGTTGAATATACCTTACATATCTTGTTTGCTTGTTTGCTTGTTGGAGAGTTCGTGGCTTGCTTGCAAGGAAAAGCTCAACAAAAATTGCTAAAATAAGTAAAATCTACTAAGCGCATTGTAAGGAACTCAGGTATTTTGTTACATTTGATAGCACTTCATTTTGGGACATAAAACAAACTTTCTTGTGTCAAGCTTGAGTGTCTTTACAACTTTCATAATTCACACTTTAGTTTTGGGCTCTAAAACAAACATAGATTTGCTTTTCGCATATCTGTTACACATAATAAATAGGCCCTATGAACACTATTTGTGGTTCTTGAGAGAGTGGGTTTCTAGCGAAGCTCTTCTCAATGAGATAACCCCTTGTAGGTAGGGAGGTTACTAAGAGCGTGTCACATTCTACTAGATTTGTGTGTCTTCAACTTTTGATTGATACATTCTCTCTCCGGAGGGGTTGATAGATCATAAGTGATTGACGTCATAGATCTTTGTGAGATAATCTTGGTCTTAGCGTGTCAGATTAATCTATCTACTTTGTTTTGGTTAAAAGTGAAAAGGCTAGAGGACTATGTTCTACTCCCTTTTTGGGTAGTATCAGAAACTCAGATCCTTGAATCTGGAACCAGTCCCCATGTGGTATCTTTTGTGAGTCACCTTTAGAGAGGGTTAACCGTAGTGGACATTCCCTTGATTGAGTCAACCATGTGGATGGAACCTCAAATGGTATTAGCCATGTTCACCATGGTAGCAACAACCGCTATATAAATGTCCTTGTGGAGGAAATCTTCACAAGTGTGATCTCTTGTTGGGCTGTCAAATCTCCCTAGCAGCTCTTGATTGATTAAATTTTTGGACTGTGTCAAAACCCCGGTGCACCTGGATTGGAGTTCTCCCTCTTGAGATCACAAAAGTTGCAGAGTCAAACCATTACTACAAACCCTAGTGAGGCCAAGTTTTTCATTTTCTAAGAATATGTGCGTTATTGAAAAACTTTTTGGAACATACACAAATAGTATTTCTAGGGATCAATATAATAAGTCACTATTGCTTGTTCATGTGCAAGGTTGCTTTTGCCCTTGTTCATTATTTTCAAACGATTGCTTGCTCCGCTTGCTTGCTATTTTATGTGCTTGATATCTACTTCGTTACTTGAGACAAAATTTTACACAAATCTTAAAAAATTGGACAGAAAAATTTACAAACAAACCGATACTGAAAAATTGAAAAATTGCAAATCTAAAGCAAAAATCCTTTCTGGTGTCAAAAGTCATCCTAAAATTTCAAAACTTGTATCAAAGCCAAAGTCAAAGTTGTTTGGTCAAATTTGTCAGAAATCTAATTTTTACAGCCTATTCCCAAATTCTATCAAAATAGCGAACTGATTCTTGTCATTTCTAGTCATCCTTGGTTAGTCCGGGTCAAATCTTAGGTGCTATGACATGTTGCTCAACATCCAAATGAACTTAAATGGTATCAAGTTGCACAAAATGACTCTTGGTCTTCTTTCTTCCACATCTCTCATGTCTTCCTAGTCTCCCATTTCCATCATTTCTCTTCTTCCTAAACTCTTCACGTCTTCTTGATTCTTTTCCTCTTTTTATCTACTCTATTTTCTTCTATTCATCTCTTCTGTCACTTCCATGCTCGATTCCTCCTCCTCCATCAATTCAAGGAGTCAATCAACAAACGCTACATCAATCTATTTCAAGGAGTCCTAAAACTCCTAACATGTCTCAAAGAATCAGTACACATGAGGAAGAAAGTCTAATCACCACTATGATGAAACAGATGCACGCTATGCAAGTCAAGCTTAACAAACTTGAGAAAGAAAAGGAATCTAAAGAGTTCTCCATGGAAGCTCTATGCCCTTTTCCATTTGATAAAGACTTGTACATGTCACCATGGCCCCGGACAGAATGTGAGCAACGTGACAACCCTAATGATACCTCTTCCACGAAGAGTGACACATCCATCTTTGGAGACTATGATGACTATGATGATGGACAATATAATGATACCTATGACACCTTTGTTCCCAAGAGTCCTCCTCATCGTGTGCTTGTGCTTACTGAAAATGGGATATCACATTGGATAGATCATGATGGTGATCCATATGATTCTGATTTTGAAAGAGACTTTGATTATCTTTGTGCACAATACTTAGATGATCCATCTATTTCACTGGAAGAAGAGAAAGCTTTCTGCACTGACTATAAATGTCAATACTATAAGGATCTCTCCTCTAAGAATTCTCATGCTGAAAATAAAGATTACACTCTCAAGAAAGATCATGTTAGTGCTGAACCTTTGTCTTGTGATGGTTTCCTTCCATCCCCTACTTCCTCCAATACCCATACATTTCCTAAAGCTTCTAAGCCTATCAAATCTTTCACAAGTCCTTCATCCACCAAAGGTCCTAATACTTTTCATGCGGTTTCCTATAGTTATCCTCAAGGGATACCTCTTAAAGAAACTCAAGCTAACCTTCACTTGGTTGCAAATATTTTGAATAATGCTAAACTTAAAAAGCCTAAGCCTTTATATGCTATAATGCCTACTTCAGCTAGTCCTTCACCATCTCTTCCAAATTTTTCCATACAATTTCAACATGCTTCCTTGTCCTTAGAAGTGGCTCCATGTCAAGAGGACTCTAAAAATGATAAAGAAAAGAACATAAAGAAAGATAAATATCAAGAAACCTCCATCTCATCCAATCATTTTCATGATGTCTCTTATCCATTCCATGGTTCTTTTGATCTTGCACACCCTTTCTCATGCATTCCATCATGTCTTAAGTCTTCTCCTAAGCAAGATCACGATACTACTTACACTGTTGAGCTTATTGACAATCAAAATAACCTTACTACACTTGCGCTTTCCAAAGATGATACTTCTATTAAGGTTGGTAAAAATAGTGTTGTTACTTTCAATGTTAAGCCTATTGAAAATCAAGAAAAAAATTATGCACTTATGCTATCCAAAGATCCTTGTCAAGATCAAAGTCTTCCATCTTCTTATTCTACCACTCCATGTTCATTTCCACTTTCTACTCTTCCTAAGTCTTTGCAAGCTTTGAACAATCCTATCAAAGAATTTTCTCCTATTCAAGGTGTTCATGATCCCATTGCAAATCCTAATGCTCACTCTAAAGATGTTGATGTCCTTCATTGTCACATAGATGTTGATGAACTTGTTGATTATCCTTTTGCGTCTTCCACTTCCATCCTTGGACCTCCTCCACCAATACTAAGGGCTTCACATTTTCCTTCCATATTAGGCCCTTATGTCCCTTCACTTTCCCCTCCTAACTTTTCTAATTCACCATCCATCTTGGGTCTTTACATCCCTCCATCTCCCATCTTTCCTCAAGATCAACATAGATGCTTACCCTTGAATCCTTTTCATCCACCCACCCATTTAAACCAGTCATATTCTCCTTCTTCCACAAGTCCCAAGTTTTTTGGAAGTAACTTGAATGTTCAATACAAGAAAAAGAAACAATACAAGAATCCATAAAAAAAAAGATCACCATGTCTCCTCTAAACGACATGGAGGCATAAAGTCAAAAGAGATATCTAAGAAAAAAATTACAAGACAAGTATGGATTCCAAAATCCATCATTAAATATATTCTCTCTAGATCATCAAAAAGAAATGAAAAGCCTATGGCTATATGGATTCCAAAGTCTTTCTTAAAAGAGTCTGGTGTTGAGAAACAAGTGAAGTTGACATTCAAGCTTCCAAAGACTTCCACTTCATCTTCTTCCAAAAATATTCTTCCATTCCATGTGCCTAAACCACAACCTCTACTATCCATTCGTTATATTCCTTCACGTATTCCTTCATTCACATTTCCTCCATCCTCTCACTACCCTTCAAGGTGTGTGTTGATGTTGATCTTACCTTCCTTTCTATCTACCCTTTCACAATCCTTCCATTCATTATCCTTCTACCTTCTATCCTTTTTCCTCATTTGCCTATTCCTCCTATCTTCCAACCTCACTCGCTTTACATAAAACCTTATCCTCCATTTTTCTCTTTCATCTCCCTTTCCCTATCAACATCTTGGAGCATATCATTTTGAATCCTTGGCATATCATGGTTTATCCTTTCAAGGAGCATTATCTAAAGAGCTTGCCTTCTTCCAAAAAAAAAAATTAAAAATTAAAAATGTGCCTTGGTGAAAACCTGGAAACAGGCGCCTTGGTAGAAAAAGTAAAGAGAAATAAATTCATCCTATGGTGAAAACCACTCCCTTGTGGTGCCTTGGATAAGTACCGTGATGAAAACTTAGAAATTAGGCATCATGCATAGTTCTTCTACATATTTCATCCATTCCATCTTCTCTCTTTGATCTTGACAATGTTGATCTAGACACAAACATTTGGCTATCTTATGAGCTATCTTACGATGATCTTTCTTTCATTCCCTTCTCGTTTAGCCTTCATATTTATTTTCCTCCATTCATTCTAGCCTTTCACTATCCTTTTCCCTTTTGGTCTTGATCTAATAAAGAAAGAGTGAAACACGGTGCTATGAAGCCTCTTGACATGTCTACTCCTTTGGACTACATCCTTTCCTTCTTTGGCATTGCGCTTTTGTGACTTATCCTATGTTGTCCTTTCATTGCTTGTCTAAATGTGCTTGACATGACATTTTTTTCCCTAGCTTAGGTATTCTTGAGGAGTTTTCCCTTGAGAATTTCTTCCCTTCATTCTCCTTCATTCTCTTGTCTTCCATCTCTTCCACTAGCTTGCTAATCCCTCTTGTTCTCCACCTTGCTAGACATTGGGACTACATGATGTGATCTTTCTAGAGATTTCAATGCCCATTCTATCTGGGGGCATCCTTTGTGCATACTGATTAGTACTACCTATTGAGGTTGAAATACCATCACTAAGAATCAGAATGCATGGTCTAGTAACTAATGATGACTATAGAGTGTCTAGGTTGCAAGAACTTGAACTACTAGATGAGCGTAGACAAGCAACGTATGATCATCTCAGATTATATCAAAAGAGAATGTCTAGAGGTTACAACAAAAAATTCAGACAGAAAGAATTTCAGGTTGGCGATCTAGTCTTGAGAGAGAATTCTAAAAATCAATCACATAGAGAGCGCAAGGGGAAGTTTGAACCCAACTGGCTGGGTCCCTTTGTTATCACTGCTACTTTTGGCTCTGGTGCCTATCAACTCTCAACGACTGAAGGAGAACAGCTTTGAGAACCAATCAACATTCTCCATTTGAAGAAATTCTACGCCTAAGGCATTCAATCTATGGTACAATGTCCTGAAAAATCTTTAAAATTAGAAAAAGTCCTGAAAAAATGAACATCTTGGTGAAAACCTAGCAATGGGCACTTTGATGATTCACAAAAAAAGTAAAAAATATCAAAAATATCAAAAAAATTGAAAAAAAAAAATACAAAAAAATGAGAAAAAAAAAAGTGCCATGGTGAAAACCTGGAAACAGGCACCTTGGTAGCAAAAATAGAATCTTTGTCAAGATGGTGAAAACTCAGAAAATGGGCACCACTTGTTCAAAATGCTCCATCTATCAGTGCAATCTTGGTCTTTCCCAACTTTCAATCTTGCTTTAGTTTGTACATATCTCCCGGTTTGTTCTTGCTTTCCTATTTTCAATAAGTCAGTCTGTACACCAATCGGCTCATGCGTCTATATCCTATCAATGTTCCAAACTTTGGGGCAATCAATGTCATATCATATGGCCTCCAATGTATCTTACACATGTCATATCGAGTTAGAGTCCTTTGAAGCTTCATTTGAGTCAGTCAGTCAGTCAGTCTCGTCTCCAGAAAGGATTTTGCATCTACAACAATGCAATCAAACATCAAACTGAAAACAATCTATGCTTTTGCATGCTTTTATCTCCTTGTATGCTTACTGATTCTCATTGAGATTTTTGCATATTGTGTCCTTTTGAGCTCTTCGATGATGTCCTTTATAGGATTTAGAGAGTGATGACTGGGGGCATAATCTTTTCTTTATCTTCTGCTTGTATGTCAAAATCTAACAACTTTGGAAATTTTGGATTGAAATGGTGTCCATCTGTAAGAGCCTCTATCTCAAATTGGATGGCCATGAGTACCTCGACCATTGATACCTAGAAAATCCAAGGAAGTTTGATCTAACTATTGTCTTTTTGAGTGAGTTCTTTCTCCTACTGTGGAGCGCGATCTTACCTAATGATGTGAACAATAAAGGGTCACTATGGGTAATTCACATTGGATTTAGGATGATCTCTTGACTGCTTGATGTATTTGTAACACAAGGCATATTTAGGTCATCACGATGTTTATGTTCTAATGCTTATACAAATTGCTATATCAAAATAGACATGATATTTAGGTCATCCTGGTGTTTGTGCCTCGGTGCTTATATGTAATCCAACATTCCAAAAACAAAATCAATATTCATATGTCCATGGTTGTCTCACCAGTGGGCGTTGTATTGATTCTTGCGCATACAAATCGATATTCATATGTCTATAGTTTCATAACTAGTGGGCATTGTATTGATTTATTCGGTTACCTAAAAGTTCAATGATGACAATGAATCGACACATGATCAGTGACTAGGTCCTAGGTCTTAGGTTTGCATTTCATTTTGCACTTTGCATGTTTGCATGGTCTCACAAATTTCTTTCAATCACTTAAATGATTCTTCAAAACCAAAAATGCTAAAAATGACACAAGGACTAAGCATTGTATGACGGTTCCTCCAATGAAACAACAAGTAGAATCTTTTTTCGGGATCAAAATTGAAATCTGGGATCGTTTATATTATTAACTACTTGCATAATCGACCTTCAATCATCACAGAAATCTAGAATTCAACTTAATTGATTATCTTACATCAAACTATCAAAATTTCAACTTGGTCAACTATGGTTTACTCATGATTTAACCTAGTCAAACTTGGTCTTCTAGACCTCTAAAATGATGCAGAACACATTCTCAGACGTGTACAACCACTTCTCAAATCAATTAACATGCTTCTAAACTATATAAAGCTGACTTTTCTTGTCAGATTTTGATTTTCATCCCAAAGGGGGCATGGTATTGCACATCATTCAAAGTCTGTAAGTCAATTATGTCAATCAAATCTTTCTCTCAGTAATCAAGACAACAACCACATCTAGTTGTTGATTCATCTAAAGTCCTCGTCGCTTGGGGAAAATCTATTGCAATCTGGTATCCTAAATCTATCTTGTAAACTGTATCGGCTTTTGTAACTATCGGTTCATTAGCGTCATTTCCTTGGTTCTTCATAACTGATGGGTTTAAGATGTGATACCAATATGATTCATATAAGAACATTCAGGTCTGGAATCAGTCACTCACTTCTTCGCAATCATAAGGTTCAGAATCAGGCATTTTGACACTTTTTTGTAATCATTGGTTCATTGTTGCTATAGTTGACATTATCTTTGGTCACTCAGGACCTAAATCTTAAATCTTGCATCTTTAAATCTTTCAATTGGTTTCTGTCTCGGAATCAGTTAATCTTTCAAATCTTTAAAATTAGTTTCAATCTCAAACATCTTTATCATAAATAGACTATTCTTTTAACCACTACGCTTTGCACAGTGATTCAAAGAGGGGCAAAATGTAATACCCCAAAAAGGGCTATAGGTTCATTAACCTCCTACATCTTCAATTTGAATGAAATCGACATCAAAGTCCTAACCTAAGGCACATCTGCACATTATCAAATCCTAATTGATTATCTTAAATTCTGCATTGGGGAATATTCTTTGAATATTTCTAATTTATCTAATTATTTTTAATTAAATATTATTTGGCGATAAATCTTATTTATCCTAAAGTTGATTAATTGAATATGATGAATATTTAATTAATTAATTTAATTTTGCCGCTTAATTATTTAATTAGATTTAATTGCATTTATTCCTAATTAATATTATTTTTATTTTGACAATAAATCAAAATTTTTACAAACAATCAATTGAATATTTATTTAATTGATTTAAAATCAAAGTTGTCAAATTTAATGATTTAATTGGAATAAAGTTTGATTTAATAATTGATTAACCCATAAATCAATTATTTTAATTCAAAATCAGTTAAGTGGAGAATAAATCACTTTATTTATTAAATTAATTTATATTAAATCATGCACAATAAAAAAAAGCAGGCAACTAGAAATTAATAATCAATTTTAAAATTGAAACTCAACATCTGATGATGAGTTGAAAAAAAACAAAAAAAAAAAGCTCTATTTTGAGATAAAAACTGCTTTTGCATGATTTTATGAATTAAATATTCTTAATTTCTTGTTAACTCAAAAATCAACCCGAGTTTATCAAGAGTGATTTATGGCTTTTCTCTTGCATCCTCAAAGCCCTGAATTTCTATAAAATCAAGGCTTTAGCTCTTCTAAAATCATCTCTCAAAATTTCTCAAGCTTTCAATCTCATATCTCTCGAATTTGCACAATTACTCTAGCAAATTGACATTTGAAGAATCAAGCACTTGTGACAGACGAATTTGTGAGATCATTCATAATTTTCATAGTTTTTGCATAGTTTTTCATATCATTTAGCATATCATTGTTAGATACTTTTACATATCAATTTCATACATTCTAGATCAATTTTATACATTCTAGCTTAGATTCATACAGTTTTTCATCCTATTGCATCTAAAATACAAAAAAAAATTAGATTAATTTGCATTCATATTTCATTGTTTTCATCATTTTAAATCCTTCGTTTAGGTGTTGCATTGTCACTGATCTCGATTCCAATATGAGAACATCATACTCGCACCTACTAGAAGGCTGTAAATCGCCTAGTTAGCATAGTTTCAATTACTTACAGATTTTGGGTTTTTTGCTAACCTCTAATGTTTTACTGAAGTGTTGTGTCTATAGCTAGGTACAAAATTCACACACACACACCTAATGTATTAAGTTTTTATATAAATAAATTATTAGTTGTGTAGACATTTCAAAATGTTTAACGCCTGTAGTTACACTTTTTAACATGTCTTCTATATCATGTGTTTGGTCTTCATCATTCATTGGTATTCTCATTCTTTCATTAATTAAATAATGTCAAATAATTAATTAATTATTAATTTGTTCCTATGATCTAACCATCTTTTGTCTATTTGTCCTTGATCGCTATCATTAGTCCAATTGAATAATTTTGCCAATTATTTAATATTTGTCCTCTTGTCCTTATTCCATCCTAGGGGAACATAATAATTTAATTATTTGAACCCCTTTGTGGACTAAAATGTCATTCTCAGGATAAAAAAATAATATTTATCTATTTATCTTTGTCATTTTGCCTAAATTAATAAAATTAATTTAATTGGCTAATTGCTAATATGGGATTGAATTATCCATTTTTATTTCCAATTATCTAATTTCCTTTCTGATTTCTCTCCACTTTTAACTCACCTTCACTCTACCTCACTCTTCCACCTTTCAGTTATAGGACACAATAACCCAACTGAAATAACCCTAGACATAATAACCTAAGGTTAAGATATATGAGGACCATAATAACCCAAGTCAAAATAGCCTGTGGTCAAAATGACAGAAGAAAGAGCCAAAAAAAGTTGATGCAGTAAGTGGATTCATTATGTTCTTTTGTATTTATTGTTAAGGCATTGAAATATCACCCTAACTCAGGCATTAGGGTATACAGATATTTCATGCTAACATGGAAACCTTCTCAAGTTGTGGGTAGACTCTGATTGAGAAGGAGTCTCTGAATTCTAGGTCGGTTCCTATTGGATTTGGAATATCACTTGAAATAAACTTTGATTGGGAAAAGGGAAGAAAGAGAAACTTTAAAAATGAAATGAAAATGGGGTGATACACCAAAGCTGAACTCAGATTTATTTGGAATCTAACCTAGCATCCACAATGCACGTACTAATGAGATTGGCACTATCATTCACTGATCAACATATAGGTTAACTTATCATCACTATTAGGGTATAAACACAAAAAGTAATAATCTGTCAACAAACATACAATTTCTGCAAAAAAGGTTTGATTTTTTATCACTTAGAGGAGGAATTTGATTAATTCACTTCTCCTTTTTATAAAAACAAATAAACACTTAAATGCAAAAGATGAAAAGGATTTAACTCAATACTCAAAAAATGTATGGAAGATGGGATACTTGCATTATCTTCCTCCAAATTTGAAGATAGGTTACAAAACATAAGCCAAAGGCACAAAGGAACAAAAAAGTTCACTAAGTCCTCCCCAAAATCTTGAACCCCAAAAAAATTGATAAGGAAAATTAGTCTTATATCCTTCTAAAGCCTCAATTCAAAAATCATGCCCCCTAATTTAGCCTTCAAAAAAATCCAACTAAGCCCTTCAATTTTTCCAATAAACCCTAACTACAAGCCTCAAATTCAAAAATTTGCCACTAATCCTGCCCCTAATGTTGGTATTCTAAAATGAATATCCTTTACAAAATATACCAACATATTACATTTAATTTAGTTAAACTCAATATACACCAGCCTATACAAAATCTAAACTTAGTAAAAACCTAAGTCTAAGAATATAATTGCTGGTTACATAGCAAGGTCAAGATGACCACTATGCAACCCGCAACCCATGTGAAATATCTCTGAACTAATATGCAATGTGGCACTTGCATCTTCAAGGCACTAGCTGTCATATGCTTGCTGGAGTTAAGGCATTTACTACCTCTGTCACCAGACTTCAGATTCTTCAAAACTCTATTTTATTCTTGATCTTCGCACTTCATTAGTTTTTGCATTTGGGAAATTAGGGAAAAACTGAGACAGTAAACCCTAGATCATGGCAAAATTTTCCTCAGTTTTTACTGGTATGTTGAGGTTTACACTATGTCTTGAAGGCCTTTGGCTGTGATTGAGCTTTCTTTGACTTATTGGGCTCTAGCTAGCATATATCTTGAGCTTAAAGCTCAGGCTGAGCTGTGACTAGAACATGAGCTTGGTTGTGACTTATTTACACTCTGTGACTGGGAATGCTCCAGTGATAGCTTAGGCCGTGACTATCATATTTCAGTCACAACTTTAGACTGAGCTTTATGCTAGAACTCGGGTTGACCTTGAGCTCTGACAGTGAGCTTGAGCTATAGACTTTTGTTTCTTGATGAAGCTTGGCTTGTGACTTGTGAACTCGAGCTCATGCTAAAATGGTGGGCTCAACTTGAGCTTGGCTTGTGACTCGGGCATGCACTTGAGCTACCTCTGTGATTGTGGCTTAAACTTTGAGCTTCTTAGTTTGGCTTGTCACGAGCATGAAGCTCAGCTTGGACTCCTACAGAAGCTCGACTTAACTTGAGATAAGTACACCATGTCTTTTCCCTTTCTTCACTTCATTTGAAAGATTTGGCCGAGTTCACTACTATTTCATTGCAATGATTTTTTGGGGTTTATTGCTTGCTAAAAAGATGAAGAACTAAGAGTTGTTTACTTTATTTGATGCATCATTGCTTGTTAATACAATTTCCTTCTTTCCAGCCCGAGCTTTTGTGACACTCCAGTTGAAATTGGTTTGGGTTTCTTTTTCTCTTGATTTGGGGTGTCTTCTTGTTGAATGCCAATAGTGACTATTATTTTCTTTACCACTGTTGTCTTGCATACACTAGTTATTTTCACTGTAACTCATCTTATCTCCAGTTGTGTGTCGATACTCCATTACAATGGCCTTCCATCAATCCTCAGCCCAGGCTTCACTATGTCCACTATTGACTGACAATAGCAACCATGCTAGTTTTGAACTTACTCATCCTTGTCTAAACTGAGAACACCATGTTTGATTTGCAATGCTAAGCTCTTTGATTCATTATGCTCTTGAGATGAGAGAATGCTCAACTTAGCAATAATGACTTTAGTTTGTGAGGTTCGAGCACGGACTCGTGACACTCACAAACATAAAAGATGTAAACCTGAGATTGGATTATAGCAAATGCATCTCTCTTTACATGTAGCCCTATTACTCAACATGTATATTTTGGCTGGTTTTTACTTGATGTTAACCAGTGTTAGACTGTAATTAGTGCCTGACTATTTTTTTTAAAAAAAATTGTAAAGAAATAATAGTGATCAGTGCATAAAAATGATTTTTATTAAAATTATGAAATGCAACATTTGTTCAATATTTATGTCTATGGGGTCTGAGCACGAGCTCATGACACCCATCAACACACTCTGTAAACATGAACTTGAAAAATAATGCAATTTCTATAGAATTTGGCATTCAACACTGTACTTTGAATATGCAATTTATTATCACTGTTACCAGTCATTATCCTATAGGATTTTGGTATTTACATAATGGCTTTCTCTCTTTCTTGTACTTGTGAATTCTTTGAAAAGGAATGATCCTTCATTATAGTGCACAACACTTCATATGAATTCTTTGTCTTTATAAGCACAGACTATAACATCTTTTAATGCACTTTGGTATTGCA
Organism: Chamaecyparis obtusa; assembly: GCA_027943335.1. NCBI lineage: Eukaryota > Viridiplantae > Streptophyta > Pinopsida > Cupressales > Cupressaceae > Chamaecyparis > Chamaecyparis obtusa. The sequence goes on along the minus strand of BSBK01004569.1, from coordinate 750,580 downwards.
TCATCTTCTTCTGACTGTGATATAAAAATCAGTCAATTGAGCACTACATCTTTGACTCTATCAAGCTTAGAAACAACATCAAATTCATCTTGTTAGGTTAGTGAACATGATCAAAATATTAGTTTTGTGTGAATACCAAGTATGATGACATTTATGAATTAATATGAGTTTACTGATGGTGTTCACTAACCTAACAAGATCCTGTTGTTTCTGAAAAAGGTTTCTCATCTATAAGAACTAAGTCCCTTTGATTTAGATATCTGGTTTAAATATAAAAACAACATGCATAATGATGACCATAAATAGTAAAAGGTTTCATGGAGACATGTCCCTTTAATACTACTTTTCAGTTTATGTGGATGCATATTTTCTTATTGCATTGATATCACAGATAGATCTGGTTTAAATATAAAAACAACATGCATAATGATGACCATAAATAGTAAAAGGTTTCATGGAGACATGTCCCTTTAATACTACTTTTCAGTTTATGTGGATGCATATTTTCTTATTGCATTGATATCACAGATAGATGTACAGTTCTAAAAGATTGATTGTTGTATGATGTTTTATTTTCATGCATTTATTAGATCCAAATGGATCTAATACATTTTCACTCTCATGATGCATGACAAACCCTAAAGACCCCTAGGAGATGAAGACATGGATAGTGGACTTGAGGACCTGATAGACAAACTAGCCAACAATATGTAGATGACCAAGGCAATGCATGGGACCTTACTCATACTTATATCATGCTTTCTATTTTGCAATGTACTCTATTTTGACATGAAAGATGAAATATGAAAGAACATTTGTTTATTACATTCAGTTTGAATGCACAATGTAATGATCAACTTATGAATTTGAAAATTTAAATGTGATCAATACTTAGAGTACAATATAAAAAATTGATATGAATGCAATAATAAAATGTTAATCTACATCACCTCAAAAGTAGTAGTATTGAATAGATTCCTATATGCAATGTTTTCCTATTTATGTTCATCATCCTGCATGCTAAAAATTAGGGTAACAATTATGGTGACTTCTATTGGATGTTTGCCTGGTAGACATGAACTAAAGACGTTGTTCATTAGGCAATGGAGTTAGAAAACTAGAACTTATGAATGCAACCTTTATTGAAATGAAAATGCATCTAAACTAAGACTCATGCAACCTAAAGACCTAGTGTTGGACACCACTTATTGAAATAACCCTCAAAGAAAAGCTTGAGGTGGATCCCATTAACTAGAATCTGCAAGATTTCTCCATCTATTGTAGATAGCTGAAAGGCATTATTCTCTTTACATTCTGAAATGACAAATGGGCCTGACCAAAATTTGTCAAATTTATCATGTCGTCCTGGCCTACTTTTTAGTACATCCCATTTTAGAACTAAATCACCCTCCTTGAATTCCCTAGGTGTAGCCCTCTTGTCAAAAGACCTCTTGGTCTGATTCTGCCTCAGCTCCATATTCTTTAAAGCTTTCTTCCTTTCTTCTTCAAGTTGTAACAACTCAACATATCTTAGCTTAAGGGGATCTTCTTCTTCAAACAACAACATATGATCAACTAAGTGAAAAGCTAGAAACTTTGTTGAAATTGGCAACCTGGCCTCCTTACCATAAACCAGTACATAAGGTGAGCTTCCAGTGATCTATTTTGGAGTTATTCTATCCATCCATAAGGCTTCCTTCAGTTTTGAATGCCAATCTCTTTTGTTCTCTTGTAAAGTCCTTTTGATAATCCTTATAAGGTTTTTGTTAGTGGACTCTGCAAGTCCATTATCCTAGGCGTAATAGTTAGATGATGTATTCAGATAAATGTCATTCTTAACAACCCACTCTATTATTGTAGAACCAATAAAAGCTAATGCATTATATGAAATTATTGATTGAGGAACACCAAACCTAGTTATAATGTCTTCATAGAATTTAAGAACATTAGATCCAGTTAATTCCTTCAATGCAATGGCCTCAGTCCACCTTGTTAAATAGTCTATTGCAGTCAAGATCCATTTATGAACTACACTAGAATTAGGATTAATTAGACCTATAAAGTCCACTCCCCACTTGTTAAATGGTTGATCCATAATGATTGGCTTGAGTGGCAAAGCTGCCAGCCTTTGATTTCCTACAAACAAAGCACATTTTTTACATTTTCTTGCCCAAGAATGGGCATCCTTAAACAAATAAGGATAGTAATAACCAACTCTCAATATTTTCCAAGCTATGGTCTTAGGATTTAAGTGTCCTCCACATGATCCATCATGAAATTTAGATAATATTTTGCTTTGATCAGCAAAATCAATACATTTTAGTATCATACTAGAATAGTCCTTTCTATAAAGTGAACCATCTATTAAAACATAAGGAATGGATTGTAATCTAAAATACCTCCTTTTGTCTTTATCAAGATCAATTGGACATTGTCCAGTTTGTAGAAATCTGGTCATATCAGACAACCAAGTTGCTAAATTATCATTAAGTGTAGAATTACCTTGGAATAAGATAGCCTCTTCATTGGCTTCAGCTTCTTCTTCTTTTTCCATCTAGGCACACAAACCTTTGCCTCTAACCAACTTGGTTACATGGATATGCACATCATATTCCATAACCCTTGTGATCCATCCTGGTCTTTTCTCATTGACATCTTTGTTTAACATTAATTCTTTAATGCTAGGATGTGCAACCATCAAATGAATCTTATTTCTAGCAACCATATGTTTAAACTTCTTTAAAGCTTTAATAACAACAAGTACATGCTTTTCAACAAAACTATACCTTTTCTCATAGTCATCCATTCCTTTACTGAAAAAGGCAAGTGACTGCTCCTGATTGTCTTCATTCTTCTATACCAACATTGTTGAAATTGTATCATAGCCTGCATAAGCATATAAGATTAAATCCTTAGAAAAATTAGGATTAGATAATGTAGGGGTTGATAATAGGGCTTGTTTTATTTGTTCAAAACTTAACCTTCCCTCATTAGTCTATCTAAATGACACATTTTTCTTCAACATTGCATTTAATGGCTTCAATAAATTGGCAATATCAGGAATAAAGCACCTAACAAAAGTTATCCTTCCAATAAAACTCTGCAATCCTTTTTTGTTTTTTGGCAATGATAAGTCCAAAATTGCATGGATTCTTTTAGGATCTATGGTTGTTCCTTATTTTGACACTTGGTATCCTAAACATTTAGCCTCATGAACTACAAAAACTAATTTCTTAGGATTAAGAGAGATTCCAAACTTTCTCCATCTTTGTAGCACTTGTCTCAAATGGCCTATATGCTAGTCTGCAACTTTGTTGTAAATGGTGACATCATCTAAGTAAACTAGGAAAAACTTATACATCAGGTTTTTAAAAGCCATGTCCATAGCTTTTTGGAATGTGGCTCCTGCATTTGATAAACCAAATGGCATTCTTCTATAAGCCATGGTTCCCCATTTTGTAGTAAAGGTTGTTTTAAACTAGTCTACCTCTTTTACTAAAATCTGGTTATAACCATAATACCCATCAAGAAGGGAAAACCTTTTAGAACCAAAGACATACTATAAAATCTATTCCATTGATGGAAGAGGGTGTCTATCTTTCAGAGATGCTTTGTTAAGGTCTCTAAAATCAACACATAATCTAATCTCCCCATTCTTCTTTCTCACAGGAACCAAATTTGAAACCCAGGATGTGTGTTTAATTGGAAAACTTATCCCACTATCCAGTAGTTTATTCAACTCTTTAAGCATTAGGGGCTCTAATTTGGGGTTAACTGGCATTTGTCTTTGCCTGATTGGCCTGGAATTATGCTCTAATTCAATAGTATACTAGGTCAATTGGGGATCAAACCCTTTTAAATCAGCATAGTCCCAAGAAAATACATCATTATATTCTCTAAATAAAGCAACAAGAAGCTCTTTTTCTTGAGGAGAGTTAACTTTGCCAACCTTTAAAAATTTATCTCTGAATATCTCAACTTCCTCATAATGATCTTCTTTGATCAACATGTTGGTTTTGTTCCTCTTGAACTGATCATCAGAATTGAAGGTAGACTCCAAGTTGACCAGACCTTTAGGAAGCTTGTTTTTTTTCAGTTGTATAATCTGATCTTCCATTTGTTGTTTCACCTTGTTATCCTTGGGAACTGAAAAATCCTCTATTTCAGTCATAAAACTCAAAATCTGCTCATCAGTATTAAAAACATGCCAGTTAACATCATTATCTGGAATGGATGGCCTAACAACAATCTCAATATGAGACTAATTAGATATGACACCTTTATTTTCAGAAATAGAAACATGTGCACCAATAGTAGCTAACCTATCAACATGTTGATTTTTTCTTCTAGGCATAGAAATTAGGTTGAATGCATCAAAATCATCCAGAATATCAGATACTCTAGACTTATACAATTTTAGGATATCTCTCTTAACAACATTGCAACCTCTCACCTAATTGACTATTTATTCATTGTCCCCAAATGCCCTCAAGGATTTGATGTTTCTCTTTCTTCCCCACTCTAAGCCCTGGATCAAACCTTCATATTCAACCACATTGTTAGAACAAGGAAAAGACAATATGAATGTAGCATAAAATTTATCACCATTTGGTGACACAAGCATCACCCCTGCACCAACTCCAGGGTAATCTTTAAGAAACCCCCCCTTTAAGAAAGGTGTAAAAAAGTGGCGAAAGTGAGAAGGGAAAAAAAAAAAATTGGCAAAATTATTTTATTTTCAAAGAAAAAAAAATAATCTAAATTGGTGAATCATTGATGCTTCCTGAAAGTAGGTGGGACTATCTTGGCGAATATATAATAGTATTTATAACTACAAAAATATAAATTGGCGAATATAAAACAGTATGTATATTATAAAAAAAATACATTGGCGAATAGAAAATAATATTTATATTATAATAAATATAAATTGGCGAATATAAAAGAGTATTTATATTATAAAAAATATAAATTGGCAAATAGTTGTGGTGACTGGTAATAGTGTGGTGTGTGCATAGTTTCGGTAGGCTAAAAGGAGGGTCGATGCTGACAGTTATGAAGATACGTAATGGTCAGGTTGACGACATGCGTGACTTCGGTGGTTATGTTGGTAGGTTGCAGTTGAAGGCCACGAAGATACGCAAAGGATAGGTTGACAGTGTACGTGACTTTGGAAGTTATGATCGTAGGTAAGATATGGGGGTTCCGAGGCCACGTTGGCAGTCTGCGTAACTTAGCCGCAAAGTTGCAGTGACATTGATCACTGAAGTAAAATTAATGAGACTTAACGATGATAAGATTTTGATTAAAATCGTAAATATTCATTATCTTTCTTTTCGGAGCCAAGTGACATTATGCGAAAGTTTAATACGGCTGCCAAGTTGTCAGTTCAAAATTTAAAATCGCAGCTAGGATATGGTGGTTCCAAGGCAACGCCGATAGTTTGCATAACTTGAGTGGTACGATTATCCATTATCCAAGCCAAGATTTTGATTAGACATTAAAAAGGATAATTTTAGGAGATATGAGATTTGATTCAACATTTATTATTCTTCTTTTCGACTTCGAAGCCAAGTTACGCAGGACATTACAATGTCTGCAATTTTTCTTTATCGATATTCATTAATTTCATCTTGAATTACCACCTGACGTGAAACATTCCTTCAAAATTTATTGCAGCTGGCAAGTTGGTGATTATTTTCTTTATATACTCCTCAGTAGTGGAATTGCAGAGCATAGCATCTTTCTAAATTTCTAAATTTGGATGACAAGTTGGTGATTATTTATATTTTCTCAGTGCTTTCACAAAATGGGTCTTCCAGTAGTTGAGGGATCATCAAATGAGAACCTAGAACCTGTTATCCAACCAACTTTGGATATGGAGGAGGAGATTCAATAGGATGTTCTCAGTCATCTAATGTCTGCAGCAAGGGATCATCATCATGCTACCAGTTACACCGGTTACCTGAGTGACATGTTTGAACTTGAAGTAGAACATGACAAGGCAGAGTTGCAAGCCATTTTTGACGATCATGACTTCGACCAGGAGGAGATGAATCAGATGATCCCATTATTTGCTGCTTTGCGCATCAACTAATCTTTTTTTCTTTGTGCAATGTGGATCTTACGACTTACTGTTATGAAATTTTTTGTTAATTGTTACTTGTAAGTTGTAATTTGTAAATACGAAATAATCGAATGTAGTTTTCATTTTGGTTTTGAAAATGGTTGGTCCACAGCCGTTCAGAACTTCAGTGAAATGTTGAATCAGTGAATCAGTTTAAGTTACCAGTATTATGTATATAATATATTGTATACCAGTTTTTGAATTAAATAGTAATACTGTAGTCTGTAATTGTAATACTGTATAGTAGTATACAAATGAAACAATGAGAAGTCAGACGACTCTTTTTCAAATAGTGTTAGTGGTTCCAAAGTTACACCTGACTGTTTTGTAGCTTCTCAATGTTTAAAACTTTAATTTATTATGATGGTTTTGAAGTTACGCCTGGCTGTTTCGTAGCTTCTCAACGTTTAAACCTTTAATTTATTATGATGGTTTCGAAGTTACACCTGGCTATTTCGTAACTTCTCAACGGTTAATTTATGATGGTTAGGGGTTCTGAAGTAACGCTTGGCTATTTCATAACTTCTCAACATTTAATTTAATATGATGGTGATGTGTTTCAAAGTTACACCTGGCTGTTTCTTAGCTTCTCAACGTTTAAAATTTTAATTTATTATGATGGTTCCGAAGTTACGCCTGGCTGTTTCGTAGCTTCTCAATGTTTAAAATTTTAATTTATTATGATGGTTCTGAAGTTATGCCTGGCTATTTCGTAGCTTCTCAACATTTAAAACTTTAATTTATTATGATGGTTCCGAAGTTACACCTGGCTGTTTCGTAGCTTCTCAATGTTTAAAACTTTAATTTATTATGATTGTTCCGAAGTTATGCTTGGCTGTTTCGTAACTTCTCAATGGTTAATTTATTATGATGGTTAGGGGTTCTGAAGTAACGCTTGGCTGTTTCGTAACTTCTCAACATTTAATTTAATATGGTGATGTGTTCCGAAGTTATGCCTAGCTGTTTCGTAGCTTCTCAATGTTTAAAACTTAAATTTATTATGATGGTTCCAAAGTTACGCCTGGCTATTTCATAGCTTCTCAACGGTTAATTCATTATGATGGTTAGGGGTTCCGAAGTAATGCATGGCTGTTGCATAACTTTGTAAGGGGTTGAAAAGTGAGAGACGTTCTAATAGAGACTAAGTTCCCACGTGGAAAGTGGGAACTTTCAACTTGGGAAGTACAAGTGTCATCATTCATGCAGCATGCCAGGCTGTGTCGTAACATCTCAAGGTTTCATTTTTCTGGTCAGTTTAATGACTAAGGGCCAAAGCCCCTGATTTGCAGGTAGCAATTTAATCTAAGTTGAGATAGGGTATTAGGGACCTAGGGTTAGAAACTTAGAAACTTAGATGTATCGTTGACAGTGACACTTATTTAAATTCTGAAAAAGGTAATTACTAATTTCATGCGTGTGTGACTGTGCTTGATCAGACATTGAGATTTTAATTTTTAATATAGTAGGTGGCCTGGTGGCTGGTACCTTGGTTGTACTTGTGAGTTGCTTGTTACTTGTTAGTTATTATTATTAAATACAGTTCACACTTCAGAGCATTCATAATTTCCAAAGTCAAAGAGAAACCAGAGAGTTTAGTACTTCAAAGAATGGCAGAACAAGGATCTTCTGATGTTGTTACAGTACCAAAAAAGAGTGCCATTGTGCATTCAAGAACAAAGAGGCCAAACATATACGTTGAAGAATGGATGAAACTATTGCCTAGATCCTCAAATTTGCAATCAGCTAACACTTATGAATGGAGGGACCCTTATGCGTTCTGCAGGGATGTTGAATGCCCAAACACGACTGGGTATGAGCTCTTCATGTTTTTCTATAACAATAGAATTAGAGGCCCTCCTATTTCAAACCCATGGGAGAGGAACTTGGCAAAGTTGATAGTACCTGAGGTATTTTTGGATGTAGACCTCATCAAAGTGTTAATTCAAGCATACAATCCAATGACACAAGCTTTCCACAGGCATGACAAGTCTATACTCTGCATGTTAGATAGAGTGTCTTTTACTCAAGCTTTCAACCTTCAGGGACCTATGAGCGTGGATATTGACCTAGCAGGAGAGGAGGCCCTGTTTAATAGACATAGAAATTACTACCATGGAAAGGTTATGAGGAGGCATATTCATAGAGAAATCAAAGAGGCATGATTGTTACCTAAGAAGGTTGCAGATTCATTTGATATTGAGCTTTTCTTTACCTATTTCCAGAATACCATCTATGGTCTACACAAAGTTCTTGGACTAGATGGAGGTTTGACAGTGACTGCTGACATTTTTGTCATGGCTACAGATGTTCAAGATCAGTACACCAACAAGGAGTTTGATTATGTGGGGCACATAATCAATGTAATGCACTCTGAGTTGATGAATGCAAAGACTAATTTGAAAAGCTTCAAGTTCAATCACTACTCCATGCTGATGCACCTGATCCTCTATTTCAATATTGGCTACATCAACCCAGGGTTCACCGATGAGACCGAGAATGAGGGAGGAACTGTTCCGATTCATCTGTGGACCAAGGTATGGGATAGAACTTACCCTTTCTCTAATTCCATTGCTTTTTTTAGTGATTTTGTGGATCCAGTAATGAACATGTTAGGTATTGTGAGGGATAGATTTCCTTTACTTGTTAGAAAATTGCTTAGACCCTTAGCATTTAATATGGACAATGAAAATTATGAGAATGACATCAAGCACAATTGGGGTGATATGTTTTTTTTTGAGAATTTTACTCTTATAAGAGTGTATGCTTTCCCTCAACCTCCACACATACTTCCAACATTTGTCCCAGAAAGATTGGCAATAGTAGAATTCTTGTGGTAGCTTATCATGATGGATAGAGAGCACTTAGGCCCTAAAAGACATAAGGGAACCTTTCTGGTAAGAAGGTTCCAAATAGGGGATTTCTCTATAGGTAAAGATGCTATGGACCAAATCCATGAATTCCTTAGACAATTCAGATTGCCCTATAGTAAAGCAAGGATGTATGACCCTAAAGACTTCGTTAGAGGAGCATTGAGAGAAATGAGGAATCACAATTTGGCTCTAAATCAGCCTATGGCAGAGGAGGATGTTATTAGAAATATTTTTAGCAAAGTTACCTGTCAAGAGAGAACCTGTAAATGGGAAAATATTGTAAGGGTAGAGGAACAATTGAAAAAGGTAGACCCTACCTTCCCCGGTTTCTTTCCTGATCTCAAATACATGAATAAAATTGAAATGTGTTTAGAGAATTACAAAGATATTATGTCTAAATTGCCAGACATCCCTGAGGAGAAGGAGGAGGATAGAATAAACCCTAAAGAATTTGAACCTGATGTGGAGTTTATGGGAGAAACAGAACAAGCTGAGCCATCCACATCTGAGTAGTGGCCATCAAAGAAACAAAAGTTGATGAATGTACCAGAAAAGGCCAGGCAAAAGGCACTACAAATCCTGCCAGGTAATAGCCATTACTTTGCTGACTTAAGACAAAAATTTTGACATCAATGGCAGATGAGGGAGAAAAGGCCGTAGATGAGTTAGAATTGGTTGCAGCTAGATTGGATGACAGGGTCATCCAAGCTAAAGATTTTATAGATGATGATGAATTCATCAAGTCCGTTGAGTTTAAAAGTTTTCTCTTTAGAGTTAAGTAGAATGAATTAACACTATCTTTGAAACCAGGGGAATTAGAGGAAAAAACTGTTCAAATGATTGAAAAATTACAGGCCTATGATCCCAATAGTGAAACATTAAGTGTGGAGGAGGCAAGAGATCTAGTAAAGAGAAGTGGCATGTTGCTGATCCCTGGATGGGACTTGGAGTCCTCATTCCTAATTGACCAAATCAAGAGGCAAGATAAAGCTGTAGCTTATCAAGCTTTTGGCCCTGATGGACTCACGAGGGGTTCTGGATTCAATATAGACACTAAGACACTAGCAGTATGGTGTGTGGCCCCAAAATCTAGTAAGCCCAGATTGGTTGACATCCAAGACACCGCACAGGGTAGCCAATTAATATGGAGGTTGTAGGACACTACAGGATCAGAGATAGCATATCTCTTACACCATGCATCCTCCATGAATAAAGTAGTGGTTGAGGACTTGGAGAATAGGCTAGCCAGGACATTTAGAGATTATGTGGCAACTAGAAAAAAGTTTGAAGAGGAACTGAAGAATAATTATTTACAGGATAAGACTGTGAAGGAGCTAAAAGATGAAATAAATACTCTAAAAAATCATTCCAGGGCATTTATAGAGGTCTGTGATGCAGGGGTCCAAACTGAGCATGAGGGGGGCTTAGCTACAAAACTTGCAACAGAAAAGATAAATGAGGAGAAGAATGAGGCCATCTTACAGTCCCTGTTAGATATTCTGCAACATAGAATAAATGTAATTAAAGATAAATTTGATCTTGTTTTTAATGCTTATGGCAAGTTGCCAGAATTATAGGAAGAAGTGGATAGCTATGTACAAATTTTAAGTGGGTATCATGCAACTTGGTCTACCAGAACACCACTTTTTGATAGATTGGCATTTGCTCAATCTTTGAGAAGTGATATTCCAGAGATAGTTGTGAGGGTTGGTGAGGAGATAGACAGAATTAAAGCCATATTACCACTTTTTAAGGGTAAGGCAAATTTGATAGAGGCTAAGATAGCCATGCTCAGCTCCTATTCCAACAAGTTTATCCCTTCCATTAAGAATGGGGATGGAGCCATAAAGAGCCTTGATAAGTGGAGGTCAGATGTTGATCTTTTATTGCCTAAGAAGGAGGCATTTTTAGGTGAGGGGAATAATGTTGATTTGGAGAGCTTCAATAAAACCCTGGATGAAGCTATTAAGGCATAGACAAATCTCACTAGGTTTCTAACAGATGTCAAAGCAATTACAGATGCCATGTGGGGAAGACAAAAAGCACAACTGCAGCTCATCTAGGACTTCAATTGGCCGTCAGAGGAAGAAGTAACTACATGGGATGAGCTAACAAAGGCCAAGAAAGTTAAATCCACTACAATTGACTTGGACATTTTGGATGATGAGTAAGGAGGACATCTGGAGCACCTAACACCTGAGCTCAGAATACAGGGATGATAAGCTATCATTTAAGAATGGTGTAAGTTAGTCGGAATGGCAGTCACCATATCTTGTTGTAACAGTAGCTATCATGAATACTCATAGACAAAGGTGTTAGTTATCAGTGATCTAGGATGCAGAATAGGCCAAAACAATTTTGTCTTTCCACCACCTGAGGGCTCATTGTATTTTTTCTTTTATTGCTTTATTTCTTATGCTTTTTAGGTTTGGGGTTTTCAACCATCCGAAGCTTGTTGCATTCCCATTCATGAGGGAATTCCAAGATGGTTGAAATGAGGTATAAATAGAGTTGAAGACTCATTTTTGGGATAGAGTTGAAAGATAATAGAAAAATTTGAATAGAATTGCTTTGAAGTAGACTTCTAAGTTATGTGTCTGACCTTCTGAGTAATTGAATTTTGAATGTAATTAGCGAGTTGATTTTAATACAAATACACTGCAACTTTTGCCATATATTGTTGTTGTCTCTTTACTTTTATCAGTAATCATTAGAAGGTAATACAGTAATACCTGCCTAAGTATGTGGAGCTCAAAAATGAAGGACTATCCTATCCAATCCTCAGAGTCAGCAATTAGGTCTTTCTCATGTTTGAATTAGTCTCAAGAAGCATAGTCTGAAGTAACCTTTCAAAAATTTGATTCATGCAAGAAAAATCCCTAACATAGCTCATTCATTGGCTCAAGTCAACTTCAAGAATCTCAATTCTAATTAAGTAAATGCTTAGTATTAGGAAATTAGGTAATTGACAAATAATAAATTGACGATGTTGGTAGTATTTTCAGTTTTCACAATTGTTTTGAGAATTTCCTGCAATTTTCCTCCTGAAGGCCTGAATTTTGATCAAAATGTTAAAACCCTAAGTGCTAGGTTGAGATATGCTCTAAAAATCCATTAAACCCTAGAAAGGTGTTGGCACTTCAATTTTTCAGTATGTCAATCTTGTGAAATTTTTATAAAATTGAAGTGTGCATAAGTGTTAAAAGATTGTGATATTTTTGCTACAGAAAACCCACAAAAAATTTGGCAAATTTATCAAGATTTTCCCCCATATCCAGCCAGCCCTAGTTAAAGTTCAAGTTTGAGGAAAGCCCTAAATATTTGCCACTTTCATAAAAAGCCTAGGTCACTATTTTCATTTCTATTTGAGTGTTACTTTTTGAGTCACTTAGGTTCATAGAAGAGCACATGCGTTTATTTTATCATCACGCGGGGGTCATATCTTTATTTTCCCTAAGTCCAAAGGCCCGGTGATATAAATAATATGTCTTAAGTCCTGAATACCTCATATTCTAATGTTTCAGATGTCATTCAGCTTTGAATCTTTAATGAAGATCTAACGGCAGTCGTGTGTTCACATGGAATCTTTCCAAGCCATGCGAACATAAGACTAACTGTTGATCTTACAATGAAGCCTAATGTGGGAACAAAGTGGGGCCGCTGATAGGTATCTCACAAGTGGTGACTTTTTATTTGAGATGGTGGGGCTAGTGTCAGAAGGATCTTCAGAGCTGAAAGTAACAAAGGAAAGATCGAACGGCTATCGTATAATCTCATAGGATCTTAGAGGCCTATGCGATCATGCGACCAACCGTCGATCTTACATAAAGACAAGTGCAATTCTCAGGTGGGACCACCGACAGCTCTCTTCACAAGTGGCAATTTTTCATTGGCTAAAAGTAGTGGGGCCAGTAACTCAAAAGGATGCTGATAGTGGTTGCATGCTAGCATTTTTTCATATGATCGTATAGGCTATTTTTAAGTTATAAGATCATGCGACTAACTGTTGTTCTAACAATAAAGGTTGCAGGGATTGCCGCCAGTGAAAAGACTGGTATGACTATTTTTCGTATGATTGCATAGGCCTTTTTCACACTATGAGATCATGCAAACAAACCATTAGATGATATGCTAGTAAGAATCGATGGTCCTAATTCAAACTGGAGATAAAGTGACGCAAATTTCAAGTTTCCCATTGAGAAGTGACAGTTCATTTTTTCAGAGGAGTAATGGTTGAATCGTGCTGAATAAATTGCTGAGGTGAGTGTTTTAATTGTTTGTATATCAGAATTCCGTGCACTCTTAGAAGCACAAAGAGATCAAAAAATTGTAGAGACCCAAGCGTGAAGAATTGCAAGGACTGGTTGTTGTCTCTCAGTGATTTCCTAGAAAAAAAGGTTTGTAAAATACTTATATGATTTGCTTCCCTACTAAAAGAATCATAGTCCCATAGTCTGTATATCTTGCAAAGGTTTTTTAGCATAAACCCTAAAATGGCACCAAGGAAATAATTGTCTAGTAAAATTGAGTACAGTGAAAGAGATTTGCATGAGGATTTATTGCAGTTACTTCCTGGCTCTACTACTAACCTAGTGAAAACCAAGATTCTGATTCCCAAAGACCCTAGGGTAAAGGTAGCGGATGGTCTATATGACATAGCACATTTTATTAGGGAGGCCAAAATTGGTACAATCAATGCAAATGGTGACCCTAATATCACTGGCTTAGAGTTATTCAAAGTGGGTTTTAGTCAGAGAAATACCCCTCGCCCTGCAAGCAATATATGGCAGTCTGACCTGGGAAAACTTGTGGTACTCGGTGTCTTTTTACATGTTGATTTGATGACCCATGTTGCAAACAGTTATGACCCAATCACTAGGGAGTTTAGGGATGCAAAAGGAATGTTATTGATCAAAATTTCTGCTGAAGAGATTAGGAAGGTGTTTAGGTTAAGTGAACCCTCAGACAGTCTAGAGAATATTGATCTTGAAGAACTAAAGCAAGTGTATGATGCACAAAGAAACTATTTCAGAGGCAAATTATTGAAGGACTTTTGCACCAAATTTGGGAAAATGGTTATCATGGGACAAAACACACAGGAGCCTTTTATGATAGAATGTTTTGACTTCAGGGCTAAGGGAGCATATTGGTCATTATGTCAAGTTTTTGGAGAGGATGTCAGTGAAAGGATGCCAATACATTTGATGTGCATGGTGATTCAAATTCTACACCCACACTTGTCTATTACCTTTGATTTTGCTCCATTTATTGCTGAATTAATCCATAATGGATTTGTGAAGATTCAAAAGAATGAAGATGATAGGCTTTTCTACTGGTATTCTTTCATAATGTACATGTTTTTGTTTAAAGGAGCAAACTATTTTGAGCAAGAAATGGAGTTGGTAAGACACAAGGATGGTGAAGATATGCCAATCCAATTGTGGAGCCTCACAATGACTTGGGATAAAAGGGATCACAGTTTCACAAATTTTGATAAATGTTTTGCAGCCAGACTCAGGAAGTTGTTTGTCCAAGACAACCCAAGAATCCTAGTAGCATTGGCACAGCTCATTAGGCCAAACCAGTTTGCTAAAAATTTGAATATTATACACAATTGGGGTGATGTCATTTTCTACAATGTATCAACTGTCATCAGGTTGTATGGTTTCAGGGGAACCCCTTTTGTATTGCCTTATCATGTACCCCTTAGGATTGGAATCGTGAAATTTATTAGGCAATTAGGAGATATTGAAGAGTGTGCCCTCACTAGAAAAGGCAAGGGAACTCTGTTCCCAAATGTTACCATTGCCCACCAATTCATAATTACCAAGGGTGGATGGGTTCACATAGATAAAATCATGGCTCCATACCATATGGCTACTGCAATTGCTAGGACAGCAGACCCTGAGGGGTTTTATAATGAGATGTTTAAGAAGAGAGCCAAATGTGCCATGGTTAACCACATTTTTAACTTTCCTAAAGATATTGTCAAAAATACCCCAGAGTTACAGGAACAGGAGGTTAGGAAAGAAAAATGGCTGGTGTACAAAAAGACATTGGATTTCATCTGACATTTTGATTCTGGATGGGACCCCCTAAAGAGCATAACTCCAATGGGCAAGAAAATAGATACTCTCATGAATTGTTTCCAAGATATCTTTTAGACCCTGAGTGAAAAGAAGGAAAAGGTGATGAAGGATGACCCAAAAAGGGCTAAACAGTTGTTGAGAAAACCTATATTTGCAAAAGGATTACCCCCAAGGAGGTACATGGTACAAAAGAAGACTGGTTACAATGTTGTAGTACTAGAGCAAAGCCAACAAAGGAAGACGGATAAAAGGGATGTCCCATCAACTTCACAACAAGTTGAGAAACAAAAGGAGGTTATAGAGGTCCCTGACTCTCCTCATCTTCAAGCCTCTGAGGATGTAACTGATTCTCCACCCCCATCGAAGAAACAGAGAGTGGAAGAAAGACATGTTCATGTTGAAGAATATTACTCTCCATCACAGTCACCTCTAAACATTTTGGATGACCAGGAGGTTATAAAATAGGTACAGCAAGTAGATGCTCTAGGTCAAATCTTTATGACCTATGAAGAAATAAATGAGGGAGTGCCAGAGGCACCAGAAGAGCTCAAGTTGGATTTAACAGCAGGGGAATTGGCAGGTACAAAATTAGACCTTGCAATCAAGCAAGCCTGTCAGGAGTTTTTGGCTGATGATGCTTTTGTTAAAACTAGGGCTTTCATGCAATTTCTTTGGAAATTGAACATCAACCAGTTTCAAGAAATTTGTGAGAAGAGACATGAAGAGAATCCAGAGAAGGATTTACAAATCATAGAGGAGGAAGTGAAAATAGAGATGACTGCAAAATTTAAGCAAATCACTCTGGAATAGGGAAGAGATATGGTGAAAGTATCGGGAGTACTAATCCTTCCAGGGTGGGATATAGCTGATGTGGTGGTTTTTGACACAGTCAAAAAATAGACCACTCCTTTCCACAAGACTAAAGAGGAAGCAGGATAGGCTATCAAAGGGGTCACTTTCAGTGACAATCACCAGGCTTTGGTAATGTGGTCCCTAAGAAAGAATGAAAATAACAGGGGAAAACAAATTGTCAGAGATGACCTTTCAGGGAGTCTAATTGTAAAAAGGGTTACTGATACTTCTTTGGTTGAAGCATCAGGTATGGTAATGGCCACAGCACAATTAACAGCAAAGGTGGCAGAAAAGGAAGCCAAAGAGAAGGAAGAACTCACTGCCAAGTTGGAAGCAGTTTTGAAGGTTTATGGTGAGTTGAAACAGGGGATTCTTGAAAGAGATACTTTAATTGTAGATTTGAAGAAGAGATTGGGGGAGCATGGCCCACTGCAATTATCAGAGCAGATGCAGATTGCTTCCTCCCCTACTGGGCCTTCCTCTTCAAGCCCTATTATTGAATTTCCTCCTTCTCCTCTTCCTCCTTCCACTGACGAGAAAGACATTGATCAAAAGGTAAAGGAGAAATATGAAAAGAAAATAAAGGATGTTTTTTCACACTTTTTTGAAAAGGTAAGACCTAAGGAAGTATATAAAACTACAAATCAATTGGCAGTTGTGTTAACATCTTTTCAGAAAGAAGCAGCTACTGTGGACAAGATTTTGGAAAAGTGGGTTACAAGGAAAGATAATTTGAAATTATTTTTTGATCAAATTAAGGACAAATCTATTGTGGATATAGAGCTAACAAACACTTATAGGTTTGTTAAGGATCTTTTTTATTTTGAGGTAAATAGGGCAAGTATAAGAAGAAGATCAAAAATCTTAAGGGTAAGATACTTCCAGGATGATTTTCAAATTTTTCCTGGTCTCATTAAGGTAGATGGGGTAATTAAAGATAAGGATCAATGGACGGAGCAGATAGATAGACAAGTATTATCTAAAATAGACTCCATTTTAGATACAAATGATAATATCCCATTCATACAACTTGTCGAGATCCTTCAAGATGCTAGGATGCATTTTGCTAATGTCAGAATAGAGGTTCACTACTTGGTTGCTGAGTGGAACAAACTATTACCAAAGAAGGATGAAGTCCTTGCCTTTCATTGGCTGAGTGAGGAGACCTATATGACTTTGAAATCAACATATCCCTCAGAGAGTTCAAAATAAGAAGAAGAAGCATCAAATGAGGAGGCAGCAGGTGGCAGTGTTCCAAACCCTCAAGATCAAAGCCAACAAGGATAAAGTCATCAAGCAGTTATCATGAGCATGGCTATTACACCTAGCAGAAGTTGAACTACCCTTGGGAGTTACTACAAGATTTTTGGTGCTCATTTTAACGATCCATTTTAAAGTTTTGTAACGAGAATTAGAAAGTTTTATTTTCATTTTTTGTCCTATATGAATGCTCCTTTCTTGTCTTTTCTAAAACGATCCGAAGCTTGTTTGCAATCCTTATTTTCTATAAAAGGATTACCAGGATCAATGAAAAAGGACCGAGAACTTGATCAATTTGACTAATAAGTTTCTTGAGTCTGGGATATCATAGACTATAATAGGCATATTTTCTATAGAAGACAGTATCTTTTGGTTCAAGTTATTTTTAGAAGGTTACATTGTAAAGCATTTTCTGAGCATGATATAATATAGCATTTGAATATAATCCAACATTTATATCTCTCCTTGAGTATCTCTCTTTGAATTATGAATTGTTCTGATTCATTGCATGAATAATCTTTGTGTGTATGTTCATATTTCTCAGCTCTGATCTAGGATCAGATTAAATAAGCTTTGAATATAACATAAATTCTCTGAATTTTTTCTTAAGGATATACTAGTAAGTAGTGTGAATCTAGGAACCTTTGATAAAATCTAGGATATACTAGTCAGCATGTGCACGTTACTAACAGACCACCGGTAATGTTCTGAAGTAACGTTGGGTTGTTTCGTAACTTCTCCACGGTTAAGTGGTTAGGATGCTAATGGGTTCTAAACTTCCAAAGGACTCCCGACTAACGGCGTGCGTAACTTCGGAACACTTTGTCAGGAATAGTTGGTTTACGAAGCTTCGCGAGGGTTTGTTGGCCATTAGTGTTGGTGGTTACCAAGCTGTGATGAAGCATCTGGTAGAAAGGCGTAACTTCAGAAAGGTTAATCAATTACAAGATTAAATAGCTGAGAGGTTACGAAAGGTTTTGTGCGGGACTTCGCAAGGTTATATCAAATTACAAATTTCTTGAACATTCTACAATTACAAAAATCATATATATCCCTAGCACCTGCTATTATGGACAAAGAGGGACATTCTAGTTTATACAATCTACATTACAAAAATCATGAATTCAAAATTTCAAATTACAAATTACAAAAATCATGAACAATACTTATTACTTGTACCCTTAGGCTTGTAGCTGAATATGAGTCAATTAATAAATTGTCAATAAATTAATAAATATTCAGAATCAAGTCCAATTCCATTATCAATTTATCCAACAAGTACAGTAATAAGTATATAGTGTATAAAATTATAAATACCTATTAACCGAATGCTAATTCTAAATCACTTCACAGTTCACTCTTCACTCAGTGTCAGTGAGCAGTCCACCTCACCCTCTTCTATATCCCACATGGAATCTAGCTCCTAAAATTGACTACTACTACTAGCAAGAGGTTCTTCTTCATTCTGAATTGGGTATTAAAAATCAAAAAAATCTTCATCTTCATTCTGAGTCTGGGACCAAGATCCATCGTTTGTCTCTGAACCACCATGTTTTGAAGTAGTGTTCAAAATCCCTTGTCTTTCACGGAGGGAATTCCAAATTGCCAATGCCCTATCATAAGGAAAGTCTGTAACATTGTACTGAGTTACAAACAACCTCAAGCAAGTTTCCAAATTTCTATCTAGTTTGTTTCTGATCTTTGATTTCAAAAACCCCAATGCACTGAAAACTCTTTCA
This sequence comes from Chamaecyparis obtusa, assembly GCA_027943335.1. Taxonomy (NCBI): domain Eukaryota; kingdom Viridiplantae; phylum Streptophyta; class Pinopsida; order Cupressales; family Cupressaceae; genus Chamaecyparis; species Chamaecyparis obtusa. The sequence goes on along the minus strand of BSBK01004569.1, from coordinate 731,643 downwards.
TCTTCCACTGACCCCAATATCATTGTTTGAATAAATCAGCAAGTTTGAAATATTCTGATATTGAATCACGCAGTACTTCACTCTGCTCTATCCTTTTCCAAAGCCTGGTTATTGCACTAGGTTGAAATGGATTCTCCAAGTTTAACTGTAATTTCATACATGATGCAAATTGTCTACATTGTTTTTTAAGAATAGCTGAATCTATAATTCCATCAATTGGTTGTCCATTGCAATCTGCATGTTTTGAAAACTCTCTGATCAATTCATCAATTTTTTTATGAAACATATGAGCATCATGTTGTCTATCTCCGATGTTTTTCCAAAAATGAGGAAACACACAACCCATGGCCTCAAGAATTTCTTCTCTAGGGAATCTTTCACGAATCTCACTTGAAAGTTGGTAGGAAATTGACTTCAAATTCTCACTAACAGATTTAACAAACATGTCAAAATCAGCCCTTTTAACTGGAAGTAGTCTGCCTCGCTTGCCCGTCTTAGATTGGTGCATTGGTATTTCATATCCTTTCACAAACACACATAAATCATTTTTTGCATTGAATTGAAAAAAATTCTCAGCATGATTCAAATCTGTAATTATTTGCCACTTGAAAAAATTTGGGCTTTGAATTGTTATCATATCTGAGTATAAATTATCTAGGGCAACGCATGTCATTTTACGTAAATCTGAGTACTCATGGATATACATAGTCCTATCTTGGGCTTTCTTAACAAGCTTGTTCATTAAATCCAGCATGGGGAGAAGACTGGCTAAAGTTAATAGAGTCTCTATATCACTTAAATTATGTAACAAATCAGGAGCTTTGTCTACTGTGAGGCGTTGCTCATATATTACTCTGATCAAGGATTGATATTCTGTTAGAACTCTTTCTACTGGTCCATGCAAAGAGATCCATTTGGTCTCAACATCCTTGAGAAGCTTGTTTCCTAGTGTTACTCCCTCTGAGAAAATCTTAAATTCTGCAAAATGTTTAGGACTTCTGCAGAAGTAAGAGTATATGTCACGAACTAGATCTTCAACTTTTGACACTGTAGGAAAATTGCTTACAATTTTATATGCTAAATTCATTCGATGGGCCATGCAATGTATGCCAAGCATGTAAGGTGCAATACTAGTTTGTAATCTTGCACAGAGACCATTCCTTTGGCCTTGCATTACTGCAGCTCCATCAGCTGCAACACACACTAACTTCTTTCCAATTGTCAAATCATCCATACTAGCAACTTCATGCAAAGCATTCTTCACTTCAGAATATAAGTTTTCTGCTGTTGAATTGCCCCTCATTTTAGGAACGCAAAGTAGATGAGCTTGGCGGACATGTTCTTTTACTATATACACATGCATACAAATCCAAGTAGTGTTATCTACTATAGTAACTTCATCTATGGATAATGAAATGAATCTGGACTGTTTTACTTTCTCCTGTAAATTTTGCTTTTCCACCTCAGAAAGATAGTTTTCCATTTCCCATCCAACGTTTGTTGACCAATGTGACATGGGATAGTGAGGAACTTTCAAAAAAGATAATAAATTACCATATTCTGAGAAGTCTCTCATAGGATGCCCTCTGGACATAATATGAAAAGCAACACTCATCAGAATGGTCTTTGCCAGGTTTGCTTCATTGGCTGCATGTTTAAACCCAACCTTGATTGGATTTTCACTACTAGCAATTACTGCCATTCTCTTGTTATGCTCTTCATATTCTATGGCATACTTAACATTAAGACATTCTTCCTTTGATTTCCATCTCACTACTGATATTTCTTGTCCGTCTATGGTCTGTTTTTCATAAACCTTACCAATATGCTTTTCTATAGTGTCAAGCTTTAGCTGCAACTTCTTCTCTCTTTTAAGTTTCCAGGTACAAATCTTACACCTGCATTATTTTGGTTGTTCATCATTGCTTAGGACTGGTTCAATGAACCAGTACTTTTCTACCCAATCAACCTTAAAATTTCTTTCCATTTCCCACTCCCGCCCCATTTTTACTTCCCTTTTTCTTTCCTTCCTACCAACATTATTATTATTTTCATTGCTACCATTTTCTTCCAACTAGTTCTGCATATCCCTTATAACATCTTCTCTTGTGCCACCATTATTATCCTCATTTGATGCATTTTGATTTTCATTTAACTCAATGACAACCCCGGCTTGTGGTACTAGTACTGGTGAGCTACTGTGAATGGATTTTTCACTCGCAATTGTAGATGTTGATGGAGCAGAAACATTGCCAACTCCAAAGAAAGCCTTTATGATAGTATCGTTAAGTTTTGGGCATTTTGATGGCCTCCCAGGCCCTTCACTACCCCGAGGAGTCTTACCCTTGTCTAGCTTTCCAATCTCTTCACTGCCCTGAGTCTCAACCTCCCCTGATATCTAAATACCTTCAGTAATAGTAGCCTAAGGATACTCAATCTCAGCCTCAGGATAGTCACCCTTGTTTGACATCTTTACCCAATGACCTCTCACAAGTCACTAGGATTCTAGAGGATTCTAGCCTCTACTGTGAATTGTGAAATGTGAAGTTGAACAAATAATTGTTTACCTTTGTCCTGCTTCCTCTAATTTTCAACTCTCTGAAATGTTGAATCCTCTATTTACTGTTGCAAGATTGTTATTTGTAAATCTGGCCCTCCAGGTTTCGGCTCCAAAAATTTGTAACGACACATGATAAGACTACTTCTAAGTTTTCTAAATTTGATTTGAATTTATATCAATCCATGATACCAAATTCCAAATTTCCAATTTTTAAAATCATGGGCTTTTGGCGAAAATGTGCTGAGTGCCAACCTGATCAATGCTATGTTTGGTGAAAAATTAAATATACATGGTGAATAATTAATTAATGGGTTGGTGAAATACATCGTGGACCAATAAAATAATTAATTAATGGGTTGGTGAAATACGTCGTGGACCAATAAAATAATTAATTAACGGGTGGTGAAATAGGTTGTGGTTAAGATAACAATATGAACCATTTGGCTATTTCAAATTTTATATGCAATTCATAATTAATATTGCTGGTGAATAAGAGACCGTTAAAAGAACCACATCACATTAATTATAGGCAAATATGATGGTCAACAGTGTCAAACAGAAAATCTGATTGGCGATTCCAATTAATATTCAGTGGTTACCGTGTCAAGATTGGGTGAATATTTGCCAGGGTATACCTGCACAATTCCCTAATTCCACGAGACATTATTCCCAGAATTTTCCAAAAGGTGAATATTCACCACTAAAAATTACCCTGACCAACTCCATCCTCATTTCTAGACCGATCAAAATACAAATCCCAAAGCTAATTTGATAGTTTTGAATCATAATCCAGGGCTTTCATCAAGTTAGGCAAAATAGGGTCAGATTCTAAAATCATGTAATTACCAAAACCAACATCATATGTAACACTATCTTGGTCATTTCCAGCTACCCACTCATCCAATAAAATGTTAAGAATTCCCTTTGTTTGAGTGTTAAAAGCTACATCATATGTAACACTATCTTGGTCATTTCCAGCTACCCACTCATCCAATAAAATAGGGTCAAATAACACCACTCAGCAACAAGGTTATTCTTGCTGGGTACTATATCCCTAACAACATTAAGAGGTGCAGGATTATATTGTCTATAAGGCCTCTAATTCCAATTTTGCCTATTTTAATTATTATTTCCTTGGAATTTCTATTTGTTACCTTGAAAGGTAGGTTGTAGATTAGGATATTGGGATGAGGAACCAACAAATAGATTTTGAGAAACAGGGTTTCCTTGTGCTTGATTCCTCTTAAGGCTCACTAATTCATTGCCAAAGGTCTACAATAACCTTTCTATTTTTTGCTAGCTATCCTTTATACTGTGCAACTCATTAAGAGGGGAAACAGGCACTATCTCTTGGCTTTTGAATGATGGAAAAGTAGGAAGTGATGGGACAACTAATGGCATATTAGACTGAATTCTAGGAAAGAAGGGCATAGGTGGCCTGGGAGCTATTTTTCCCACCTGAATGAGACTATTTTTTGCCCTAATAGCAGTATCAAAAGCTTGAGGTAAAGAATTACCTCCCATAGATTGGATCATGACTGAGATATCGCTATTCAGACTCTTAAGAAAATACAAGAATGCATACTCAGCAGAGGGTCTTACCATAGTAGGAATTCTATTCCAAGTCTTTTGGAAACAAAGATTGAAATCACTCATCTCTTCTTGTGGAGCCCTTTTGATAGTCGTCAATTGCTCCACCAAAGACAGGTTGTTAGATTTGTCTTCAAAGAACTTAGACAATCTCTCTCCCAATACATCCCATGTACCAATAGAAGCCACTGGAAGAGTTCTGAACTATTCTAGTACTTTACCCTTCAATGATGTAGCCAATAGCTTCAAAGATACATCCTCCTCTGTGATGTGATGGACATTGCAAAGAGAAGCAATATCTCTGATATGCTCTATGGAAGTTGTTTTCCCTTATCTAGTGAATGATGGTAACCCTTTTAAAGCTACCAATGGAATGTTGTTGTGATTGGAAATATTCAAAGGACTTCCCTGATTAAAAAGCACAAATGGAAAATTCCTAGCCATTCTTGGAAGTGTTGTAGTAGAACTAGATGGTAGTGAACTAATTTACCTCAGGTGGCTATTTAGGAAAAGCTTGACTTTGAAATGCTTCTAGATCTTCAAAAACTTCATGCTCTGATTTTGGAAATTCAGTGCGGTAAGAGGGCGGAGCTAAACTTCTTTCAGATCCTATCTTCCTTGGTCTTCCTAGTCTCCTACCCCTTTGTATAGGTTGAGCAGAAAGCTCTCTAGGACCTGTACGCTCTCTTTTCACAGTTCTACCTCTCCTAGTGAAAGACAACTACAAATACTCAAATTCTTTAACACTCCTTGTTTGGATTCAATTCATGTACCACAAGGTCCCACTGGGCATTCCAAAAACTATTAATGCCTTGAAATATCACCCTAACTCATGCATTAGGGTATACAAATATTTCATGCTAACATGGAAACCTTCTCGAGTTGTGGGTAGACTCTGATTGAGAAGTAGTCTCTGAATTCTAGGTCGGTTCCTATTGGATTTGGAATATCACTTGAACTAAACTTTGATTGGTAAAAGGGAAGAAAGAGAAACTTTAAAAATGAAATTTAAATGGGGTGATACACCAAAGCTGAACTCAGATTTATTTGGAATCTAACCTAGCATCCACAATACACATACTAATGAGATTGGCACTATCATTTACTAATCAACATATAGGTTAACTTATCATCACTATTAGGGTATAACCACAAAAATTAATAATCTATCAACAAAAATACAAGCTATTATATCATTTGAATCTATAATCACACAACTAGCATTAATGGGACTTGGATTATATGGCTATATGTGATCTTTTGTCAATAATTCTGATTTGATGGTCACTTTGGTACCATACCTTATTTTGAAAAACATATGGGACCCATCTGATGAAAAGTATCCATCTATCTTGGCAACTCATTAAGAGGGGAAACATGCACTATCTCTTGGCTTTTGAATGATGGCAAAGCAGGAAGTGGTGGGACAACCAATGGCATATTAGACTAAATTCTAGGAAAGAAGGGCATAGGTGGCCTGGGAGCTATTTTTTCTACCTAAATGAGACTATTTTGTGCCCCAATAGTAGTATCAAAAGCTTGAGGTAAAGAATTACCTCCAATAGATTGGATCATGACTGAGATATTGCTATTTAGACTCTTAAGAAAATACAAGAATGCATATTCAGCAGAGGGTCTTACCGTAGCAGGAACTCTATTCCAAGTCTTTTGGAAATGGAGATTTAAATCACTCATCTCTTCTTGTGGAGCCCTTTTGATATTCATCAATTGTTCCACCAAAGATAGGTTGTCAGATTTGTCTTCAAAGAACTTAGACAATCTCTCTCCCAATACATCCCATGTAGCAATAGAAACCACTGGAAGAGTTCTGAACCATTCCAGTATTTTACCCTTCAGTGATGCAGCTAATAGCTTCAAAGCTACATCCTCCTCTGTGATGTGATGGACATTGCAAAGAGAAGCAATATCTCTGATATGCTCCATGGCAGTTGTTTAACCTTCTCTAGTGAATGATGGTAACCCTTTTAAAGCTACCAGTGGTTTGTTGTTGTGATTGGCAATATTCAAAGGACTTCCTTGATTAAAAAGCACAAATGGTAGATTCATATCCATTTCTGGAAGTGTTGTAGTAGAACTAGATGGTAGTGACTGATTTACCTTAGGTGGCTGTTTAGGAAAATATTGACTTTGAAACACTTCTAGATCTTCAAAAACTTCCTGCTCTGATTCTGGAAATTCAGTGCGGTAAGAGGGAGGACTTGAACTTCTTTCAGATCTTATCTTCCTTGGTCTTCCTAGTCTCCTACCCCTTTGTACAAGCTGAGAAAAAATCTCTCTAGGACCTCTAGGCTCTCTTTGCACAGTTCTACCTCTCCCAGTGAAAGATAGCTGAAAATACTCAAATTCTTTAACACTCCTTGTTTGGATTCAATTCATGTATCACAAGGTCCCACCGGGCGTGCCAAAAACTATTAATGCCTTGAAATATCACCTTAACTCATGCATTAGGGTATACAAATATTTTATGCTAACATGGAAACCTTCTCGAGTTGTGGGTAGACTCTGATTGAGAAGGAGTCTCCGAATTCTAGGCTGGTTCCTATTGGATTTGGAATATCACCTAAACTAAACTTTGATTGGGAAAAGGGAGGAAAGAGAAACTTTAAAAATGAAATGAAAATGGGGTGATACACCAAAGCTGAACTCAAATTTATTTGGAATCTAACCTAGCATCCACAATGCACATACTAATGAGATTAGCACTATCATTTACTGATCAACATATAGGTTAACTTATCATCACTATTAGGGTATAACCACAAAAAGTAATAATCTATCAACAAACATACAATTTCTGCAAAAAAGGTTTGATTTTTTATCACTTAGAGGAGGAATCGGATTAATTCACTTCTCCTTGTTATAAAAAAAAATAAACACTTAAATGAAAAAGATGAAAAGGATTGAACTCAATACTCAGAAAATGAATGGAAGATGGGATACTTGCATTATCTTCCTCCAAATCTGAAGATAGGTTAAAAAACATAAGCCAAAGGCACAAAGGAACAAAAAATTTCACTAAGTGCTCCTCTCCAAAATCTTGAACCCCAAACAAACTGATAAGGAAAATCATTCTTATAGGCTTCTAAAGCCTCAATTCAAAAATCATGCCCCCTAATTTAGCCTTCAAACAACTCCAATTAAGCCCTTCAATTTTTCCAAGAAACCCTAACTACAAGCCTCAAATTGAAAAATATGCCACTAAACCAACCCCTAATGTTGGTATTCTAAAATGAATATCTTTTACAAAATATACCAACATATTACATTTAATTGAGTTAAAATCAATATACACCAACCTACACAAAATCTAAACTTGGTAAAAACCTAAGTCTAAGAATATAATTGTCGGCTACATAGCAAGGTCAACATGACCACTATGCAACTTGCAACCCATGTGAAATATCTCTAAACTAATATTCAAGGTGGTACTTGCATCTTTGCGGCACTGGTTGTCATATGCCTACTGGAGTTAAGGCATTTACTACCTCTGCCACCGGACTTCAGATTCTTCAAAACTCTATTTTATTCTTGATCTTTGAACTTCATTACTTTTTACATTTTGGAAATTAGGGGAAAACTAAGACACTAAACCCTAGATCATGGTGAAATTTTGTGCTGAACTGTGGCATTTCCTCAATTTTTACTGGTATGTTGAGGTTTACACTGTGTCTTGAAGGCCTTTAGCTATGATTGAGCTTTCTCTAACTTATCAAGCTCTAGCTGGCATATATCTCGATCTTAAAGCTCAGGCTGAGCTGTGACTAGAACATGAGCTTGGTTTTGACTTGTTTACACCCTATAATTGGGAATGCTCTAGTGATAGCTCAAGTCATGACTTTCATATTTCAGTCACAACTTTAGACCAAGCTTTATGCTAGAACTTGGGTTGACCTCGAGCTGTGACAGTAAGCTTGAGCTATAGACTATTGTTTATTAATGAAAGTCAGCTTGTGAACTGTGAACTCAAGCTCGTGCTAAAATGGTGGGCTCGACTTGATCTTGGCTTGTGACTCAGGCTTGGACTTGAGCTTTCTCTGTGATTGTGGCTCAAACTTTGAGCTTCTCAGTTTGGCTTGTCATGAGCATGAAGCTCGACTTGGACTCCTACAAAAGCTTGACTTAACTTGAGATAAGTACACCATGTCTTTTCCCTTTCTTCACTTCATTTGAAAGATTTGGCCGAGTTCACTACTATTTCATTGCAATGATTTTTTGGGGTTTATTGCTTGCTGAAAAGATGAAGAACTAAGAGTTGTTTACTTTATTTGATGCATCATTTCTTATTAATACCAGTTCCTTCTTTCCAGCCTGAGCTTTTGTGACACTCCAGTTGAAATTGATTTGGGTTTCTTGTTCTCTTGATTTGGGGTGTCTTCTTGTTGAATGTTGACAGTGAGTATTGTTTTCTTTACCACTGTTGTCTTGCGTACACCAGTCATTTTCACTGTAACTCATCTTATCTTCATCTGTGTGTCGATACTCCATTACAATTGCCTTCCATCAATCCTCAGCTCAGGCTTTACTGTGCCCATTGTTGACTGACAAAAATGACCATGCTAGTTTTGAACTTACTCATCCTTGTCAAAACTGAGACCAGCATGTTTGATTTACAATCCTATGCTCTTTGATTCATTATGCTCTTGAGATTAGAGAATTCTTGACTTAGCAATAATGACTATAGTTTGTGAGGTTCAAGCATGGGCTCGTGACACTCACAAACATAAAAGATGTAAACCTGAGATTGGATTTTAGCAAATGCATCTCTCTTTACATGAAGCCCTGTTACTAAACATGAATCATTTGGTTGGTTTTTACTTGATGTTAACCAAATTGTTAGACTGTAACCAGTGCCTAACTATTTTTTTCAATATTTTTGTAAAGAAGTAACAGCGATCAGTGCATAAAAATGATTTTTATTAAAAGTATGAAATGCAACATTTGTTCAATATTTATGTCTATGAGGTTTGATCACGAGCTTGTGACACCCATCAACACACTCTATAAACATGAACTTGAAAAATAATGCAATTTTTGTAGATTTTGGCATTCAACACTGTACTTTGAATATGCAATTTATTATCACTATTACCAGTCATTATCCTATAGGATTTTGGCATTTACAACATGGTTGTCTCTCTTTCTTGTACATGTGAATTCTTTTGAAAGGAATAATCCTTCATTATAGTGCACAACACTTGTGAATTCTTTGTCTTTATAAGTACAGGCTGTAACATCTTTTAATGCACTTTGGTATTGCATCATCCTCTTCTAACTGAGATATAAAAACTAGTCAATTGAGCAATGCATCTTTGACTCTGTCAAGCTTAGAAACAACATCAAATTCATCTTGTTAGGTTAGTGAGCATGATCAAAATATTAGTTTTGTGTGAATGCCAAGTATGATGATATTTATGAATTAATACTAGTTTACTGATGGTGTTCACTAACCTAACAAGATCCTGTTGTTTCTGAAAAAGGTTTCTCAGCTACAAGAACTAAGTCCCTTTGATTCAGATATCTAGTTTAAATATAAAAACAACATGCATAATGTTGACCATAAATAGTAAAAGGTCTCATGGAGACATGTCCATTTAATACTACTTTTCAGTTTATGTGGATGCATATTTTCTTATTGCATTGATATCACAGATAGATGTGAAGTTCTTAAAGATTGATTGTTGTATGATGTTTTGTTGTCATGCATTTCTTAGATCCAACTGGATCTAATACATTTTCACTCTCATGATGCAGGACAAACCCTAAGCACCCCTAGGAGATGAAGACATGGGAAATGGACTTGAGGACTTGAGGACTTGTCATGACCCAAAGAGAAGTTAAAAGAGAAATTTATAAGGGTAGGAAGAGGACCCTTGACTCTACAACCAAGACAAAGAAATGAAGTTCCTCTCATGGAACATGAGGGGGTCGAATGACTCCTAAAAAATAAATTCCTTAAAAAATTGTATTATGGAAAATGGTATTGATATTCTTCTCCTTCAAGAAATAAAGTTGACCAAACTCTCCTTCAATGTTCTTGCAAGTGTTTTGTGGCTAGGATCACACTTTTGTATGGCTAAAGCTAATGGATCTTTTATTTGTATTGCCACTATGTGTAGTCTATAGAAGGTTGATGGGGAGTTGATCTTCTCTAATTAGAATGTCTTTATTACCAACAAATTCACATATGATGATCATGCTTGGTTCATGGATATTTTTTATGCACCCAACTCCCACACTAACAAAAAAAATTTTGGAATGAGATCTTACCCTTATTCATAAATTCAATACCTCATACTTTTCTCCTTGCTGGTGACTACAGCTCTCCATTTTTCCACTCAGAAAATATGGTTGGTCTTGAAGACTATACCAATAGTATGATTGACCTATCAAACTTCATTAATAGTATGGATTTGGTTGACATTGTTCTAACTATACAATTGTTCACCTAGTCAAACCATAGGAAAGGCATGGATCTTATACAAGTCAAGCTTGATAGATTCTTCTACTCTACTAACTTGGACATAGGGTTGAACCCATTCCTGACTTCCCTCCCTCGAATAGTGTGTAATCATAATCTCCTCTTACTAGAGTGTAAGAATAGATTGCATAAGGGACATAGCCCATTTCACTATGAAATTGTGTGGAACACTCACCTTAATTTATATTCTTTCATTAAGGAGTGGAGGGATTCACCTATATCAAGAACTCCAATGTATTGTGTGGTTCAAAAACTAAACATTGTTACAAGGAATGTGAAGGGATGGAATAGGTTCACATTTGGGGACATTTTTAGCAAAAAAAGTAAATTTGTTTGAAGTTGACCTCTATTGAGGAAAAAATGGAAAAGGGTAATCTTTTAATGTCAACACATGGAGAAGAGAAAGTTTTAAGATCCAAATTAAAAGGTGTCCTATGTAGTGAGGAAAACTTTTGGAAGCAAATCTTCAAAGTCCATTGGTTGAGAGAAGGGGAGAGGAACTCAACCTTATTTCATAGCTCCAACTAGCACACATAAGAAAATGAACACCATTCTTAGCCTTAGAGATTAAAATAATGAGGTCATTATGGAGGATGCAAAACTGGGTCTCCTAGCCTCAGATTACTTTTGCAAGACCTTTAGAGATGATAGTTGTGTTGTTGATATTTCTTTGGAAGACCAACTATTAGATTCCCTCCCAAGTTTTCTTACTATGGCTGACAATGTTGAGTTCATAGCCCTGATTACTGTAGAATAAGTGAGGAGTGTCACCTTCTCTTTCAAGGCCCCATGCCTAGATGGTTTCCCTCCATCTTTTTTTCAAGAATCCTAAGATATAGTTGGCCCAAATGTGATTGTTGCTACTAGAGATTTTTTTAGAATAGGAAAAATCCTTAAAGAATTAAATTTCTCTTTCATTTCTTTAATCCCTAAAACTTAGGATCCCCTCTCTCTTCATTACTTTAGGCCAATAAGTCTTTGTAATACGATCTATAAAATATTTTCTATATTCTTGGTTAACAAAATTAAACCCATGTTGGACAATCTTATCAACTGAAACCAAAAAGATTTTGTCCCTAGGAGGAAAATCCTTGATACAACCATTTCTACCCATGAATTTTTCCACTCCATAGAGAAGTGTAGGCTAATAAGGATGGCATTAAAACTAGACATATCCAAAGCATATGACAAATTCAAATGGGACTTCCTTTTTAAAGTTCTAGAAAGCTTTGGCTTTGATAAGAGGGTGATTGCCTTGACCAAGGAATGTGTGACAACTGTTTGTTTCTATATTGGCCAATGGTGTCCCCACTCCCAGGGGTTTTTTTTCATGCCACTAGGGGTATTAGGAAATATGATCCCTTATCCCCATACCTATTTATTATTTTGGCATACTTTTTAGGGAGAAATTTCTTGCAAATGGTAAATCATAATAAAATCCTTAGGGTGTGTCCTGCTTCCACCTTGCCCCTTCCTGTCTTGCAACAATTTTCTAATGACATGATCCTTTTTTTTACTAATTTTGTGCTTGAAGCTAAATCTTGGAAACCCTTCATCAGTCAATATTCTTTTGTTTTAGGACAAAACATCAATTATTTCAAAAGAAAAATGTATTTCTTCAACACTCTTGACAATATCCAAACCAAAATCAAGAATATTCTTGGATGTCAATGTGAAAAATCTCCTTGATACTTATCTTGGGCTTCCACTTGTAGTCAAAGAGGTCTTCAAATCTTTTTGGAACTTGATTCTTAAAATAACACAATGCAAGTATCAGTATAATTTCTCATCTTAACAAAGCCCTTCTTGCAAATATTTGATGGAACCCTACCTGACACAAAGCCACTTTTTGTGACATCTATATGAAAAACATGTGAATAAAAGGAAAGGTTCCACTGCTTCCTCAATATGCAGGGGCTCCCTAATAGGTCCAAGATATGGAATAACATCCTTAATTACAGAACTATGCTTCAACAAGGCTTGAAATGGTAGGTTTGAGATGACATGATGATTTGTTTCTGGGATGATACACCCCTATCCTCTCACCAACCTCTCGATATATTTATGAGGTTATTAAACATTTATTTGGTGTTCAGGTGGCTGACTACATTTATTAGTCTAGATCCTTGAAAAATATTCCACTTTGTTGTTAGGATCTTCAACAACTCGTGTCTTTGGAATTAGATTTACAAAGGAGATTCAAGGAGGAGATGATTTTGATGTTCTCTAGAGATGATAGCTTTGTCTGGGAAATGAATGCTAGTGTTAAATTCATGGTGAAGTTTTCTTATCCATGAGGATAATTGTGGCAAGCTATGGAAATGATTCTACAAATCCCAACTTATCCCTAAGGTTAACCTATTTTGGTGGATGATCATGCACAAAAACTCCTTATATAGGAATCTCACTAAGCTTTGATTTCAACTACCAAATTGCTATTTCCTCTACAAATATAATGAGGTTTTTGTTGATCATTATCTCATACACTTACCATTCACGCATGACTTATGCCAAAATATTTTGGAATTGTTCCAAACCAATTTGTTATGAATCAATATGCACAAAAAACTTCTTTCAACTAGGACAGGACCTCTTTTAATCTCTTTTTAGACAAATTTGGTGGAAAAATCCTCTGCATCTGATCTGGGCAGTATGTAAGGAGATAAATCATATAATCTTTTGGGGTGTGGAATGCCCACCTAATGTTATCTTCTATATTTTCTCAAAAACTTTTAGGAAACTTGATTGCAACAATATGGTCTTTCTCCCCCATCCATCCCTCTCCTCTTGATCAAAAAATTGAAAGGAATCAAGCCTCCCATAATCTTAAAGGTTGTTTGACTTATCTATTTAAAGCTAAAATGGAAAATCACAAAATGGACCTCTCCTATGCTTGGATGGTCCAGGATCAACTTTGAAGGTACTGTGAAGCACTCTCGGGGGATAGATTCTATTGGAGGGATAATAAGAATAGACACTAGGAATTTTGTTTCACTCTATAGGGGTGCACTACCTAAATAGACGAACAACCAAGGAGAGTGAGTTGGAATTCTCTATGGCCTCAAGGTTTTTCTCTTTATTAGTATTAGAACTCTTTTAATTGAAGGGGATTCCAATCTCACAATTGATGTTGTTAATGGACTTTCCAAGATCAACTGTTCAATTGAGGGAATTTTAGGGAATGTTCATTAGCTCCTATTAGGAGTTGACTCATTTGTTATCAACCATGTTTATAGAGAGGGAAATGTGGTAGAGGATTTTCTTTCCACTAATGGCTACGATATAGAGAGGTTGAGGTGTTAGAAAAACCTCCACTCTCTTTTAGTAGACATTCAAAAACTCTTGAAATGAGAGTTTTCAACTTCCAATGAGGATGATGTGTGAAAAAATTTATTGGATGTGGTGTCTTCATCTTTTTACCATATGGTGTTGGGTATTCCATAAACCTAACCTATTTTTTATCGAGTAGGAGTATTGGACTAGTGAAAATATTTTGAATTTGAATATTGGGGTGATGACATAGCATGATAGTGTTAGATTATGGAAAGGCCTCATCCAAATAGACTTTAAATATTATCTATCTTATAGTGCTTTACCTAGGTGGACCCTAGTTAATCAGTAAAATTACAATAATTTGAAGGAGCACCCTATAATGATAAGATGACATTACACGAGGGCCACAAATGTGATACTCCAAAGAGTCAAATTTTTTTTCATTAGTTATATAGAAGTCATTATATTTTTCAAAGTCATTCCATAAGAAAGAAAGGATGATTTGGTAACGTAAAGAAAGAATTTGGTAAAAGAAATAAGTTAACAAGGAATTTCGGTAAAGTGAAACCAAGTATAGACACCGAGCGAGGAAGAATCATGTATCGAGAACCTAACCAAGAAGAGAACTTAGTTACAAAGTTAAAGAAAATGTATTACCGAGCAGAGAATACTGACACCAAATGAGATCTAAGTACATTGAACCTGACATCGATTAGAAAATGGTTTACAAATCTTGAGCAGATCAAACATTGGAGATTGAAATCTAATGATTACATATGATTCCAAGGTGAGTTCAACAAATGGAAAAATGGATGAATTGATGAACTACAACTAATTGAATACCTGAATGACTTGAAGATAGGTGATTAGAGATCACCTAGTTACTGGAATGATGTGTAAGATAATTAAATCAGTCATTTTGTTGTCATTGATGTCAACTAGTTTTGATAGTACTTATCATGTAAGTTACAAACATCTAAACATCTATAAAAAGGAGAGAAAAGATGAAGAACTGAGATATCTACATGGAGAAAGATGGATATGATAGATGAGGATAAGGAATACTTTTGGTAACTTATTGATGAGTCTATGATCTCATATTGTTGACTTGATTATGTTGCATTAATCTATTATGGAGAAGGAAGCAAAATTGAACAAGGTAATGTGGTCAGTAAATGAAGCACTTTAGTATACATTGAGCTAGTGTAGTGTATACCGAGTGACAGTATTAACTAAGATTGTGTTCGCCGATGCATTTCTTTGTTAACCGAGTATGGATGAAAGTATTAAATGCTTAGTTCAGCTGACTGAATTTGATGAGCTGGAAATTGTTATGATTTTGAGATTGAGGATAAATTTTGTTATGAGATCCATGACTGACAAAACTCAGAGAAGATCTAAAGGATGGAATTGAAACATGTTATTGACACAACTGTTGAGGAAGGTTTAAGAGGCAAAATCAAAGAAGAAGAATAAGCGGCAAAATCTGATGGTTGATATGAAAATGGTTTATCTATCTATATAAGAGATATGTGTTTCTTTATTGAAACATGTCAGAAGAAAGAAGATTGCAGAGATTTCATGTGAATATAGTTTCATGCATGCCTAATCAAATTGGTCGAAGGAGAACCGAACTGTAGAATAGTACCAAGCGTCAGAGAGCTATTACCAAGTAAAAGTAAGTTGAGGAAGTGAATTGAAATATTGATCAGAGGATTTGTATAGGCTTAGAATAGATCTGAAAATCTACAAATTAAGTTGTATTGTAATCAGATCAATGACTATTTCAGTTTAACCATTGATACAAAAAAATCTCCTAACTAAGTGGACTTAACCATCTTATGTTATGCCCCTATGTCATTCAAGGAATGTACATTGTTATCTTATTGACTCCGTAGTGAATGTTGGTCAAAAGTTAACTGTTAGTCTTAAATCCTCTAATAAGGTCACACCTAACAGTGTGTTTATAACCTTTAATAGGGTTGGCTCTTCGCCGAGCTCACTTTAGAAGAGTGAAAATTATTTTGGGTTATCGGTCCCAGGTGGTTTTTCCCTTAATAGGGTTTCCACATTAAATCATTGTGTTATGTGTTTCTGTGATGATTGTTTTATTTTCATACTTTACATACTACATATTTGATTTGGTCAATGATCACAGTGAGTTAATTAATTGGTAATCGGTAAAAGGTACAAATAGTTTAATAGTTTATGTTAGCAAGCTGTAGAATTTGTTGAAATTGATTTGAGTTTTACATCTTTGTATTTGGGAATTTAGGATAACTGATTGAACTATTTCACCCTCCCCCCCCCTCTCAGTTATTCTAACATGAATATGCATTGGAAGTGTACCCAATGCTACCACCACTTAAAGGAGAAGATTCTAGAAATTCTAGCACTGCTTCAAGAGTTTTATAAATAGACTAGAGAAGTATAGATCAGAATGATGGAGAATGTGGCTATGGTGATATGAATACATGACAATATTTCATGTATGAATCATAATAGAGCAGAAGGTGAATAAGCAGAGAAAGCCACCGAGTATCACAGTATTGTAGAATAGATTTACCAAGTACTGGATTGTTTATGTGAAGGTTACACAATATGAGGTAATGAAATATTGAGCACATAGAGTCTGATAAGAATTTGTTGATGCACATTTGACATACATTTTGTATTGTTGATTAAAATTTAATCATAATTGTATAAGTCTCTTAACCGAGAAGATCTTAACATATCTTATGTATAAATCCTTTAACTGAGTACAATTCTTAGATTAGAGTTGTGAAATCTCTTATCAAAGTAGATTTAGCTCTTAGAACTCTTAACTGGGTTAATACATTTCATAGGGTAATCTATCAGAAATAGCTAACCATTGTAGCTCTATTCGAGCAACTTTATTGTTGGAGTAGTCAAGTGTTGTGGGTGTCATCCCCGTCGTAGTTTTTATCCTCTAACAAGGATTTCTACGATACCAAAATTATTATGTTATGTGATGTTTATTATATGTTTTATTTATTTTTTGATGCATGAAAAGGTTAAGTAATCAGTTAATAAATGTGAAGAAGTTTAGAAAGGTTTAAAAGTGATTTAAAGAATTGAGTCACCCCTCCCCTCTCAGTACTTACCTTTCCACATATGTATGCAACAATTGGTATCAGAGCTCAATCTCTTATTAAGGAGTTTAGTCACTTGAGAGGAAAGATCTAGAAGGATGGAAAGCTACAAGTAAAAAAGAATAATTGATAGTATGGAAACAGAGCTAAAGATTGATAATCATAAAATTGAAGAAATAAGCAAAAAGTTGAAACATTCAATCAACAAAAGGAAAGAGCTTGTATTACAATTGAAAGACACTCAAGATCATGTTGAGGAACTTGAAGAACAGTATGAGGGAAGCATGTCTGATGAATTTGATGCACTCATATCATAACTATCTGAAAAGAATAAGAATCTAGTTGATCAGTTGAAAATACTGAAAAAGAGAACAAGAAGCACAGTCAATAAGGATGTGTGAGATCATGGAACAAAAAGGAAAAGGTGAGGATGAAAAAGAACTGTAGAAGAAGAAAGAAGACAAATGAATACTAGAATTGATGAGAAAGACAAGGAAATCATGAGATTGACACAAACACACTACAACTTGACAGATCAACTTGTTATGGAAAATCAAGATGTTACTAGGAAAGTCAATGAGATTACAAAATTGAGATTTGAGAATGAACATTTGAAGAATGATCTAAAAGATGAGAGAGATGCTAATGAAATCTTGAAAAGAAATGAAGGAGCATGAAAGATTCAGGATGAACAATTGAAAAATCAAAGACAACCTAATGACACCTATGGACATTGTTTCAATGCAAATAGTACTACTGAAAAGGGTGAGTACTCACAAAAAGAAACCAACCAAGAGAAAATTTCTACCCCACCGAAGCCTAAGAATCCTACATTTTATCATTGTGGGAAACCAAGACATAGAACTAACATCTGCAAAAGCAAGAGAGGTAATCAACCAAATTCTCCTAAATTCAAAGGTCATTGTTATAATTGCAATAAGTATAGACATAAGGAATTTGAGTGTAGATCAAGAGTTGTGAAAATTCAAAGGAAACCAAGATTTTATGGTTATTGTAACAACTGCAAGACATATGGTCACAAATATGCAGAACACAGGTCACAAAGGAAAAATGAGAAATAGGTCCCTAACTGATAGAATGTTGACAACAACCGACAACGTACTATACCATGGAATTACAATACAAGGATTTATTATACTGCATGTGGAAGATTTGATCACATTGATAGAAATTGCTTCAGCATGCATGGAATGAATAATATGAAATCATGGAGAAATATTGGAATGGCTTGTTTCCATTGCCATAGAGTCGGTCACCTTGCCAAGGACTGCGGGTACTAAAATAAGGATTCAATTGAGGAGAAACCAAGTGAAACAACTCCAATAAATGTTGATGAAATTAGAGAACAAATGAATAAGACTTGGAGAATAAATTCACAAGATGATAGAACAGAATTGGGAACTAGTGATGGCACCATATCCTCTAGATCGGGTGCACCTATCTTCACTTAATCAATCAAGGTATGAATAGGAGCTGATAACTTTAAGTTTATCATAAATCAATTCCTAGATTTAGTACTGAGATCCATATTAGCATAGCTAGATGCATTTGGATAAGTATTGTGAAGTTGTGATTTCATATGTCAATCAGTAAGTGTAAAAGTTACTATGTTGCATCTGATGAAGTAAAGTAGAGTTTGGTTAAACGGTCATAAAAAGGTAGGTAAGGAAACATTAAATACACTTATAGCCATTGGAAGCCCTAAGCTATAGGAAAATATATAAATAGAGGGAAAGATACATCATTTCCACTTTACATTCTTACAAGCACATTTGAGAAGAGAAAGATATGCGATCAAAGAACTAATTTTGAGAGTTCAATCAAGCATTCCAAGAACATTCAAGATCATTTGAGGTATTTACAGTGTTCATCGAGATGATTCAGAGATTATATTGCTCTTTTATTTGAACCATAGAACCTGTTGAGATATTTTTGAGAATCAAATGGCACCCAAGATACAGAAGCCAACAACAGTTGAGAAGATTGGCCTAGTCAATCCAAAGTACAAACTTCCACCCACCATTGTTGTAGAGAAAAACAAAACCAGAGCCCTATCCCTAATCCATCCAAGAGTAGTTTTGATTGAATACATTTGTGCCTTAATCCATTGTAAGATTGAGGATATACCTCAAGAAAATATTGATGCATCGTACCAGAAGTTGTGTGCAAATGATAAATTAAAGAATGACTACATTCACCTATAGACCAAGGGTTTGGTTCATGTAATGCATATAATGACGGTATTCAAACATGAGTGGATAAGAATCATGTTAAGCATAGTTCATGACAGGTTCATGTGGCTAGATGGGCCAGTAAAGATAAGAAAAGATGTTCTACATATAGTTACTCAATTTCATGTTGGTGATAGACTGAGATCTTATACACAAACTAACAAGAATAAACTGTGTGAGCTGAAAAAGGCTAAATGGGATGGAAGAGGCTTAAAAATTTCTACAATTGAAGACCATGAGCTAAATTATACATCAAATATCATATCATATAGGATATTCCAATCATCCAGGGTAGACAATGTACCTTGTAGAGCTATGGACATTGCTTATAAGATGGTGAAGAAGGATATGAAGATTGACATGTGTGAAATTCTATTAAAGCAACTCAATGACAACATGAATACAATTCAAAAGGCTAAGAAAAACACTATGAAGTTTGGTCAGTTGTTGGTATATATATTCTTTTACTTTCAAAATCCGTTACCAACAATCGGTGAAGTCACATGCAGTGCTAATAAACTGATATTTTATCAAATCAATTATTATATTCAAAGCATGGATGACAACTTTAATGTTATTATGGATGACTACTTTAATAAATTTCAAGCTAGGATGCATAAGAGATATAGGATTCCACCATAATTAGTAGAAGAATTTAAGGATAAATTATGTTTTGAAGTGGACACTGATGTGTGTATAATAAGGGTAGTAGATCCTAGAACTGAGTGGCTACCCCCAATGGGTTATGAAATGAATATTGATGCAGCCGCTTTACAGATTAAAGGACTTTCGGAGAAACCTATGGATAAAACTGCAAATCAATATGGAACCTATGAAGAGGTGAAGGAGAAGATAAGAACTGGTATATTGATACCAAAATCCATAAGGAAAATAGGAAAAATTATTAGTGATTTGACTAAAAAACTAGGTATTATTGATATTGATGAAGCTAAGGAAGATTTTGTTGAGCCTTCAACAATAAAGGGGAAGAAAATAAGAATCAAGAGGGAAACCCCTAGTCCTATCGGTGTAAGACCATCTACTCAGTCTACCTCCACACCAAGAGGAAAGAGGAAAGAAGAGGTAGAGCCTGTGAAGAAAAAGACATATGTTAGGGAAAATAAGGCTATTGGGAGACCAAGAAGAAAATTGAAGGTGGCAAAGGAGAGTGACACTGAGTCAAATGACTTGTCACATTTCAAAATTGTACCGAGTAAGAAATTGAAGAGTCTTGACGATCTTCTCAAGACACTTGAAAAGAATGGTGAACTTAAGGTAATGAAACAACTAAAATATGACACTAGGAATGAAGAAGAAAAGAATAAAATAGAAGAAACAGTTATTGCCACACTGTACAAATTCAAGATGATACCAGTCAAAGTGGTAAAATATCTAGAAGAAGAATTGTATAAGAAAATTGATGCCAGATGGAAATATGTAATTTCTACTGAAAATGAGATGAGAGAGAGATCACTAGTAATCATAGTACCAAACCTCACAAAGAGAGGAATAAAAGATAAACTTAAGGAATGCTTGGACATATTTCTAGTGAAAGGAAGAGAACTAAGCATAATGGGCAGTCAGTTGTAGGAAGTTCAAAAGGATACTGATGATATTTGGAGAAAGATCTTTTCAATTGAATAACCAATAGTAGAAGGTATGACTGCTGAAGCAGATAAATCCAAGCTAGTTGCATTAATAAATAATCAAGCAGAGGTCATCATAGAAGACATTACCGAGAAAGACCCTGATGACTCAATGAAAGAAGATAAGGATATTATGGCTACCAAGGCTATAGAATCAAAAGCTATGGACATCAATGACTCAGCTACATCAAGATTGCTGAAAAAAGAGCTTGTAATTTTACAAGTTATGGACTTTTCTGAGATAGAAGCGGTTATCTCAGAGATCACAAGTGGAGAGCCTACTACTGCTAAGACTCCTACTGAACTAGCAAAAGAGAATGAACCAAAAATGATTAAAGAGAAGACCACTAAGACATAGACAACTCAAGGTCAAAATATAGAGTCGATGACCCCCGCCAAGACTACAAGACAATAAGAACAAGAAAAGGAAAAAGAAAAGGTAATAGAAAAAGAAAAGGTAGAAGAAAAGAAAGAGGAAAAACAAGAAAAGTGGGAAGAAATAAAAAAGAAGAAACAAGAGTAAAAGAAGAAGGAGAAGGAAGATACGACTAAAGTAAATTCAACACAATCAGATGCAAAGATGGCATCAAGTTCCAAGAGAAAGTATAAGAAGAGGAAAGTAGAAAGAGAGGTAGATGTCAATGAAGCTATAGTCATACCAAAGGTTGACTATACTACTATGAGCCCTAAAGAAATTTTAGAGTTCAGTGATTTGTTGAAGAGAAAATCTGCACAAGACAAGCTCATATGTAACACCCGTATCTAAACTTAAAGATAAAAGATGATACTAAAGAAGATACGACCATAAACAGAACCACATAGAACCATAGTAAAAAAAAATTTCTTAAAATTACAAACTGATACATATAATCATAGCAACTGCTTCTAATAACTTTATAGTTTTCAACTGAATTACATCAGAGTAATAAGAATACTCTTTTTCAAAGACTTAGTCTCAAAACAAAATTTTCCTTTTAAACCAATCCTTTACATTCTACAAATAGTTCTAATAACTAAAAACCAAGAAATGATCTGTTTCCCATAAATCTTAACAACTGCCATCCACTGTCCCATACTCATTGATTTATCCATCTAAAACCTGAAAATCAAAATGAACACAAACGCAAACAGCAAACAGGGCTCAGTCACAATGATAAAGAAAATGAATCATCTCCAAATATCTGCAATCATAAAAGTCAGTATAATATAACATTTATGCAGATTAAATACAAATGTAATTGAAAACTAAATAACATAATTCCATTCTTTTACACCAAAATCATCAAGTACTATATCTCTTTCTAACAGAAATAAACTCGCAAAGAAAATGACAAAGTAATGATCCAATAGTTCATGGGTGTCCACATAAGGACCTACGCTATGTATCCGTAAGGAAACCCCGTAGAAATCCATTATGTCTGATGAAACCATAATGTTTTATCTTTGTTAATTAAAACCCATGACCCTTGAATTTTATAATTATCACTTAATTAAACAATTGACAGAAATTCTTTCCCATAAGGATATAGACTAGTGTCAGTCACAACTGATAAAAATTCTATCATCACAAGGTACTAGACTAGTGTCAGCCCCCAATCTAAGGATCATACTTGCATTATCTCAAAAACACTTGATCTAGCAATTAATGAAAGCAGTGAAATGAACTACATTACACAATTTCACTAACACTTCGTTTCTATTGCATCAATTTACAAAATTGAAATAGCAATCAAAGATCCATTATAAAACCATGTTTCCATATTCCTTAACATACATTCATAAACATGATGTTTCTCAAAAGATGAAAAGATCACAATTCTTTCTCCATCACAAATCCAATCAAATAATAATCTCCACATTAAATTAACATTAAAACTGAAACTGTACAATAAAATGTCCATATCGAATTCATGTATCCATTGAATAGAAAAGAACTAATATGATCATATATCAACTGAATTAACACAACAACCATCATTTTCTAACAAACATACAAGCTTCCCATAACCGAATTATTAGACTAATTGGCCATACATCCTGCTCTATTGATTACAAGTTTATACCTTTATATACATGTTGGCGTATGTACATGTATACACCACGGCTTGTGTATACATATACATATCCCAGCAGGTATATATATATATATATGTGTATATAATTATATAAGCTTGTAATTAATAGATCAGAATGATAATCATAGCATCTATTATATACATGTTGGCGTATGTACATGTATACACCACGGCTTGTGTATACATATACATATCCCAGCAGGTATATATATTTATATATCTAATTGCATAAACTTGTAATTAATAGTTCAAGTCCATAAATATGCAATAGAAAAACCATACTAATCATCACAGTTTTGTCTCAAAATACATCTACCTTAAAATACTACTAAATCTGCCGAATACATAAAATAATGACAGAATAATAATAATAACCGACTTCTACCTCTAAACAAAATACCAAAGTGTTTTTTTTTCCTTACTGTCTGAACAAGATAGTAATTGATTTTCCTAAGATTACCTAACATTTCCTAATGTCGATACAAACTATTATTCATACTGGTGATAATTATGGAAGAATCATAAAACTCACAGTCAAGGTTTGATATAACCAAAGATATCCACATTCCTCTATTGACTGATACATACAGTGACAAACACCCATTTGACAAACATCGACACCAAATAACTAAAGAAATACACCCAAAAAAATGCTTCAATTCCACACCTATGTTGCAAGTGTAAATACAAAATACGACAGGTAACAGATAACATTATGAATTACCTCTAATCCCTATTTCCACAATACAACTCAAAAGAAAACATCGATACCAACTTCGGTTAATAACAGTTGTAGAAAAACCCGATTCCACCTTATAACCAAGACTTTTACAAACTGAATACATTATGCAGCTACAGTGTTCCTAACAATAGGTACAGTGCGAGAACACCATTAAAGAAGTTTTTTAACAAACACTCATCCTGTATTCCAAACTGGTTCTCATTCCGAATTAACTCCCTTTATACTGACCAAAGATAGAGTAAACATCGACACCTAAACATTCTAGGAAATAACCATATAACATCTGCAATAACTATATTCCTATAGTTCGGCACAAACTTAACTAAAACATTGCCAAATCCAAACTCAGTATAGAGAAAACCCCTCAACACATTATGCTTGAAAATAGCATATTAAAACATGTGTTTAATACCACACTAAAACCAATCTCTTACTATACAATCGTTCGTTTCCAAATTTCTCCACTAATCACAACATTTATTAACTAAAATGACTTCTTAATTTATCCAAGAAAGAAAAAGACTGATTCATGACCGAACTCACAAAGTATTCAAACACAAAACCTCACATTCATCGACTAATAAATAGTGGTAATCAACATTCCATTAATTTTCATTTGTAGAACATAAAATGGAAACAGAGGATAAGGTGAGTGAATGCCCCTGCCTGGTATTCGTGTGAGGAGATATCCAAAGCCAAAATGCCAAAGCTAGCCCCTGCCTGGTGAGCTTCACAGACTGCCAAAATGCTGTGCAGGAGAGCCCGAAATACAGAGTTAACAGTAAGAAACACCCAACTTCCTAAATGACCATGAACAGAAGGGTTTATCTTGCCGTGAAAACCCCTTTCCATTCCAAGCCACTTATCATGTAAGATACAACAGAAAAACAAGTCCATAACCAACTGTTTACCCAAACTCTCATAGAATAACATGGTGGAAAATGGAGTCATACTCCAACTGCAACTCCTTAACCAGAGCTAATGGCGGACTTCAAACACAACAATGAATTTTCATCGATAAGTTCATTCAATTCAAACTTATCTCTTGCAGTAAACACAACATATTACCTACCAAATGTCCAACAAAGTACAATTCCCATAACCTGAAAATAGCTTAAACCCCACTAACACCTCAATGCGATGATAGTGCATTAAAACCCTGCCGATAAGTCATGTCTTCGAGCTAGATTATAATAAGAAGACTTAGGGATAGATTAATACATATCTTTGTTAATAACATTAGTCATTTTACTAACTTAAACATCTAAGATAACAGCGCATGACAATGCCAAAAAACTAACACTTCATCACACTAACCTCCTACTAACATACAAAATAGGATATACTAACTTAGATAATTCATGTAGTTTTAGTAAAAGATAAATAACATAATTACTAAAACAATTGCTCATATTTATATGTATAAAAATACATATATACAAGTTTATTTATTTTTGAATTCAGAATTTGATTAACATTAAATAACAATAATTCTCTATATACTGTCTATAGTCATTAAGATACAATTAACCATAATAATAATAATGCACCAATAATCTGACAATTGACTAACCATTTAAATTGTCCTTAATTCATAATCAAACCAATATTAGAAATTCAGTCTAAGCCAATTCTGTCATCAGAAAAAGACTCATTAAGCAACAGAAATAGACATAATTCTCTGAGTGTCTGGCAGAATTATAGAGATAAACATATTTAATCCAAATAACAAGGTTCAAAAGAATGAAATCAGAGTTCAAACTCAAAGAATTCTAACATAACATAACATAACATAGAAAAGTAAAGCCTTGAACTGTCAGGGGCATGACATCATAACTAAAAATAAGAAGACCGATGTATTGGAACAAATAAAGAGCATTCTGAATTTTGATTGTTCTCAAGGCTACAATAAATGAGAAGGAAGATATTTATAGTTAGTTAAAAGAATTGGTTAGTCAAATCAATCAGCTAGGAACCGACATAACCGAATATCTAATGAAGGTTCACAAGAAAATCATGGAGACTAAGGTGATTGAAGAAATTATTCAATCGATAGCATTAGACAAGGTAAATCTATCTAAGTTAATCAATGCACTAGAAATAGAGCTTTAATCAATTCTTTACATATTCCAGAAGATTTGTTTATTTTAAAACTTTACAAAGGGGATAAATGATAAAGATGAAAATGTGGAAAAAGAGCATATCGAAGTACTTTCAAAGATTTCCACCAAGCCAAAAATAATAACTGAATATTATGAGAACCTCAAGAACTTTATGAGAGTCCAATTTGAACTAAGGAAGCAGGAGAACTAGATAAGGATGGAACTTTTAGAACTCCAAACATTTTTTCTCCCAACCATTGAATCACTACAGAGGTAGATATAGAAAGAAAAAGATCTGGTGAGCACACCCGATGTCAATGCCATGGACATCATGGTGAGTTTAACTACAAATATAAGTGAGTAGATAGTAGTATTGAGGACTACAAGATACCTGCAAGGCATCATTGAAGGATACATAGGAGAAATACAAAAGTATTTTTGACAAGATCTCCAAACCAAATACAAAGTAAGTAAGCATTTTTGTTAAAAAAGGGGGGATATATAGATAAGGGGGAATGTATAAGAAATTTTTGCTAATTAAAAGAGGAAATATACATCTAAGTTGAAAAGGGGAAATTACATATACAAAGGAGAATAAATAGAAGATTATGTATACAATATGGAGATGTAGAATTATTACTTCAGGGGGATTAATAAGTTTTACCAAGGAAGAGAAATAGACAAAGACAAAATTTGGTTTTATGACTTTGAAGATTTTGAAGGTTTTTAAAAAACATACCAAACTAATGCCAAAGAGGGAGATTGATACTCCTAAGAGTTAATTGTTTTTTTCATTAGTTATATGGAAGTTATTATGTTTGTCAAAGTCATTCAGTAAGAAAGAAAGGATGAGTTGGTAAGGTAAAGAAAGCATTTGGTAAAAGGAATACGTTAATAAGGAATTTTGGTAAAGTGAAAGAAAGTATAGACATTGAGTGAGGTAGAACCATGTACCAAGAACCATGTTCTACTAAGAACCTATCTGTGAAGATAAATCAATTACCGAGTTAAAGAAAATGTATCACCAAGTAGAGCAGGTCGATACCAGATGAGATCTAAGTAAATTGAACTTGGACATTGATTAAAAAAGTGTTTACAAATCTCGAGGAGATTGAACATTGGAGATTGGAATCTAATGATTACATATGATTTCAAGGTGATTTCAGCCAATGGAAAAATGGAAGAATATGCATTGGAAGTGTACCCAATGATAGCACCGCTTAAAGGAGAAGATTCTAGAAGTTCTAGCCCTGCTTCAAGAGTTGTATAAATAGACCAGAGAAGTATAGATTAGAATGATGAAGAATGTGTCTATGGTGATATGAATACATGAGAAGATTGCATGTATGAAGTAGAATAGACCAGAAGGTGAATAAGAAAATAAATCCACCGAGTATTATAGCATTGCATAATAGATTTACCGAGTACTGGATTGTTTATGTGAAGGTTGCACGGTATGAGGTAATGAAATATTGAGAGCATAGAGTTTTATAAGAATTTGTTAATGTGCATTTGATGAAAATTTTGTATTGTTGATTAAAAGTTAATCAGAATTGTATAAGTCTCTTAACCAAGCAGATCTTAACAGATCTTATGTATAAATCCTTTAACCAGGTATAATTCTTAGATTAGAGTTGTGAAATCTTTTAATAGAGTTCAATTAGCAGTCTTAGAACTCTTAACCAGGTTAATATCTTTAACAAGGTAAGCTATCATAAATAGCTAAGGATTGTAGCTCTAATCAAGAAACTTTATTCCTCCAGCATCGAAGTGTTGTGGGTGTCATTCCCACCACAGTTTTAATCATCTAGAAAGGATTTCTGCTATACCAAAATCATTGTGTTATGTGATGTTGATTATATGTTTTATTTATTTTGTGATGCATGAAAAGGTTAAGTAATCAGTTAATGAATGTGAAGCAGTTTAGAAAATTTTAAAAGTGATTTGAAGTAATGATTCACCCCTCCCCTCTCAATGCTTACCTTTCCACACATGTATCCAACAAAATGCTCACATTAGTATTTATTATCACCCATCTCAGAATGGTGTACACCTATTGTATGTCATATTAAAAAGACTCTCTTGTGGGAAAATGTATCTTACCATGATCCTAATTTCCTAGGGGGATGGTTTAATAATGCTACCCATTAAACAAATAATAACTTATTTTTCTTCTAAATTACTTTGTAATAACATCAAGTTTCCACAACCATATCAAGGGTTACAATTTTCTCCTTAGATACGATTACCTTGTGTATTATTTTATTGTGATGGGAGGACTAGGTCAACATTGAGCCTAAAGTTAGAGAATTTCAAGAATGACCTCATTGTGTGGGATATTTGTAAGGAAGGGGTTTTTTTGACTTTTTTGAATCCATTAACAAATTTGATGAGGGCTTGTATATCTAGTTTTCTAACTCCTAGGATAAAATGAGAGTTACTGTTGGGGGTATAACCTTTGAGGTCAATGAGGAGGTCATCGCTAAGGCTACTAGGTTATCTACTAATGGAAGGAAATGGAAAAAGGCTAGCTAAGTAGTTGATAATGATAACTTGAATAGTTTATTTAAAGGAAGTGAGGCTCCAATCAAAATGCAAGGAGGATATGACAAATCATAGCTTCCACTACCTTGGGACCAGATTTTTTCAATGCTCATGCATTATTTTACACTAAATGGGTCTTTAAATTTTATTACTTTTACCATATGTCCCTCCTTAACCATTTTAGAAATCAAGAAATCATCTCATTTCCTTTTTCCTTCTTAAATTATCTTGAGATTTCTATATTTGATACTAAGGAAAGTGACCATACTCAAGGTAAAAGACTTATTCACTTGCATCAAAGTCTCATTCCTAGGTTATACCACTTCCACTAGGATCTTTTCCCTTCAAAATACTTTGTTGTCTATGAGGCCCATGTTTTTTTTGGAAATATAATTGGGAAATGTGATACTGAGAGGCGAGGGGGGGGTGAATCAGAAATCACCTACTAAACCATTCTCATATAAATAAAAAATTTTCATATCATCACCAATATTTGAACATAATCAAATGACTAACAAACTAAACATCATCCATGAAAGCATTCAAAACACAGAGATTCTGGTTACCTAGAAACCCTTGAAAGGTAAAACTGGGGTGGGGATGACACCCACAAATCTTCACTATTGTAGTAATAAATTTGTGTGTTAAGAGATTACAAAAAGTCTGTTAGGACTACTTGATTAAGAGATTTACCCTGATACACTAGCTAGAATGTCTCAGTACTTGATCTTTCAGTTTGCACTGTATGCAGATAATAGATATTCCCTTTACTATGTGATGTTGATCTCATCTATCAGATTTATCTCTTTTCTATGGTTTCACTGCTTAGCTCAGTCACTGAACTCTGTCTCTGAATACTTCTATTTTCTGAATCATACCTATCTGCTTATACCCTTCACATTCACTATCCCTTGCTAGTACATTTTAGGGTTAGATCTTGACCTTATATAATCAACAAAACATTTTACTAATTCAAGATCTATGGCTTAGATTAATTCATTTTGCCGCTTAAGTCTTACTAATTTCTGATTGGCTCTAGGTATTGCATAGGGATCAATGATTACTAAGTAGATGCGTAATTACCTCTTTAATTATCTCAACAGACAAAATACAAAATATGGATGTCGGCCAAAACTATTTACCTCGATCACTGTGCCAAAACAAACTCTTATGTCATTCTCTAGCTAACTCAGAAAATGTAGTTTCTGATACTCGACATTCATTGTACTTGACATATGTTGATAACTCTAGTGCTCGGTAATTATTGCATATAGGACTCAGAAGAACTAGATTCGATATACTACAAAAATACATAGTGACCATAATTTTACTCAATAGTACTACTGCTCGGTAAGTAAACATTACATAGCTCAGCCTTTACATAATGACTCGGTCACAGTGATGACCGACCATCATTGCCTAGATATATGACTAAGTGTGAGTCACTAATAGTCAACAAAACTATAGAGATCTATAGTTTTATAGTCCTATCACTTGCTAACATAATTGATATGCTAGTCTAAAATAAAAATTAGAGTATTAGGCACCTAAGAACCCTTAAAATTTCCTCCCATCCTAGAACTCTAGAGATATTGAAACCCAATACCCTTTCTTTTGAGGCTTTCTTGAAAGGTTAATAATCTATGTTTTCCACCTTCAAGAGGAAAGGAAAAATTCAACCCCACCAAGAAATCCAAATTATTTTTTCAAGAGTTTAATAACGAAGATGAGGATGAGGTGGAGGAATACACCACCCTTAGAGATCCATTAGATAGGCCACTAGGTCTACAAAGAAAGGGAAAAAATTATTGGTTTATGATGAATAAAAGGAAAACATTAAGAAAGGGAGTAAAAAATTCAAATAAGAAAGTGAGAAGACCAAGACTATAGACTATGAATATATTGAATTCAATGCTATTGGTAGATTTAATAAGTCTACCTCCAATACCTTGACCCACAATTCTGATAGGGTGAAGGAGGGCCCCATTTATGCTAGTCTTGACATGAAGCCAAATGATGATAATCCAATTCTTCCTAACTCCAATATGGTTTTTGCATCAGATTTGGATAACCTATAGAGTGAGGTGGACAATCCAAAGAAAAAAATGAGTAAAGTGGAATGAAATTTGGGAATGATTTCAAGGTTTACCCTTTGGGTGATGCATAGCTCTAAAACTTCCTTGTTCCTGATGCAATGCAAGATGCTCGACAATGATGGGAAATATGAAGGAAATTATGAGGATTTGTTTAAAGTTCAAATATTGGACACGTGTGTTGCATCAATCAGGTTGCAACATCAGAGCCTCCTATAATGCTTAATCACTAGTTGGTCGGGGTTATGACCCCCTACCCCTTTGTGGTTTTTATCAATATTTTTCTTGTTAGCATGGTTGTCTTATTGGATTCTAGTTCATTCTTCTATGTTTTTGGATGGAGTAGGATTTTGGATTTATTTTTTTATGAATGGTACTACTTTTTGTCATGGTGATAATTTTTAGGGTTATAGGCTGCTTGACTTTGGCCTATGGTTACTTACTTTACTTATTTTTTTCTAGGTTGCTTTTGATATTTATCTTTTATTAGTGTGTTGTGTTTTTAAACCCTCAGACAGTGGTCTTGTAAGGGTTAGCACCCTAGTTTTTTGGCCTATTAATATGAAAAATATATCATGACTATATTTTTTATTTTGATAAGTAATATTTATAAATGGTATTTTTAGTGACATTTTGTGGGAATATTTGTACAAGTCATAAATGTAGTAGACCACTTTGAGAGAGTAACCTCCAATGATCAAATTATAATAAATGAATTCAATATTTGGTGATATGATGCTATGGAAGAGATTCCCCATGTTTATTTATGGGCTTAACTATGTAAGGACATGTCTCTTCATCCTAATTAAGAGGTATTGTTGTATTAAATAATATTCATGTTAGGTTTAATCGTGCCAAAAGTTTTTATCCTTATTATACTTAGTTTAATATAAGGATAATGGCATGAATTTACACCCTATTTTAATCACCATTAAGCATTGCCCCTACCTTAGTCTAAGACTCAAGTCCACATCATCTGCTCACGCCCATTCACCATGCCTCTTCACCACCCACTCTTAATCTTGGCCACGCAACTTAATAGGTAGAGTATATGTGTGTACTATAGAGATGTTTGTGTGGTGTGCACTTGTTCATGAATCTATAGATGTGTAGAGTGTCATTGAAGCATTACAAACTGTGACCCCATAATTGTAACACATGATTTTTGTCTCCCACTGACACGAGATTCAACCCTGTATGCATATATCTCTATTTTCAAGGTCCATTTTGTCTCTCCTACACATTATAGAGATCTCATCACAAATTCTAGACATTTTTACTAATTTTTTCCTTCATAGACAACTCCTTGTCATGTTGTATGGATTGAAATCATTTGGCATTAGACTCCATCATTGATCAACTTTACTTTATTTAAGCTTTGTGGGCTTGAGGGGAGTTCAATATTCTCATTTTGTTTTCATATTATTGAGTATATTGTATTATCTTCATCATATTCTTCTTAGTTATTATTACGCATTTTGTTATCTCTGGTTATCAATCACCACTTTATCATGCCTACTCAAGTGTTGTGGAGATGGAAACACCAAAGCAAGGACATGACTGAGGAAAGTCTCCAAACAACCCTAATAGTTTTCTCCTCGTCATGTGTACAATTTAGAGAGGTGAGTGCAAGTCACTATCTTTATTAGATGTTGAATTATGTTTTATCCTCTCTTTTCCTTTGTGTTTTTTTAGTTTAAGAGCATCCTTTTGTGTTATTTTATTTACTTTAGTTTACTAGCATTAGCATATACTTTATTTTTCTAGGTTTTTACATCATCTTTGTTTTATGTGCCATCCTTTGTACTTTATTTGTATGGGACATAAGTGCACCATGTTGGTATCTTATACCCATGTTGGTGTCCAAAAGTCATGTGTGTGTCTAAGGCAGTTAACTTACAAAGCTTGGTGATTGTTCTCTATACTTTTTTCTATCTATTTCTGTAAGTAGAAACTTTTTATCATTTGGCAGTCTTTAGTTATTGGCATTTATCTTCATTGAGCATTTATTTATCCTAATTTTCTCACATTCCAACACCTTAGTTTATTAATAATTTCTCCAACAAATATTATATTTGATCCTTCTAGTTCTGCATGCTAGTAAAAGTGAGGTGGTGCAAGGAAATGTCCATCCCTTGAGATTTTAATTGGTCTCTAGGTTAGTGTAATTTTTCCTTCTCCACATTTTGGTGAGCCTGATGTGAACTAAAATCCTCTATATCTAACCCTATCCAAATGACAAGCCCATGATAGAGATGGTAATCATAACTCTAATTTCCCCATGTACTCGAAGAATGCCTAAAATGACTATTACATTAACCTCTTTAGTTGAGTCGTACAACCAAGAGCCTTGTCCCCTTTACATGTCAACATTGATCAATGACATCTCTATCAAGGGCATGTTGGTTGACCCTACTTTTCAAGTTGACATAATTATCAAGGAGGTTATCTTTGTCAATGATTTAAACTAGGGAAAGTACACCAAGTGTCTTGCCACCATCATAACACATTATGGGTTGCCTCTTCCCACTTTGGGTTCCACAACTTTGATGGTCCAGGTAGAACCCAAGGTGGTGTTCTCAATATTTATTATGATTCTTGAATGAGACATCTTCAAGGTCAAACTCAATATTCCCTGGTTGACCTTTATAGGAATTGTCCCTTCAATCATTCATAAATGATTGAATTTTCCTCATGAACAGACCATCCATACCATTCAAGATCCTCAATATCATCCTTTGATGTCCCTTGGGAGTTTCTCCCTTTATCATTTCTATCCCACTCTAATAGGGCCCATTTGTCCTCAACAAGATGTGACATTCCTTGTCTACCAAAGTATAAAGTGAGGGAGCTTAATCTAACACTTGTAGCACCTTTCCCTTCTTATCACTCTAAGGAGGCTCAACATGTTTCATACTCAACCCATTATCTATCAGAGGCTCAAGGAAATCACATGGCCAATGGGAAGCCTCACCTCCTATCCTGGGCCATGCAACCTTCAATGGTGTCCTCTCTTCCTCTATGCACATATAATGTGGATAAAGGAAAGGAAACCATATTGTTGAATCACAAGGAACATCTACCTTTTCTTATTCCTATCATTGTAGAAATACCTCCCACTACCATTTATGGAAAGGGTAAGAGGTCTCCTAAGATCATGCCATCTCACTTGTCCCATGCTCCTTAGCCTTTAAGGGCATCTTCTATTCCTCCAGCTTATCCTAGGGAAAAGAGAACAAGGACACCTATAAATAAGCCAACAATGCCCATATCAGGTCTAGCTACTAGTCTATTGGTAGGTCCATCTTCTTTTTTGGTGATGGTATCAATACCTCCACTATGGAGAACGATGGTGCTACACTCTTGCAATCTTTTCAGCTAGCCCAAATCTATGTAAAAAACAACTTGCACATGAGAATAAGCATCATTAATAAAAAGGGGTCATTGGTGTGTGATGTCATTACAAGGGTAGAGAGGATTTATTCCTAGCCTATGTTTTTCACTACTTCGGCCTTCACCTCTAGCTACACTCTCACTTCCATTGCAACTGGACTAGCCCTACAACCTCTTTTGTCATGCTTCCCCTTGCATTGGGAATAACCATCACACCTTGCACCAAGTAGGTCTAGGTGTTCATATCTCCTTCATTGGAGACACCTTTGATCACCACTCTTCCATATGTTCTACTATTCCCCAAGCTAGTGAATATGATGCACACTTAAATGGTATCCAATGAAGTGATGTCAACCTAGCCTATTCCTGACCCATCTCAGGACCACCATATCAGATTCCTTGATGTCTTGAAGGTTGTTACAATGGACAAGAGGACTTCACATCAGTATTTTAAGAGAAAGTTTGAGCAGAGCCCTACCCTAAAGTTCAGGAACCATAAATCTACTATGGAAGATATTCTTTTTATTTTGATCCTTGTGATGGAGCAAGCTTAGTCTTCTTCTAAGTTCATCTCCACCCCTTTTGTATAAGTTGTTAGGGATTCTTCTTCATTTTCACCTCCTCATGGGCCCCCTGCAAGCTATGAGACTTGCATTTTTTACTCATTGGAGGATATTTCAGCATTGATGGTGATCGTCACATAGTCCCTCTCACTCACCTAAATTGATCTATTGGATGATAGCATTGAGGCTTCTTCATCCTTAGCTCTTGTTGCTAGTGGGTTTCCTAGGGCTCCCATTCTAGTTGTACCATTACAATCTTGATGTCTCTCCCCATATGATCAATATTGGAAGGACAATGATGTGCGAATGGATGACCTATGAGTGTAGTACCCACTTCTACATATTTAGATTAGAATGTTATTTTTTATGTTCCCTAGTGCTTTCCTTCTAATTTTATTCCCTCCTAGAGTACCCTTGTACTCTATTGGTACCTAAAAATGGTAGGTTTTATGTTGTAAAGATTATTCTATTTGTTATCTTTTTCTTCTATTTATTGTATCTTTAATTTTTTATATTTAGGGATGACACAAAGCGTTGGGGAATTTAGGTACCCCTTCCATCTTGACCCAAAAAAAATTGCTTTCCTTTATCTTCATGTGTAATTATTCAAATCTGAGCCATGGTTGGCATTAAAGAGATATCCCCTAAGAGCATGTATACATTTCTCTTTTGGTCTCTGATAGAAATCCATCAGATCTCTTTGTCTTTGTGTAGATATTGTAGAAATCATGTTTCAGCCATTAAGAAGTGACACTCCATACCAACATCTCGAATGTTGACATGCCACAATATCTCTTCTCTCCTTGGAATCTATTATGCTCCCCTTTGAACATCATAGTCCATTCCAAGGGGGGTTGTTTTATCTGTGTCTAATTTATCTTTTATCTAATGATTATATTTTCCCTACATGATAGGTTTCTTTCTCACAAAATTTTAAAATTTTGATCTCAGTGTCTACCTTTGTGGGGGCCAATCCACTATCTTGGTGTCTTGATCTTCCCCTATCGTACACCTATATAGATTTATCTATGTGTACCAACATGATCTAAAGGTTTCTTATCACATGCCTATCTAGCATTCACTATACATGTCAATGCACAATCTAAAGCCTCCCTATCACATATTTATCTATAATCCACTATGCATGTCAGAGCACCAACAATTTCACCTAATCATATAGCTATCTGACATTACATAATTTTTTGGACCCATATCAACGTACTATCAAGGGCCTTGGGTCTACATGTTTTCTTCATCATTTAGCACACTTGTCTATAGCTTGTGTATTCGATTTAACTCAACAATAATTCAGGTATTCTTAGATAGTAGAAACCCCATGTGATAGATTCCCAACAAGTAAGTCAAGTAAGTTGTTTCTTACTTTAGATCATACATCTTTGTGATATGATATGGTTGCTAAAATGGGGGCAAAATGTAATTGGAAAAATTTGCATCTTGGAATAAATTACCATTAAGCATTACCCCTACCTTATTCTACAACTCAAAAATCCACATCATCTACTCACCCCCATTCACCATGACTCTTCATCACCTACTTTGAATCTTGACCAGACAACTTGTAAGGCATAGGATGTGTTCTCACCGTAGAGACTTCCACATGGTGTGCACTCATCTACAAATCTTCAAATGTGTAGAGTATCATTAAGGCATTACAAACTACCACCCTACAATTTTAGTTCTTGTTTTCGTCCACCCACCATCATGAGATTTGACCTTGCATGCATATATCTCCATTTTCAAACTTCATTTTATCTCCCCGACACATTCCAAAGTCACCATGCATTCTAGATATTTTTATTGAATTTTTCCTTCATAGAAATCTCCTCGTCATATTGGATGGCTTGCAATCCTTTGGCATCAAACTCTATTATTGATCAATTTCACTTTATTTGATTTTTTTCCGGCTTGAGGGAAGTTCACTCTTCTCATTTCATTTGTATCTAATTGAGAATATCATATTATCTTCATCAAATTCTTGTTATTTGTTATTGTGATGTATGAAAATAGGATCACCTAAAATCCTAGTTTTCCCTAATTCATAGATCGCATTTAAATAAAAAACTACCTCAAGAAAAATTGGATCAACACCACCTAGAGGTAGGAATGCTAATACAAGATCCCTACTTGAGGGGTTTCTATTCCTTTGTTTCTTAGTATTGGAAAATGATGATTGAAACTAGTATGAAAATTGACTAAATGAAATAGTAAATAATCTAATCAAACCAAAAGTAAATGAAGAAGGAAATTAGGATAAATCTGAATGCTCCTGGAATCAAAATATGAAAAAATGGAGATTTAGATCTGAATTCCCAACTGTTGGAATCCCAAAACTAGTTGTAACTAATTTTTTGAGATCCCAAAACCTATATATGATTTCCTACTAAATTTCATTATTTTTTGGAGGCTATGATTTGGATGGAACAAATTATACTTCTAAGGTATAGGTCAACTAGCTAGACCTATATCTTGGATTTTCTATTAGAACAAGTTGAAGACTGACTATCATAGTGTTGGGATACCAAAAAAATTATAATAGTTATTTCTAAGGTCTTTTGTACTTGCAAATCAAAAAATGTCTATGTGGGTGTCTATGTAGGGGTTTTCCTTGGTCAACCCCCCATTTTGGTGATTTCCACCTCCATAGATAGCTAATATGACACAGATAAATGTGTTTAGAAATCATGAATCTAGAGTATGTTTGAATTTGTATGAGATAAAATGCATAAATGTAATGTAAAGATCTACACAAATGTGATAGAACAGATCCTATATGAAAATGAAATCAATGTGTGATTGAAAGCATGTAAAAAAGCATAGATATGAAGAGAAAATATGTAGATCTAAAGATAATAGGAAACCACACCTAAATCAAAATAAGAAGGATACAAGTCAATCAACAATTGGTGATCTCCTGTAAAACCTGTTAGGTTTCGAGTCCCTGTAAAACCTTATTTTTATTTAATTTTAAAATAGTTGGTAATCTCCTAGTCATCATCACAATCCTTTTGTAGCTCCATGATGTTGCAAAATAGTTTGAATTCTTGACAGAAAATTAATTTAACCTTGATTCGCAAGTCCTAGCTCCACCCTTGCAATTTCTTTCATCATACCTAAATAAAGTGTGAGACGTGATTTTATACAAAATCAGGAGATAGAATTGAAAGGGTCGGGTGTAAGTCTCAATCGCTCATTAATTCATTGAGATGGGGGGCCAATTCAAATTTGGGCATAAAATGTGGGGTATAGGTTGGTTGGGAAAACCTATACCTAGGTGTAGGTTGGTTGGGACAACCTATACCTAGGTGTAGGTTGGCTGGGACAATCTATACCTAGGTATAGGTCTTATAAGATGACCTATACCTAGGTATAGGTAATCTGAGATTACTTATAACTAGGTATAGATCATCTAAGATTACCTATACCACATATTTTAGGCCCAAACTAAAACTATGGGTCCTGGACAATTAGTAGATGTAGTAAATGATCCAATAGTCAATTTAGAGGTCGAGATAAAATACTAAGGCCACAAATGATGACACGGGGCCTAGGAGATGAAATGAATTATTTGATTGGACAAAAAAAAGAGGAGCACACTTATAAATAAGGGCTTTCCTTGATTTTAAACAAGATTAAAGGGATGTATGACCCATATTTAAATTTTGGTATCTGTTAAGTGCAATTATAAAGTCCTATCATGCAATCTATAATGAGAACATACTAACGTAGGTGCTAAATAATCATGAAATTTTACATGACTTAGATTCTTTATAATGCCCCACTAGGGAACCCAAGAGAATTTAACCTAAAACATGTTGTTATGTTTATAGAATAATTTTTTTCTGAAGTGTTTACAAATAATAATGATAACAATGCAAAAGAAATACAATCATAAGATATGAACAAGCACATGAGTACAAATCAAGTACAATTAACAATTCTCAAGGGTCCCATGATGTAGAATTATGTATTACTAATTGAATATTTTGATTAAGAATAATTAAAAATATCTCATGTAAAAATGAATAACAAGTACATCCAATACCATAAGGTATAATCACAATGAAACAACATCCTCTACACAAGTCACAAGGTATGTCACAATAACCAAATACAAAGTATAGTACAATAACCCCCAAGGATCACATATGAAGCACTGATCCAACGTACAAATATAACATCATAAGATAAATACAAGCAAGCCTCCAATGTATAAAAATAAGAAGATAACCGCAACAAGCATCATCCAACACCACTACAGGAACATCAAAATCTCAAATGGAAAAAGAAAAACACTAACACCCGACCTCATGGAACCAAAGGTCCACTCCCACTATGCTGAGGAGATAACAACAAACCCCACTTGGATAGAAATCAACACAATAAAACAACTAAGAAATGGATAATGAAGGATTTCTATCGCAAAAGGTACTACCACCTAATGATAAAGAAATGATAATAAATATTATAAAAAACAATAAGTACCATAACACCAAATACTAGAATATTGAACAAATACCTAAAACACCACTAGGTAATACTAATATACCAAAGACACGCCACCAGAGGAAAATGAAGAAAACTACGAAGGAGACTTAGACTACAAACTATGGGAGTGTCATCACATGGTCATCTACTTGAGTTACCTTGGTCTGGTCACATTGGACCCCATACCCTCAAGTATTGAGTTACCCTGGACTAGCCACTCTGGGCCCCAAACCCTCAATACGACCCACATGGAAGTAGAATTACCTCTCATGAAAATGAGGAATTATAATCATAACTACTCTCTAGGTATCATCCCACTCCCATCCTTAGCCTATGAAAGAGCTCAAGGCATGGGTGAGGCATTATCTCTAATTATCTTTTTAATGAACTCTCCAAATTTTAATTACTATGTTATCACTTATTAAAAAACTTATGATAGGTTACCTGGGTATTGAACACTTTGGGTCCCAGACCCCTATTGTAAGCCACTCCTCTAAGATGCACCTATTTAACCTCCCCTGGACTCACAAGTCATACATAACCACATAGGTCTCATAAAAGTATAATGATCAAATTCCAGTCCACAAAAGATATCAGGGACACATTGGTCCTCAAACCAAAATGTCATAACCACTTTCTCAGAGAGTTCACATAACATGAGCTTAGGTCTCAACAAGGTTGGGTACACATGATCTAAATAATATAACACCATAAGGCATAATAAATAACCACATAAGCATCAATAGAACAACACACCTCACCTCTGCTATACACACCCCAAAAGGCCAACGTAAACTCCAATTCCACAAAAATTTACACCAAAAGGTTTAAGTAAAAAAATCCTCAAAATCAAAATTCATACATACAAGATCATCTTATATTTTAAATTAACAATTCTAATTTGACTTAATAAAAATAACCATATGAATATATACGCACTCAAAATAATTCAATTCATTAAATATATCCACATAACCCCCTCAAAATAGACCAAATAACAAAAAATGAAACAAAGTAAT
This sequence comes from Chamaecyparis obtusa, assembly GCA_027943335.1. Classification (NCBI taxonomy): domain Eukaryota; kingdom Viridiplantae; phylum Streptophyta; class Pinopsida; order Cupressales; family Cupressaceae; genus Chamaecyparis; species Chamaecyparis obtusa. The sequence goes on along the minus strand of BSBK01004569.1, from coordinate 691,673 downwards.
TAACTAATTAATAAATTTAATTATTAAATATTAATATTTAAAAATAATAACAATACTAATTAACATTAATAAAAACATAAATTAAAAATTTAAATAAAAATAAATTTTAAAAAATTATATTTTATTTTAAACAAAAAATTTAATGCAAAGGTGGGGGGGACTGGCCCACCCCCCTGTTGCCCATGCGACAACACTGTTGTCGTTGTCATTGTTGTGGCAACAACTACAACTGCTTTGATAGTAGCTTTGGTTGTTGCGGCAACCCAAGGCCGCTAAGGGGGTGGGGGATGGGGTCCCTGCCCCCTCTTTATTATTTTTTTATATTTATATTTTTTTTCTTTTTTAAAAATTTGTTTTAAATCTCTCACATAAAATGTATTGTACCCTTTTCCATCAACCCCACTTTTTTTTAAATGAATTTGATAAACAAACCCCCCTTTATATATATTGAATTTTCTTTTAATGGAGGCTAGGGTTTTCTGATACGACTAGCTTTTTTAAAAAAAAATCAATAGATTTCAAAAATCAAATACATATTTATTATTTTAGATGAATATCATTTAATTGAAAAATGTATATTTTTGAACTTCTATTTTTCCAATAGTTTCCTAGTCCATTAAATGAAGACTAGGGTTTTTTCCTAATAAGACTAATTTTGTTTGAATAAGACTTTCGCATAAATTTTATAATTACATATATATCTATCTGCATGCAAATATATATTAATTAAATATCCATACAAATTATTGCTCAACAAAATATCTATCACTTATGGGTAAATACCCTAATTTGAAAAAACTCACATGTTTTCCTAAAACCTCTTCCTAGGGTTTCAAACAATCCCAATATAATACCAAATCTAATTTGTCATCAAAACTAATCCAAAATTCCTCAAAAATAAACTTGATTAAAATAGAAACCCAATTTTTAATCCATTCATTTAAACAATTCTAGACACGAAGCAAACAATCTTTTCAAAGGAAGGCTTTTACAAAAAGAAGGTTTCAAACCCTACCTCAAACAACACCTGAATTTGAAGACAAGTAGAATCCAATTCAACCTTCAAAATTTCAAGCTTTCATTAATCTTCCAAATTCACCCAAGAGAGCTCCTCCAAAACCTGATATACCTTCTCGAAATAATACCTAGAAACTTCTCATAAAGAAAGCCTATTCACCCTAGGGTTTCTAAAACATGTAATCTCTAAAAATTCAGAACTCAACTCTCCACCTAGTTTTTATCAATTCTCTTTGCATGATTAATTATAATTTAATAATAAAATATGCACTTTTTCTAATTACAACTCTTAACTCAACTTTAACTTTAAATTCTAATTCACTTTTATTAAATTGAATGTGAAACTTAAATTGCATATTAGTATTTAATTAATAATTAATATTTTAGCACATTAATAACCATGCAATTGAAAAATAATTATTAAATAAATTAATTATGCCTTTAATTTCATATTTGGATTTAATAGTTAATTAAATCCTTTTATTCAAAATTTAGACTTTTAATTAAGTCTTTTTTAATTAAACAAAGGTATTTAATTAACTCTTAATAATTAAATATCCCTTATATTTAATATTCTTATATTTATAAAATATAATTATTGTAATCTCATAATTAATCTTAATTTAATTATTTTAAATCAAATAATCCACACAACAAACTTACTTGCCTCGCAACACATGAAAAAATCAATTAACTCAAATAACAAACAAACACCAAGGAAGGGCTCACGAATTCACGTCACCTTGATGAATTCGGATGGGTAGAAAACAAATACTTGTCTATTATTTTAGGATAATTAATGGTTTGGGTTGGGATTTGAATCTTTATGTTATCTCCCCTCTCTTTCCATTGAGATATTGTGATATGGCATGCTCATCCTGGCAATTCAGGGAAGTCGATGCTCGATACCTACAAACCTGCATAAAAGATGAGCATGTACATACATGTATAAATATATAACAAGCAATGGAGGGGATTAGTCGATCGTGTGAATCTCACAAGAGAGTAACTATGACTTCGTCCCTCAACCACATCATCCCTCAACCACATCATGCACATCAAATAGAAAGGTAAAACATGCACGCTAACCATACACATGCAAGTATGGGGTCAGTTAAACAATAAGCATCAATGGTATCCTTGTTAGATTAGGTGAAAAACTAATCTCCCAAGAACACCTGCATGCATAACCCTATCACATGGAAGAAGCAAAGAACAAAAGCAAGAAAAGGCTATGGAGGCCAAAAAGCCAGAGACATCATATGCACATTCAAAAGAACAATATCTATTATGAACAATGCATTGAGTTACTGAAAAATACAAAGAGAGAATCCTTATAAAAGGATATCGAAACCCTAAAAGAGAAAACCCTAAAGAATAATAAGATGCCTAAGTCTAACTTAAGTGTAGAGAATAATAGACTAATAATTAAATTAATTAATTATTAGCTAATATGACTACTCTAACACCCCCCTTAAGTGTAACTTAGGGAGAAGCTAAACAACTAAGGACTAAAAGATGCATGAAAGAAAAAATGCATGAAAGAGAAATGGGTCTCGGCAACAAGGCCTGATCAGGTACCCAAATACAAGAAAAAAGAAAGAGCATGTAAAGCATCTCCGAAGCATGAAGCTGTAAACACTGTCAGAAGTAACTGCTGGAACCCCCACTGAAATAGTGCATGACCAGGTAGAGAAGACAAAGTTTGAAGAGCTGATCAATCGAAGAGGTGACCTCCAAAGTAGGAATGAATGAGTGTCTATATAGTAGATGAACCATCTCACCGAAATGCATAGGTGCCTAGCCACTGCATCCGCCTAGTACATAGGAACAAAAATTGAATACGTAGATCACTCAACTGAACCAAGGAAGCAATAGAGCCAACAAGTGAACCCCCCCCATAATGCTAAATAGGGAGAGGGGTGATAGGAACACTGAAATGCAATGCCAAAAATATCTACAAGAAGAAGAATAAGGAACACCAATAGTGCAACAGAAGTACAAGTAGAGGATAAAGGGTGGTGTCACCAACACACAGCATGGGCTAATATCATGGAAGGTACACTCACTTGACAAAGGTAGATGAGCACAAAAGGAAAAACATCATAACCCCCCATGACACTTTATAACTGAGTGCGAGTACAAAAAAACACAAGGTGCTTGAAATCCCAGATATGTAGAAGTAGGCACTTTATCTTAGTGTGTTTACAGAAAAAAAAAATGCTATAGAAGAGAAGCATACAATGCTCAAAAAGTCAGAAAGAAGAGTGAGCCAAAAGAACAAAAGAAGAGATCCCAGGACCTGTAGAATCCAAGTAATCCACCAGAGTGCAAAAGTGAAAAACTCAGAGGAGAAAGAACCTAGAGCAAAATCTAGATAAAGGACCCCTACCACTGAAAAACTCACTGAACCAGCTTTCCAACGATATCTGGTGAGCCCAAAAATGAGTCTAGGGGAGCGAGATATGGCTCCCGAAAGGCAAAATAAACATCACACTTTGACAGAAGAAAATGCCATCAAAATAGAAAAATCAGATAATCAAACCTCTTCCATTGGATTGGGCTCAAAAAGATCTTTCCGACGATATAAAGAAGTCAAAAATATAATACTGTATGCACAAGATACGGCCAAAAAACCTAGGTACCCTTGAAAAATCTCAAAAAAGAGCAAATAGGCTACATACATCAGCAAACTCCTGAGCTTAAAATTGATGGCCAAATGGCCGTCAAATCTCAAAAGGCACCTGGGGGCTAGAAAGTAAGGCCCATAGGACCGTGGGCGCGGCAGAGGGGGCTAGGCGCTGAACTGGGGTGCAGGTCACCCATGTGACCATCTAATCTGTGAGAGGGGGCTGGCACTGGTGGTGACTGCATAGTCCCGGTGGTCACCGCGGTGGTGACTGCACAGTCATCGATGACTATGACAGTCACCATATGGTGACTACGCTGGCGAGACTGGTGGCGCAGGCGGGGAGCGATGGCCACTAGGCGGTGACTAGGTGGTGTGTGGGCGGCGGCCCAAAAATCATTTTTTTTCTTTGAAGAAATCACCTGTGTTAGCATGCCTCAGAGTGTGTGCCAGGGCTGTACGACCCTGGTATGCAAAAAAAAATTGCCTTAGATGGCAAAGATGTCCAAAATGGACAAATTTTATATAGATTCTGACTATCTCGGGCCTTCTGGATGCAATGGTGGTATCTGTTTCTGCTCAAAATAACATCCTACTTCTGAATCACTTCAATAAAACATGAACAGCGAGTAGCAAGATGGCTCTGATACCATGTTAGATTAGGTGAAAAACTAATCTCCCAAGAACACTTGCATGCATAACCTTGTCACATGGAAGAAGCAAAGAATAGAAGCAAGAAAAGGCTATGGAGACCAAAAAGCCAGAGACATCATATGCACATTCAAAAGAACAATATCTATTATGAACAATGCATTGAGTTACTGAAAAATACAAAGAGGGAATCCTTATAAAAGGATACTGAAACCCTAAAGGAGAAAACCCTAAAGAATAATAAGATGCCTAAGTCTAACTTAAGTGTAGAGAATAATAGACTAATAATTAAATTAATTAATTATTAGCTAATATGACTACTCTAACAATCCTAACATATAAATACCATCATGAAATAACCATAACTTGTATATAAAATCATCATTTGTATTTAATCAACATAAAAATAACCAAAAGCATCTAATTTACAATTATCCAATATAATGTCATACATTCATCCTCTAGTATCTCTAAAATAATCAACGCACACATGAAAATGACCTAAAAGATTTTGGCAATAAAATTGAAAAGAAAACTATGGGAGGGGTATTACATCTACATCCCCTAAAATTAAGCTCACTCTTGGAAGCCTATAAACAAAATAGAGATATAAATCTCGTAATCTCGATGCATCCTACTCAGTCACAAAAGACTCAATGTTTGGGTCCCATTGGACCCTTCCCTACTTCGTGGTATGAACTATGCAAACTTTTCCCTACCACAAAGACCCTATGGGATCTACCAGCATCCCCAACTATAGGCTCAGAAGTTGCAAACATATGTCCTCAAAACTATGTTGCTCATTGAGGACAATTGACAACAAGGTGACCATGCTACCCATAAGAAAAACAACCTCCTCTACCAACACTTCTCCTAGATGAAGGTGTACTAGACTGTTGGAAACTACCTCCACTAAAATCTTGATGTGAACTCTGAAGTTGTTGATCATTCTGATTGTGCATACTACATTTCCAGTTGCAATAGTTCCCTAATTGAGAACCACCACTAGTACCATAGAATAATTTCCTATTCTATTGATTCTGATTACATTTCGAGAAGGTAGAAGGATTCCTAGAGTTCTCCGCTCCCAGAGACTGATTACCCTTAGGCCCTCAAAGAGGACCACTAGAGTCAACTCCAATCTATCCACCATGAACTCTAGCCAAGTTTTCCTCTACCAAAGTAGCCTTAATGATCATGTCCCTGAGAATCTTAGTTTCAAAAACTGTAACACCCCCAACAATGCGACCATTAAGTCATCTAATGAAATGTTGCACCATCAATGGTGAATTATCGCTATAACTTTCATATGACTTGAGATCGAAGAAATGACACTCATATTCCTAAACACTCATAGATAACTATTGCATATTGTGGAACTCATCTCCACACTACTATTATCATTGATCAGATAAGAAGCGCTCTTGAAAGTTCTCAAGAAATAACTCCCAAGTGATATTCTCCTCAATCTTCCACCAAGTAGCTACAAAATCTTTCAGGTGCATGATGGCACACCTCGCCTTGACATTGCTATCAAATTGTTTCATAGAAAAACAACGATCCAATGTGATAAGCCATGTCTTTGCCTCAAAACTAGTAACTAGACCATTAAAGGGATGAGGTTGTGATCTAAGGAGGTCTCTCATCTAGTTATCCTTGATGGCCCCTTGATCAACTATAGTGTCTCTCCTCCTAGGAATCCTAGATCTTTGTCCCTCCTCATTATCAAAATGGTGTGACTCTTCCCTCTCAGTCCTATTATGAATAGGTAGATGTTCCAAAATAGTCTGAAGTATATGTCTAGCATTAGGCTCTCTAGAATCACCATGATGATCACCACTATCCTCATGAAAACTATTAGCTCTATGACCCATAGGAAGGCTATGAATCCTACTCCTTCCATGTCCTCTCCCATGACCTCGACCAATGGATCTAGTTCTAGTGACCATCTTTCCTACAACATCCAAATAGAAGAATAATATCTCAAAACTAGTCAAGAATAATAAAGACATGATGTATAGTAGTAAAATAATAGCTTGAAAAAATAGAGTGTTATATGTCTAAGTTTTTGTTTCAAGTTTTGACAATTTAGAGATCTAGTGGGCATACAACTTCCCAGAGTTCCCTGTGTAGAAACTTGGGCTCTGATACCAAGTGTAATGCCCCACCAGGGAACCTAGGAGAATATAACCTAAAACATGTTGTTGTGTTTACAAAATATTTTTTTCTTAAGTGTTTACAAAAAATAATGATAACAATGTGAAAGTAATACAATCATAAGATATGAACAAGTACATAAGTACAACTCAAATAAAGTTAAAAATTCTCAAGGGTCCCATGATGTAGAATTACATATTACTAATTAAATATTTTAGATTAACAATTATTACAAATATCTCATGTACAAATGAATAACAAGTACATCCAATACCATAAGGTATAATCATCCACTATAGGATATCCAACTTCTCATACTCATACATGAAGGTTTTGTCAAGTTTCATCATTGTTTCCATGTGCACTCTTATTCTATCCAAACCTACTAGTTCCTTCTTGCAATATATGTATACCCTAATATCTTCCACATGCATAACACCCATGGGAGTGCAAGAGAATGCACCTTCTAGGTCGTCTAGTGTGGACTTGAACGGATGCCTCTTAATCACATATCTCTTCTTCTCCGCCACATCAAATACAATGGGAGTAGCCATTACTTACTTGTATATCACTTTCCAAATGATCTCAAAGACTTCTAAATCGGCACGACGGATTAGGGCTTTTGCAACCAATCAAATGCACTGCTAATAATTGGTGAATCAACCTGCAATCCTTTGCTATTAAAATATAGGGCTCTTCTTCTCTCCAATCACTCTGAGTTCGAATGCAATGAGAGGTACAAAAGCTTCTATGTACTTTAAAGTAAAAAATCTGCCATTAATGCTTTCCATGTAAACCAGGTTATCAATGATAATTTCAAACTTTCATTCTGTAATCAATCAGCTAGTGCATTCTTGCACATAGGTTCAACTAGTCTCCAAAAGGTTAAGTCCAAAGGTGCATACTTTGAGAGTGAGTATACCTGCCGTCCAGGGGTTTAGAGCTAAATTAGCTCCCCCTATGACCCTAAGGGCCATTCATCTAGATGTAGAGGGTGCATCCACTATGGATGCATCCAATACATTCTCATCAACCTTATCCTTCTTTGCCTCTGACCAAATCAAGCTCGCATCCTCTGAAGCTTTCACAAACTTGACTTCTCCTTCGGAATCCAATATTGTTTCTTCTGGCTTTTTAGGGCTTTCTTGACTCTACATTCTTGATCTAAAAAACTTAGAGATGTGTTCAACCTTGTTACATGAGTGAAAAATAATTGGAGGCCTTATATTCATCAGCGCATTGATATGGGTTACCATTTTACACTGTCTAGCTGAGTGACCATTATAGTTACATATCTAACATGTAACATTCTGAGAACTTCTTACATTTAGCTTATTTTGATTTCTCTTATTATGTTGAGTCTTGTTCTTTTGACTTGTCTTACAATTCATAGCTCTATGACCAAATTTATTGCATGAATAACAGTAACCATTAAAGGTCTTACCTCTGTACACTTCCTTTCTATATGTCCATGCTTGTTACCTGCATAACAAGTTTGATCTACTGGCTTGCGCTCATCCTTGGATGGTTCAACATGATCTTTAGTCTAACTTCCTATCTCCTTAGCATCTAAGGAGTCTTCTAGTGCTTTCATTCTTGCTCGCATGTTATCAATCTGGTTTTGTGCTTCATTGTATCTAATGCAGCTAGTATCTCCTTTAAGTCTTCTTGCATACAACTGAGATTATATCAAATTAGAACTGGTGTGCAGTTTATCAATGTGATTCTTTGCCTCTTTCAATTCAGATTCCAAGCTTTCTTTGTTGTTCCTTAGCTCCAAGAGTTCCATGTTTGCTTGTCTCAATTCTTCATTGAGTTAAAGGGTCTCTTTGATCTGTTCATCATAGACTTCTTGATTGTTAGTCAACTTATGATCCAATTCTTCAATCTATTCTTTCAAGGATGAATTTTCTTCATTCAAATTTTTGATCATTATCTCTAAATCACTAGTAGAGAATTCTTTCAAATCTTTTCTTATCCTTTTGATGACTGTTTGACCATCACTGACTTTTTCTTTTAGTTCCTCAATTTCTTTTTCAGATCTGTCCAAGTCTTCAAGAGAAGCTTCAAGATTTGTTTTTAGATGTTTCATTTCTGTCTTGTCCATGATGTTCTCAACTAGTTAAACTTCTTTACTGAGGACCAGATCTTTGATACCAATTGTTAGGAATGGAAACACTGAGAGGAGGGGGGGTGAATCAGTGTTCACTGCATTAAATCTTTTCACTTAGCTTTTTAATCTTAACTTGAATTCTTAAGTACTGAAATGAACATTAACATAAACAAGATAGAAGAGCACAACACATAACACCAATATGGTTATAGGGAAACCCAAATAGGTAAAAACCCCATTGGAAATTGACACCCACTAATATTTTGTACTAGTGTTTTATGATCCTTGTTAGAAGATCCTTAACCCTGTTAGGAGTTACTTTACAATGTATTTAGTACAGTGACCTTGTCAAGGGTCAGACCCTGTTAGGATTATTTTACAATAACCCTATTAGGGGTGTGGAAAAACTATCCTAGAGCTCACTAATTAAGTAGTGAAGGCTACAACCTTCTGGTCTCAAATACACACTATATCTGCTGGATGAACTGTCACTATGACACTGCTTGTTTCATCACTTCCTTTGATGCGTTGATGCTTTGACCTCTTGCAAAGCTCTAATACATCTCAAAAAATCTTCACATGTTTCTTCTCTACTTCTTTTAACTCTATCTCCACTCTCATACTTAATTAAAATGGCACATCTAATATTTATATGCGCATACAAATCAATTAACTAGGTCGTCCCTTTAACCGATTACATACAACGCTTCCAATTGAATTGGATCAAGCATGTTTACAAAAAAACATAATTATATGTCTACAACCTAATTACAATAGGCACATATCCTTTACAACATAATAATATAACCGCTAACCAAAATACCAACAGTTGGTTCCTTGCATTGTTCTTCTCTAGCATTTACTGTCTGTGCAACTTGAACTCTCTGTATCTTCCTCATATTGAATCTTCTGATCATGTGCTCTTAGATGTAGCATGAATATGGTCTTACCAACTTAACTTCTAGGGAACATACCATAATTCTTTCATATGCATGTGTGCTGACGCTCTAACCTTTAGGTACTCTGTATACTGTCCAATCTTCAACACTTAGCCAATTTCTGATGTTCTTATCATAAGTGCTGATTTTAAAACATCATATGACTTTGTTTCCATAATGAAAACACTATATTAATTCATATAGACCATTATAGTCAACTTTCCAACAATCTCCCCCTTTTTCATTGATGGAAACAAGGGAATATGGCAAAGTGACTAACTGTCCCTTAATACAAAAAACACGTAATCATACTCTATCTTATATCTCCCGTATATCTTCTTACTATACATTTTCTTTACATAGCTATAGTTCCATATTCTATACATACTCCCCCATTGACATTAATGAAAAAGGTGTTACAAAACTAAATCTGTACAAGTACTTACACTGAAAATACATCCAGGTATGTAATCTGTAAGTTTTGGATCTCTTGCTTTCAAAATGCAATCAATGCATTGATTGTTTAGAGATGGATGCATAAAGAATATTGTAGTTTCTCCACCTTCTCCAATTTTGAACTAGGACCTTGATCATATGTCACCATGGTGGCATCGATCTCCTTGATATTCTAATTCAACACATCTAGGTAGGGTGCAAGAGCATTTCTAAGTTGACTATGCGTAGCCCTTATCTTGGACATCTCCTTTTGTGCCTTCTCAATTTTGTCAAGTTGTCCCTGATAAACATTGTTGCACATGTTTACATCAGTAGAGGGATCTTCTACTAATTTCCTCACTTGTTCTATCATGACCTTTGCCTCTTTGATCTTCTTGTAGTGATTGACTGTCAACTTATCTCGATTCATACAGTCAGCAATAATTTTCCTTCCTTTTGCTGCAAACTCTTTCAAAGTTGCTTGTCCAACTTTGAGTGAACTAAGGTCTAGTGAGAAGTTACCGACCAACTCATTTAGTATTTTATGCATATACTTTTCCTCTGCAACTAATGATGCTGATTTTTCCAAGATAGAGAAATTACTCTTGAACTGTGAAAGAATTGCACTTACATCATCAACAAAGTGTACCTTGGACACTTTCTTATTTGTTGGTAATAGGTTGTTTAGGATATTTACTGATTCTAGAAGGAGGGGATTTCTCATTACCTATTTCTCCTTGGCCTTCTCCATAGCTAAGATGTTGAACTTGATTAGGTCTTCTTCTCCCCATGAATCCAAACTAGTTGTGTCTGGTGTCAAACTTGACAACAAGGTTGTTGAGGGTATTGGAGTGATAGGAGTGCTATCCACTACTTCTTTCTTTACTTTGATTAACATTTCAATGAATGGTTCATTTTTTGGTTCATTCCCTTTTTCTTCTTCTTCTCCTTTCTCAATTTGTGTTTCTTTTCCTTCTTCTTTTTCTATCTCTTTTTCTTTTTCTACCTCAGGTGAGTTACCACCACATAGTTCTTCAATCTCTTGTGTGCTTACAAAGGCTTCTTCAAACTTGTCTAAGTCCTTATCTGTGGCCGCCATTGCAATCTCAACATTTTTAATAATGATGGTGCTATCCTTTAGTGACTTTTTCATGGGTGCAAACTTATCTGCCTTTGAATGTGTTTCAACTATAGGTGTTGAGTCCTAGGGACCTGTCATAGGTACATAAGTGGGCTCTGCCACCTTGACTTCCTTTGTGGGCACTTGAGTTGTAGGTGTAGTAGATGGGTACATGTGCCTATTCATGAAGACGTTCTCAAATGCTTTCTTTAATTCCTTAGCAACCAATTCATAATTCCTGTCCATTATATGTAAAGTCCTTGACTTGGTTATAAGATGTGGCTTTACAAGATCTAATAATAAAGACTTCTCTTCTAGAGAGCATACTGGGAGGGTTTCATCTAAAGTCTTTTCTCTTATCCTTAGATCCTCTTCAATAGCTTGTAGTTTTAGGAATTCTAAAATGTTCCATACATTATCTAGAATCATAGTCTTTAGTTCTAGGACTATCTTCTTGAACTTCAGCATATGTTTGACTATCTTTCCATGAATTTTTGACTTGTCAATTTCACTATACTTCTCATAGAACTTCCTTATTTGATCTATCATGCCTTCGTCAATAATCCTTGTACTCAACACACTAAGACTGGGTTTGAAGCTTACTTTTCTAGGGGTGCTTGAGTATTCTTCCTATTTCTTGTTACTCGAGAGGATGGATGACTAGTGTTGATCTCTTTCTTCCTCTTAGGCATTGCCCTATACTCAAGAGGAGTGGTAAGGTCAATAGTTACCTTGGGCATAGAAGGGGTATCACCTGTTTTACCCTTCAGATCATCATATTTCTCAATTTTCACCTTCTTCATCTTTGGATCATCAGATTGTGTCTTTTTTGTAGTTGCACTCTCTATTTCCAAAGCAATCTTCTCTTGCCTTGCTTTGTCTAAGTCTGGTTGAGATGCTCCATGAATTTTCAAAATTTTTGAAGTAACCTTGGCAACTTTTCTTTTTGTTGCTGTGATGTTCAATACAACATCTACTTCTCTTGTTTTCTCTTTATAAGTTCCCCATCTAGGTTCATTAGGGTCCTTAGGTGCTAACAAAATAAATTGAGCATAAGCCTCGAGAATACGCTCTTCAACTTCATATCCCAGTGGATGAATCCACTTTGTTCTTGGTTCAATAGCTTCCATGCATGTTGTATCAGTCTCTACCATGAAATAAATGCTATCCTTGTATTTTTCAACTATCTTTTCTGGAATTTTGTATCTCATTTGCATTTTGGCTCTAAATGTCTTCAATTCCAATGTCATGTAATCCTTTAATGTACTTTCAGTACATGCCTTGAGAGATATATGTGACATTGTGGGAATATATTTGTCTAGATACAAATTAGACACCTTTCCAAAAATATGGAAGTACATATAGATTATTAGAGACCCAAACCTGCATATCTTGGTCTTGTCATGCTTGATGGCTCTTATGTTGTCTATCATCTGTGCACGCAAGATTTCACAGATTAAACTCTCCATTCTCTCTTACCAACCTTATCGCTAATAGAATAGTGGCCACTGACACACTGTTTACTCTGCTGGTGTGATGGAACCTATATCCCAGTATCATGGACATCAATTTGATGTCTTTCTCCTCTATAGGCTCTATTGTCATTCCACTCCTATCACTTCTTTATTTACAAGCCTGTTCTACAAGTTTTCTAGTGTCCTTTCCCATTGGAAGAATGATGCCAATCCTTGAGAGTCTAGTCATCTCATGAATTAGATCTCCTATTATCCTAACAAGTACTTCACCTATCCAAAATAGGTCATCATGGATCCTGTTGAGTAGCATCTTGATCCATTCTGATTCATAGAACTCATATACCATAGCATATTCCACTATAGGATGATTATCCAACTGTCCATACTCATCCATGAAAGTTTTGTCAGGTTTCATCATTGTTTCCATGTGTGCTCTTATTCTATCCAAACCTACTAGTTTCTTCTTGCAATATATGTATGCCCTAATATCTTACACATGCATAACACCCATGGGAGTGCGGGAGAATGCACCTTCTAGTTCATCTAGTGTGGACTTGAATGGATGCCTCTTAAACACATATCGCTTCTTCTCTGCCACATCAAATACAATGGGAGTAGCCATTACTTACTTGTATATCACTTTCCAAATGATCTCAAAGACTTCTAAATCGGCGCGACGGATTAGGGCTTCCGCAACTGATCAAATGCATTGCTAATAACTGGTGAATCAATCTGCAATCCTTTGCTATCAAATGCTAGGGCTCTTTTTCTCTCTAATCACTCTGAGTTTGAATGCAATGAGAGGTGCAAAAGCTTCTATGTACTTTAAAGTAAAAAATCCACCATTAATGCTTGTCGCATAAACCAGGCTATCACTGATAATTTCAAACTTTCATTCTGTAATCAATCAATTAGTGTGTTCTTGCACATAGGTTAAACTAGTCTCTAAAAGGTTAAGTCCAAAGGTGCATACTCTAAGAGTGAGTATACCAATCGCGCAGGGGTTTATAGCTAAATTAGCTCCCCCTATGAACATGAGGGCCATTCATCTAGATGTAGAGGGTGCATCCACTATGGATGCATCCAATACATTCTCATCAACCTTATCCTTCTTTTCCTCTAACCAAATCAAGCTCGCATCCTCTGAAGCTTTCACAAACTTGACTTCTCCTCCAAAATCCAATTTTGTTTCTTCTGGCTTTTTAGGGCTTTCCTGACTCTGCATTCTTGATCTACATAACTTAGAGATGTGTCTAGCCTTGTTACATGAGTGAAAAATAACTGGAGGCCTTATATTCCTTAGTGCATTGATATGGGTTACCCTTTTACACTGTCTAGCTGAGTGACCATTATAATTACATATCTGACATGTAACATTCTAAGAACTTACATTTGGTTGATTTTGATTTCTCTGATTATGTTGAGTCTTGTTCTTCTAACTTGTCTTACAATTCATAGCTCTATGTCCAAATTTATTACATGAATAATAGTAACCATTGAAAGGTCTTACCTTTGTACAGTTCCTTTCTATATGTCCATGCTTGTTACATGCATAACAAGTTTGATCTACTAGCTTGCGCTCATCCTTGGATGGTTTAATATGATCTTTATTCTGACTTCCAATCTCCTTAGCATCTCAGGAGTCTTCTGGTGCTTTTATTCTTGCTCGCATGTTATCAATCTGGTTTTGTGCTTCATTGTATCCAATGCAGCTAGTATCTCCTTTAAGTCTTCTTGCATACAACTGAGATTCTATCAAATCAGAACTAGTGTGCAATTTATCAATGTGATTCTTTGCCTCTTTCAATTCAAATTGCAAGCTCTCTTTTATGTTCCTTAGCTCCACAATTTCCATGTTTTCTTGTTTGAATTCTTCATTGAGTTAAAGGTTCTCTTTGATCTGTTCATCATAGACTTCTTGATTGTTAGTCAACTTATCATCCAATTCTTCAATCTATTCTTTCAAGGATGAATTTTCTTCATTCAAATTTTTTATCATTATCCCTAAATCATTGGTAGAGCATTGTTTCAAATCTTTTCTTAGCCTTTTGATTACTATTTGAGCATCACTGACTTTTTCTTTTAGTTCCTCAATTTCTTTTTCAGATCTGTCCAGGTCTTCAAGAGCATCTTTAAGATTTCTTTTTAGATGCTTCATTTCTATCTTGTCCATGATCTCCTCAAGTGGTTAAACTTCTTTGATGAGGACCAGATCTCTGATACCAATTGTTAGGAATGGGAACACTGAGAGGGGGGGGGGCTAAATCAATGTTCACAGTATCAAATCTTTTCACTTAGCTCTTTAATCTTAACTTGAATGCTTAGGTACTGAAATGAACATTAACATAAACAAGATAGAAGAACACAATACATAACACCAATATGGTTATGGGGAAAACCAAATAGGTAAAAACGCCAGTGGGAATTGACACCCACTAATATTCTATACTAGTGTTTTATGATCCTTGTTAGAAGATCCTTAACCCTGTTAGGAGTTTCTTTACAATGTATTTAGTACAATGACCTTGTCAAGGGTCAGACCCTATTAGGATTCTTTTACAATAACCCTGTTAGGGGTGTGGACGCACTATCCTAGAGCTCACTTCTCAAGTAGTGAAGGCTACAACCTTCTGGTCTCAGATACACACTATATCTACTGGATGAACTGTCACTGTGACACTTCTTGTCTGATCAGTTCCTTTGATGTGCTAATGCTTTGACCTCTTGCAAAGCTCTAATAAATCTCAAAAACTCTTCACATGTTTCTTCTCTACTTCTTTTAACTCTATCTCCACTCTCATACTTAATTACATTGTTGCATCTAATATTTATATGCGCATACAAATCAATTAACTAGGTCGGCCCTTTAATTGATTACATACAATGCTTCCAATTGAATTGGCTCAAGCGTGTTTACCAAAAAACATAATTATATGTCTACAACCTAATTACAATAGGCGCATAGCCTTTACAACATAATAATATAACCACTAACCAAAATACCAACAGTCGGTTGCTTGCACTGTTCTTCTCTGGCATTTATTGTCTATGCAACTTGAACTCTCTGTATCTTCCTCATATTGTATCTTTTGATCATGCTCTCTTAGATGTAGCATGAATATGGTCTTACCAACTTAAATTCTAGGGCGCATACCATAATTCTTTTGTATGCACATGCGCTGACGCTCTAACCTTTAGGTACTCTGTATACTATCCACTTAGCCAATTTCTGATCTTCTTATCATAAGCACTGACTCCAAAACATCATATGGCTTTGTTTCCATAATGACAACACTATATTAAGTCATATACACTAGTATAGTCAACTTTCCAACATTTGAAACCATCAACTTGACTCAAACTTTATCATGGTTAAACTTACTCCACCTCCTGAGCTTGGAAAAATCTATAAATAGAGACCAAAAATCATGAGAAAAGGATCCATTCTCATTTATTTAATTGCATCCTTATTATAGGCATTTTGATTTGAAAGCATCATAATTTTAGCATGTTATCATAATTGAGCAAAGATAGGCATTTAATTCATCATTTTAGCTACAAATTCTCATTTTAGAGTTGTCTCTAACGGATGCTAGCTGAGAGCATTACATTAGCTTCTTTAATTAGAGATCCATGAGATGTTCTTGCATTTAAATTTTAATTCAATTTTATTTTAAAAGCTTAATTAGATTCAATTGAGTTGATTTCTTAGAAAATTAATTTAATGAAGGTATTCAATATACACAAAATGGCACCCATCATGGGGCCCGAGGTCTCTACTAATCAAATTTCATGTTTATTTGCTAAATTGGTATGAGTTTGTGTTTGAATTCTCTATTTTATAGGTGAAATAGCATGTACAAGCATAGCAATAGCGCATACAAGACAAAGTTTAATGCATTTATGTGGAAAATTAGTGTGTCTACACCAAAGTTTGATGCATTTGCAATGGGTGTCAGCGCGTAGCAAAACTTTATATCTTCTATCGTCTATTCTTTTAGCGCCTATACCCTGACCCTATAGCACTTACAAATACTATTTTAGCACTTACAATATTTTCTATCTTTTTAATGATGCTTTCTAGAATTTAATTGTCAGCATTTAAAAGATTCTCTAGCGCGTCTAAAAAGTTAAATAGCATGTAAAATAATTCTATAGTGTGTACAGTAGATAGAATGACGCGTATAATAGTTTATGTAGTGTGTAGTACTAGTTATTTTAAAATTTAAATTATGCAAGTTTAATGACAAATTTTCTATGTTTTGTAGATGATAAGACATAAAAAGGTCTAAAAACCAGAATCCGGAGCCAATAGAGAGGATAAACAAGCAAAAAGGAGATTGAAAAAGGAGAAGCAAGTCCATTTGAATAACTTTTGGAAGATTCCAAGAAAGAAGGAGAGGCCTATGAGATGTATATGCAAATAATTCAAGCTTATAAATCAAAATTTTCATCTCTTAATTGGATTTTTGTTCCTTAGGATTCATAAATATTAATCAATTTGAGGAAGGAAAGAAAATTTGATTTTCTTTGATTTCTTCACATTTGCCTTGAATTGTGTTGGACTAACATTTTGAGAAGAGGATTCTAAGGAGCTAGAATGATCACCACTAGGTGATTATAAAATGCATAAAATGAAATAAAAAATGCACCTAGCTTTGCTAGCTTCGAAAAGGTATGCCTAAAACCTTATGCATTTTCTTAAATTGTGGCAATTTGATTTAAATCTAGCATAATTAGAGACCTATTATTGTTTGTTGGATTTTTTAGTAGGCCTATGCTCTTCACTTCTTTTAGTGAATCAAAATGTCAAACATATCAAATTCTTCAATTAAAAGAAAGGTCAAGGAATGAACAAACACTAAATAAAGCCTAATTGTTTGTGGAAGAGAGTATTAGGTGATTATGATCTTCACCTTTTAGGTGAATCAAAAAGTTAGAAGTACTCAAATCCCTTTAGATTAAAAGAGGCTTGAAAATTGAACCATGTCAATTATGTTTGGAAGTGAAAGGTAGTAGGGATATTCTCTTCACCTTTGGTGAATCAAATTTGCAAACCTACTTTTTCATTTCATTTTATTGATTTCATGAACATGTTAGAGATATAGTGGCTACACCTCCCAAGAACATTCCTTAGCAAGGCCGGTGAGAGGGACAACCCAAAGTGGGATACAATTACTTTTGATGCAATAATCTGACGCAATATAAAATAAAATGCATTCATCCTTAATGGGGTAAATGATTAAGGAAGATCAAGAATCAAACCTCCTCGAGTAGTCCTTTGGGATTGTGAAAAACTCCAACATACCGGTGGTGGGAGGCCCCTATAATGGGGGATGAAACTTGATTTTCTTTTGAATGGAATCCATACTAGCTCCTTGATAAATTAGCAAGCCTACCTCATTAGAGCCATGTTTAAAAGCCAAATTTGACTTTAGGTAGATGGCTTGAAGTAATTTCTTGTCGAAGACCCGTGAAAATGTTCTCACATATTCAAACCTTTGTGTTTAGAGGTCAATACTAAAGACAAGTGTTCTTGAGTTTTCTGTGTTTGATAATACATGTTACAAGGAAGAAACATCCATTACAATTCAATTAATCTTTTTTTTTTAAATCTTCCTAATTCAAAAGAAAAATCATCAAGAGGGAAAGATTTCTATTGACTCAACTCTTGTTAATGTCAGTCTTTACTAGATATAATTGCTTGAAAATATCTCTTCAAGAAGAAAACAAATACATTATTCAAGAGATTCCCTATAGAGACTTCACTTTCCAATCCCCCTTTGATGAAGAACAAGAACAAGAAGAAATAACTCCTAATATATTTTAAGAAAGAGTTAATCCTATGACAGGAAATAATGATTGCTATGATTTTAACCAAGAGCGAAACCATGAAAACCAAAATGAGAATCATCAAATAAATTGAAGACATGAAGAAACAACCAAAGAGAGGGTTAATAAGGTAGACCAAGATCCCATATTCCTCAAAGTCATGGAAAAAATTCTAGAAAGGGATAAAGAAAGATATTTCCTCAATTTAGCTCAATTAGGAGCTAAACTTCCTCATGACTATGACACATCAACCTTTAAGAAGAATGAGGAAGAAGAGAATCCATTAGGAGTTATGAATAAACAATTCAAATTGTTTCAAGCTCAAATTGATAGCATGAAAAGGGTGACTGAACCTAAACCATTTTCAATTGAAGCCTTATGTCATTTCCTTTTGATAGAAATGCAATCATGGTGCCTTTTCCTCCAAATGTGGTTTTTCCAAGATATGATAAATACATGGGTAAATCTGACCCACAAGACCACTTGAGGGAATTTGGTGCTCTAAGTATTGAGTTCATGCATGACACCACATACCTAATTAACCCCAGGAATAAAACCTTGGAGAGCAAGCTATGGAATGGTTTTTGAAATTAACCCCAGGAATAAAACCTTTTGAAGAATTGGTCTCCAAGTTTGTGACCCGTTATTCCTACAATATTGACAATGAAATCACCATGTTAAACATATGTGATACCAAACAAAAATATGGTGAACCTTTTCTAAGCTTCCTCCAAATATGGAGAATTGGTTTTGCTAGATATCTAAGAAGCATACATGAGAAGGAAAAGATGGAGATTTTCATGAATAACTTGAACATGGAAATGAATTATCGATTACAACTTCAATCTCCCCCTACCTTTGAGAAAATTATAAAAAATGGGATGAATATTGAAGAAGTGTTAGTAAAGAAATGATAAATCAAGCTTTTCAAATAAAACAAAGGATTTTCTAACACTAATAATAACTTTAATAATAATAGGGGTGCTAATAACAACAATGACAAACCAAGGTTTTGGTTAAAGAACACCAACAAAAACCTTGTGAATGATGGGGTTGTGAAAGACAATAACCTCAAACCTACCCCTTTTAATTTATCAAGTGGGTCTAGTCAAACTAATAATGTCAATCAAGAATCTAAGACCCCTTTTAATAATAATAAAAACTCTTTCAATAACCAAAGTGTTAATAAGCCAAGAACTTTCTTTAATACAACTCAAATAAGGAAGTTCACATTCTTGGGAGAACCTTTGGAGAATGCATTAAGGACCCTTATCAGGAATAAAATCATCATTTTTCCAGAATCAAGACCCTATGAACCACAAGTTAAATTGTCATGGTTTTATGATGTCCATCATTGTCAATACCATTGAAATAAAGGTCATAAGACCAATGAGTGTATGAAAATCAAAAATTTGGTTCAAGATTTCATAGATGATGGCACAATCAAAGTTTAGGGTCCCCAAGATAATGAAGATCATACAGAATTATAAACCCCTTTCTTAAATCAAGAGAAAGGTGAAACCTCAAATTCAAATCAAAACAACAAAAGAGGGAATGATAAAGTAAATTTTGCCCATACCTATGACAATACTATAAATTCTTTGATGGGGTATGAAAATACCATCAATGTCATAGTGGTGAAAGAGAAACAACAAGAAGAAACCTCTAACGTTGTGACTAGGGGGCAAGTGCCCAAAATCACCTTGCAAGGGACTACCCCTAAAATTGTTCTACCAAGTCAAACATCATCATCCTCAAAGCAATAAAATCTTTTGGATCAACTCCAAAGAACTCCTCACAAATATCAATCTTGGAGTTGTTAAAAATTTCACCAATCCACAAAGAAATCATGGAAAAGGCTCTTGTTGAAACTAATGTTCCACTTAACTTGGATGTTGATAAATTTCATAATATGTTTGGACACCTTATTGCACCACATCAAGATGACATGTCTTTGAATTATCCCCAGAATCTCCCATTGCATATAGAAGTCTTCATACATAAACATCATGTCAAGAGGGTCCTCATTGATGGAGAAGCTTGTCTAAATATTTTCACCTTGAATCTTGTCAAAGCTTTAGGATATTCTGAAGAATCCATTGATCATAAAAGAAAGATGACTATCAAAGCTTATGATGATGAAGAAAGGTCATCCAAGGGAATAATAGGTCTTCCTATTTGAGTCTGTCCCATTAAAAAAGAATCAATTTTCCAAGTGCTTGATTTAAAATTTACCTATAATATTTTGTTGGGGAGACCATGGATACATGAGATGCAAGAGGTACCTTCAACGTACCATCAATATTTAAATTTTCCTTACATGGTTCAAAAAATTATGGTGAGTGGAGATTTGAATCCATTCCAATATTTCAATAACATCAAACCTCTAAATGACTCATTGGTTCCTTACAATAGTGAATGCACCACATCAAGACAAATGAGTCAAGGTCAAAGTTTGAAAGATGTTTATCTAGCAAAAGGAAAGATGGAAGAAGAAGATACCCCCGTTAAGGAGAATCAAGACCAAACTAACTTAGCTACATCAACTTAAGGAAATGATAAAGTTAGTTGGGTAAATTACAAAGGAAAAGAAGAAGAGGACAAGTCAAAATCTTCTCAAATAAAAGCCAAGGAAATCCATTATCAAAAGATGGACACAATGATGAATAACTTTGAAAAAAAATGCATGATCAAGAAAAATGGTGTATGGGAATATTCCTTATCAATGATGGATTTACCACTTTCCCCTAGATCACATGGAAAACCATCTAGCTCTAGAATCCTCCCCAAAAGTATAATGAACATTTTGTAAGAGTTAGAACTTCTTTACCTATGGAAGAAGATGATAATGAATCCTAAAGTTTCTCAATAAAGATGACGAAGCTTCAAGTTTGAATCAAATAAGAAATGAAGAAATAATTCAAAATATTAGTATTCCAACACACCAATATGGAAAAGGTTACAAAATCATGCAAAAGATGGGATACAAAGGAAAAGGGCCCTTGGGAAATAGAAATGAAGGATTGGTGGAACCCATAGAAATGGCTTGGAGAGATAGAAAAGAAAAATTAGGGTTAGGATATCTTGAACTAGGATATACTAAGAAGAATCACCCTTAATTTTATGAATAAATTTTGCAATTAAATTCCCAAAGTGATGAGGATTCTAATGAATGGAAATGAGATTCTTTATCTAATGAATTGTGTCAAGAAAAATAGGTGGATGTTATCCATACTTATGCTCCAATGTCTAATTCAGGTAAAAGACAAGATTCAGATCAACATTTAACTTCAAATCAAGCTTCAAGCTCAAACCAAGGGTTAGTTTCTACTCAAGAGCCTAGTTAAAGTCGAGAGATATACACTTCCAAGAAAAGAAGAGATTGTAAACAAGGATACTAATCCCTTAAAGAGGAAGATCCTCAACAAAGAAGTCCATGCATAGAAGAACGTTGTAATATAAGAGATTAAACCAACAAAAATATGATGGATCCTTTAGAAGGAGGATGCTTAAGATAGAGAGACCTTTCCCCCCAAGCAAAAGGACAAGGGAAAGGACCTATTATGTTGCTCACCAAAAATATCATGCAAAATAAAGAGCCTCTAATAAATTAAGCTACTAATATTACATGATGGACAACAACATAATAGGAAGGAGGAATGTTGAGGTATGTTTTTTATGTCTAGAAAAAGTATAATATCCATTGTTAAGAAAAGAAGAGATCTATCTACTAAATCTTGAACAAGTTGTCTAAATTCAATACAATCAACAAGAGAATGTTTATCACTTTTATTAAAAAAGGCATTAGAACTCATGATTCTCAAGAAATTTTCTAAAAGGAAAATGGATTTTAGTATCATATTTAAGACTCCAAAATATTTTCCTAGCCAAATCCAAATGATCATCAAAATGAGGTGTAACAACAAAAGGTGTTGGTAAAAGAATTTCTAGAGGAGGCTTTTACTGTGATGAAGAAGAAGCACTCAGATTGGAAAAAAGAAGGTAAGGTGTTGTCTTTAGGTGTAAATATGAGACCAAATCTAGTGACTTGTCGAGGATCTTTAGGTACTTTTATATCTTGTTCATTAATATCAAGACCATGTCCATTATAACCTTGTTGAGTAGTAATGTCATAACTCACATTATAATTATCTTTTAATGTAGAGGGAGAAGGATATTCATCTTGATCTTTATGGAAATGTGTAGTATAAGGAAGAAAGGGAAGGGAATTTTTTTCTTTAGGGATATTAGGATTCCTATCACTATTTTCATATTCTTTACATAGGGAAGAAGAAGAAGGTTTATCAAGATCTTCATGTCTACTCAATGTTATTTTTGAAGGTAAATCATCAAGAAAATTCTTAACATCTAGATTATGAAAAATACTATGATAAAAATAGGAATTTTTTAGATCATCGCAAAAGTGCATAAGTTTAGCTTCCTTAAGTTCATCCATTAAGGTGGGTTTAGGAGGAGAGAATCTAGGTCTCACCAATATGGGATTGTTAGAAGCATAATCTCTATCCTCATGATTAATAGAAACCATAGGAGAAGGATTGAGGTGATTTGTGCCAATGCCTTATTTAGGCTCATTATTTTCAACAAAGACCCTTAAGTCATCAACATATTCCATGCATTTTGCTAAAAGCTAAATGAGAAAACCACATGAAATATTGATAAAAAATTTTGAAACATGCTCGATAATAAGGAAGGATATTTGAAATTCTTATAATGCCATATGAAAGGACACCATGAAATGCAATAAATTTGTATCCACTCCATATGATTG
This sequence comes from Chamaecyparis obtusa, assembly GCA_027943335.1. NCBI lineage: Eukaryota > Viridiplantae > Streptophyta > Pinopsida > Cupressales > Cupressaceae > Chamaecyparis > Chamaecyparis obtusa. The sequence continues at coordinate 668,517 of BSBK01004569.1, read as the reverse complement.
ATAAATAGAAGTAAGAATAAATGTAACAACATGAGATATCTATGATGAAAATGAAAGATACCCAAATTAGATTCAAGAATGAAATGTATCATTTCAAAATAGAAATCTCGTGTGTCAAGTTCATAAAAACATACGATAAGAAAATGGATGGATGTTGATGATTCTTGTTTCTTATTGCACATTATGAAAGAGATAACCCAATAGGCTTAGGAGGGTCCAAGCACTAAATGGGTGTCAATATTCCTTCACTAATATGGAAAAATGATAGGGAGATATGAGAACTAAGATAAAATGATTGACTTTGTGTGCACGCAGACTGACAAAAAACTGACAACTTTGTATGGATACCAAAAATAGAAACCAGAAAATATCACTAACCTGTTATTCCAATTTTATGTAGATTAGGAGGGAAGAGGTCACATGGGGCATCATATTCCTGTAAAGAGGTTTTTGGAGGCATCTTGTTCTTGAAACTTTTTACTGAACTCAAATGTAGATTGTCTATGGGGTCCTAAACTTCCTAGATTTGAGCAAGTGTGAATGCCATCCATACTTACACACACTAAAAAGAGAAAATTCCTATATAGAGAGGGTTTTTCCTCAGTCAAACCCTAGTTTAAATTAAACCTTGAAATGAAATGGAATAAATGAAAGTGTTTTGACATATAAAAAATGCTACATCTAAAAAATAAAGTGTAATATACATTGGAAATGCAAATGGTTCTTATAATGTGATCAATTATGTCGATGCAACATCTTTGACTTCACACAAAACCCCAAAAGTAAATCATGAAATAAAAAACCTTGTGTAATGGATGATGTATTTTTCCACAATGCTTGATGGAGAGAGAGCGAGAGAAGGGTTTCTTAGAGAGTTTAAGACTTGAATGCTTGAATGAATGTGGGTTCTTGAATGCATGCAGATGGATGCTTGTCTATGATCTTCTTCATTAATGACATACTCATTTTTCTTTTCCTTAAATGAGGTAAAGAAGGTTGATCCATTGAGAATATTTCCTTGAAAATTCCTTAGAATATTTGAAATATTGCTTGAGAATTCTTGAGATGCAAAATTTTAGGAGAGCTCTTCAATTCGTATCATACTATATCAAAATGAGGAGAGATAGGTTTCTTTTATACCTCTCACAATATTTTAGGGCTCAAAACTCGAAGGAGGTTGATGGGAGTCTAGAAATCTCACTTCACCAATGAGATGAAATAACCAAGGAAGAAATCAGCCTAGGTGACCTCTTCCCACCAAAAGGTGATGAAGTTTGGTTTGGGAATTAGAAATGTAAAGAGAAATTTGAAAATGTAGGTGGTACGGGGTTGGAGTACCAAAAATCAATGTGGGAGCTCACATGTGCTAAAATGGGGCATAATTGAGCATCTAACAATAGGTGCTTATAATTTAGAATGGTACATTAATAATATCAAATTTATAGTTTGAACATAAGGACTATTATTCAATTGGTTCACTTTAATCAATAAGGATTATTGTATGTTTTTTATTATACCATTCGTCAATATTCAAATCCCCCAAAGATGTCATTGGACCAAGTTTAACACTAACTTTCACAAATTGGGTCTTCCTACAAGCAATATCTTAGATGAAAGATAATTTCTAATTTAGTTACATGTTCCTTCATTATATTGGAATCTGTTATATTAAAACGAAGATGACGTAGATGCCAAATGTTTCTTTTAGGGATGTAATATTCTCTTTTTTTAATAATTTTGGGACAACAATAAATTGTTAAACACCATAATTGTCACTTTGATCAAACAAATTTCAAGATCTATAGTAGTAAATTTTAATAATATTTTAAAGTTCCCTAAAAAGCTACTACAAAGGATACAAGCTAAGTTACATATAATTCAATGGGGTTTTTTTTTCAAAGATCATTTCCCACAATATATTTACATACTATTGACTTGTTTGGGAATCAACTTTCCAAGGAATTGGCCAATTCCTCTAATCTTTGCATTACAAATTCGAATAGATCCATTCTTGGTGCAAGGATTTTCTTGATTGTTCTAATTGTAGAAGGTGTGTATATAGTTTGATAAACCATGTCTTGCTTTTGGTTTTTTTATTCACATTTTTTATAGTTTCCTTTCATGATTTGAAGACTTAAGAATATGTTCAAAGTGGTATGAGGGTTCATCCATATGATTTTTAGATGGTTTGATGTACCTCACTTCTAAATCCAATATATTATAAGTGAGACTGTTTGTCCAAGATGCCTTGTTCTTTATAGTTTAGTGAGTTTCTCTACTTGTTCCAGCATATAATGACTAGATACTGAGGATATGGTTGTAGGCATGTTGTAGATAATCTACATTTCTCATATCTTGGTCTATGTGATGTTTTTGGTCTCTCCCTTGTGCGAAGGTGTATATTTGAAGATTTTTAAGTGTTGTTGAATGTGTCGATAGTCTTTTTTCCTTCATTTGTGAATTCCCCATGGCCTATTATATTACTTTGGACAATGTGTTGTAGTGTGTTGAGATGTTTTTGTTCCCTATTATGCATTGAGTTGATCCGTAATTCATTTTTCTTCATAATGCATGTTTGAAGTCAACCTATGTTATATTGCATGTTTTATCTAAAGGTCTTTTGGGAACTGACCTAATTGGTGTTTGAGATGTTACAGAGGATATAGATGAAAGAAGAAATCATTTGTGATCAATGAGAAAGGAGTAAGATGTAGTAAGGGTGTGAAAAGGGGACTGCCACATTTGCATAAGTCAAATGCATTTATTATTGCACTTCATCTTCATATTGTTCATTGTAATCTTCATGTATCTTTTTGTTAAATAGTGAATCTCTTTAGCAATTCTAGCTATTATTGTATCTTGCTCAAAAATTTCATTAGGGAGCAGAGAGCTTCCTTAGGTAGTGATCCTTACACAAATTGTAACACTTGTTCATATAAATTGTTAGGCAAATCTCACTGTGTTTTTACCCTCATTAGGTTTTCCATGTAAAAATATTGGTGTTCCCGTGTGGATTTTTGTCTTGCATACTTTCCTTTCATTTATTCAATTAGAAAATATATTTTGATGTTCATGATGAAAATAAAATTGTTAACATTTAAGTAAAGACCGGTTTATCACCACCTCTCAATCTTTAGGTGTGTTCACTTGAAATAATACATAGAATTATTGTCATAAAGTTCTGATATAAGAAATTGACTTTCATACAACTATTATTACACTTGTTTTGATGGAAATCATTCGCACAAGGAGGCCAATACATGAAATCAATATGATACTAAGATGTCCAATAAGAAGTACCTCAAATGTTGGGTTGGAATATATTGGAACTAATATTTGGAACTGATTTGTATGTGCTGAAGAAGTGCTTCTATAGGACTAATATAATAGGAATTATTGTTGTAGACATGTTGTTTATAGTTTACAATTTATGGCATCCCTGTAAACTGCCAAAATCACCCTTCAATCACACATGAAACACCTACCAATCTTAGTGATAAGTAACACACACACACAAAAAAAAAAAACTAACTTTGGAATACACCATCAAATTGCAAGGAAATAATGAACTATATGTCTGTTATAGACCTCTAGTGATGCACAACACTATCAGGAGCATTGAAACATCGACAATCAACAAGTAAATATTTCCAAACTCAAATATCCATTTTTGCAAAGCAAAATGGACTGAAATTTGTTGGAAATGTCCAAGTGCATCCACTCAAGATGAATGACCCCTCAAACACAAGGTGTTTCAGCTTGGAATTCATCACGCCATGCTCTAAGAATAGCAGGAAAGTGGTACAACCCACCCAAAGATTTTCCAACACCAAAGAACACACAAACCCTTCAAATCTAGAAGAAATCCTTTTGCATAGTCTTGAGCGACGTAAAACCCTGACTTATATTTTCAACAAAAAAGGTATGGTCAACTCCTAGGAATACTATAGAAAATGAAAACAAACCCATTTGAATCTCCTACAAACATGCCAAAATAAACCTAAGTATTAGAAAATCATGCCCCTAAAATTTGCAAATAAAAATATTTCAAAAGTCCTCATTTGAAACCCCAATTTGTGAATTCTATGAAAAACAATGTTGATTCTTGAGTAGAACCACTCCAAATTAGCTAGGAATTATCTTCCAAATTTGAATCCATCGATCCAATAAGATTTTTGTTCCTCACGAGATTCAAATAAAAATATATAGGTTCAACCTCGGAACGTATACATGTGTACTCTTTAGCATATCCATGATGAGAGACCAAACCTCCTTTTATAACTTTGAAGAGAAAATAAACCAAGTGAAATTATAAATAATTCATTTCCCACCAAAAACACATTTCAAATTTTCAAAATGATTCATGTGTAATCCCCTATTCCCGTAGGCATCCACGTGAGGGGACATAAAATGACTTTATGAAAAAATACCACTTAGATGAAATGATATAACATTAAACATTAGAATTTAAATGTATATTTATGTATTCTTGTTTGAGTTGTAGAAAGCATTGTCGAAGCATCAAAAACCAAATCTAAACATGTTAAGACTTAATTGAGGCAATGGGATGAATATTGATGTCAACTTGGGACTTCCTAAAAATAGATATGATCTTCAAAAAGTTTGGAGAGCACTATGAGAGTAAGAAAATGATTTTGAAAGTGTCACTAGAATCCATGACACCAATTTTCTTAAACTTGTCAATGGAAACCAAGAAAGACTTAAATGATGCATTCCAAGATCCATGGAATCCTCTTACCAAAACCAATTAGGGGAACCTATGAAATAGCCTAATAGTTGGTTTCAATATGAGTAGGCCCAGCATGCATCCAATAGGAAATTTTCATATATTAGACTTTATTTCTATCTAAATTTTATATGTATTCCAATCCTACACTATAAAAATATCCCTTTTTGTATTTAGATCTTATTGAAATCATATTTTTTGTTCTATAAGTATAGTCTTCTTTTTTTCCAATAATATTGTTCCACCTGGGATGGAAGGATTTGAACTTTTGAAAAATAAGACCAAAACTTGCTTCCTTACCACTTGTCCATGCCCCATTATTATTTTATTTTAATCAATAAATGTAATGTTTCATTTTAATCTAAATTTCATTATTATAATTCTATTCGCTATAATTGTAGTAATTTCAAATAGATCTTTTGATTTTAGCCAATACATATGTATGTGACTACAAACTACATGCATATAAGTCTTCTTAGCTCAAAGGTGAGAGCACCCTTTCTAACTAGGCCCAAGAACATGACATTATAGAGGTTAAGGGCTCATCTCCTTCACATACCTAGAAAATATGTTGATTTGTGTTTAAATGAGATAGAACGATATGATGAGGTTAGGAATCAATAAAGAGTTAATGTGAAAGTATCTAATTTGAGCTCTCACGCTTCAACAACAAGAGAAATTGTTGCAGCTCAATCAAAATAGAGAGTCAAAACCTGATGTATCTTCTAGAGATGTTTATGTAACAACAAAAACTATAGCAAGAGATTATTCTCACAAAAGACCATATTGGCAACTCAAACCCCATTGAAAGATTATTTAATGTGCATTGTCAAGAAGTGACAAATGTAGTCATGTTTATTTTATGTAAATCAAATGTTGTTTAATGTTACTCACTCACCTTTATAAAAGATTAATTCACATATAATGGACAAACTACATATAAAGCCCCTGAGAATTTGAAAATATTTGCATTGTTTAATTGATAAAGAAAACATTGGTTAGAACACAATGTTAGAATGTGAAGTTGATGATATTCATGTTATTTTCATTAATGGTTTTTATTGATATCAACATATCCTATGTTGTTTCATGTTCTATTTGTATTCATTATTGTGTACCGATAATCTTAGTTGTATCAGTTGATGTACAGATAGGATGTGTGTCTCGGTAGAAGTGTTCATTGGCAAATTTCTCTTTTGGTGGTGGTTCTACATTGTGTGCAACATTTGGTGGATTATTTTTTTGTTTCAATCCTATTTGGAGTGCATTCATTTGTGTTTCGATACAATACATTGTTATGTTTATGTATTCATCATTTCTGTAGGAACCAATGGCCTTGGAGATGGTGTCGTGTGTTGGCATGTGTGAGGAAATTTGTATTGATCAAGGTGGTCCACATATCATTTCTTACTACTGCAAGAATGTCTTGGTGTGACCTATTTCAAATTGTGTTTGGCTGACATGGTTGATGGTGTCAAGAAGTATAAGAAGGGTGAGGATTCTTGTTTCACGTGTGGCTTATGTTTTTATTGTATGCGACGTAATTGTGAATCTACTTCTGGAGATCTATGTGTTGTTTATTGTGCACATGGTGGATTTTTGGTGATAGTGATCTCAGTGGTCAATTCAATTTTATTTCAAATACTTTGGCAGTGAGCCTCTTTGTATTAGTAGTGAGCCTCTTTGTATCAACAGTGATCCTTTTCATATTTAAGGGTAGTTAGCCCAATTAAAAAATGAACCTTATCTATAGTGAGAACAACTGGAAATGAACCTTTGTACAAATCCCCTTAACTAGTGTTAACATTTCATGAGAATTAGCTCATCTGTTGTTTCACCTAGTTTGGTTTTTCCACATAAATCTTGGTGTTCTCTATATCGGTGCTCCTATGTTTACATGTTTACTTTTTTTGTAGATGTTTTATATTCTTAACCAATAAATCAAAATTTTTTATTGTTGATGTTTAATAGTTTACCGATAGAGAAAAAAAAATTTAAAGTGTGTTGGAATAATTGATTCACACTCCCCCCCCCCTTCGCCCCTCCTCTCAGTTATTCAACTTGTTCAAAACTTGGTATCAAAGCTTGGTTCTTCAATGAAGAGATTAACCACTTGAGGAAGATCTGATGGCACATAAATTGAACATCCCCACATTTGATGGATCAAACTATAGTTCATTGAAATAATATTAGATGAAAGGATATTTGGTTTCTGTTGGTTACAGGACCTAAAAGCATGTGGAAACAAAGTATGTATTTCCTTAGAATGGTCTTAACACTCCAAATGAGATCGAGGCATCTGAGGAGAATGAAAAAGAAAGGTATTATATCACTAGTGCTTTATCAAAGACTGAATTGGATAAAGCTATTTCTTTGAAGACTTCTTATGAAGTTTGGGAAAAGCTGAAACAAATCTATGAAGCAAATGACAGGGTTAAGTTGTCTAAGAATCTTAAAGCTAAGAGACGCTATGAGAATCTAGGAATGGAAGATGGTGAGGGTATTAAAAGATATTTTTAGAGACTTGAGAATTTGTTGAATGAAGTAAATAATCAAGGAGGCACTATTACTAATGAAGATTTCATGGAAAAGATCTTGATGAAATTACCAGATAGTTACAATGATAAGATCTCAGAAATTGAGGTGTATAATCTGAAGAATTTCACTAAAGAATAACTATTTGGCACCCTAACCGCATTTGAGCTAAGAAGTTTGGGAGAGAAAAGATAAGTTTGGGAGAGAAAAGAGCATATCATAAATGACTTTCAAGGAAACTAAATCAGATGAAGATCCTTGTGGTGGTGATGAAGTAGAATTTGAAGAAAACTTTGCAAGAAGACTAAAGAAAGGGACTAGCAAGTGAAAAGGTATGTTACCTCTGAAATGTTTTAGATGTGGTGAAATTGATCATTTGGCTACTAGATGTCCAGAGAAGGGTCCTAGATAGAAATTTAAGAAGCTCAATAAGAAGGCTTACTATGTAAATGAAGATGCTAGTATTTTAGATGATGGGTCAGAAACAAAAGATTATTTGTTTTATGTTGAAGAGGATAAGAAACAAGAAATTAATATGTATAACATTTATGCTAAGGTTGGTGATGATGTTGAAATTTCTTTATATGTTAGAAGAAATAAAAAGGAATGGTTAATTAATAGTGGTTGGTCTCATCATATGATTGGAGATAAGAGTAAGTTTGTGTCACTTGACAAATATGATGGTGGTCCTATTAGATTTGATAATAATAAGGTTGCTTACATTATCGTTAGAGGGTCTATTAATTTTCATGGAAAGAATGACACTAACAATGTCTATTATGTGAGGATTTTATATCACAATATGTTGCGTGTCGGATAGAGATGTGAGAATAGATATGATGTTATTTTAAACAATAAAGGATGTGAAATTAGGAAAAGATCTAGAGATGTGATTGCAGTCAAAAAAAGGAAAGGAAGGAACATGTACCATCTTGAAGGAGCCTCTAAAGAATGTTTTTTTCTATCATAGACTGATGATAGTTATCTTTGGCACCAAAGGATGTTTTACATCAACTTTGATAATATGGCAAGAATAAGTTCATCTCGAGTAGTGAGAATCTTACCTAGATTGTGGAAACCAAATAATAAGAATCCATAAAGGATGTCAAGAAGGAAAACAAAGAAGAGAATCATAAAGAAAAAGACTATTTGTCTAGTGGTTTACTAGAGTTAGTCTACATTGATATTTTTGGTCCTACCAGAATAAGAAGTTTTCATGCTGAGAGATATTTTATACTTTTCATTGATGACTATTCAAGATTGACTTGGGTTTTATTTCTTAACGTAAAATTGGAAGCATTTGAGGAGTTTAAAATATTCAAGGATGGAGTTAAAAATGAATGTGGTAGAAAGATTAATTTTTTGAGATCTAACAAAGGAGGAGATTTTACTTCTTATGTGTTTGAAAGTTATTGAGAAAAACATGGCATTAAGAGACAATTTTAAATGGCTAGAATACCATAGCATAATAGTGTAATGGAAAGGGTGAACTGGATAATTTAGGAGACAATAAGAACCAAGTTGAAGGAATAAAGTGTACCAAAAATCTATTGGAGATAAGTAGTACATACTTCTATGTATACTCTATTCAAAGTTTTGTACCAAAGGAAATATGGAAAGACATCATATGAGTTATTGCATGGAAGAGAACCTATAGTTAAGTACTTAAAAATCTTCAGAAGAAAATGTTAAATTAAAAAAGATGAAGATAATCTTGGCAAATTTGATAGAAAAGAAGATGAAGGTATATTTTTTGGGTACTCTACAAGAAGCAAGGCTTACTGGTGTTACAAGAAAATACTGAACAAAATTGTGAAGAGTGTGAATGTGAAGGTTGATGAGGATTTTCAAAAGACACCTGGGAGACATATTGATTATGAATCTAATACAAATGATAAAGGAAAAGACAACAAGATAGAAGAGGAGGAGAATCAACTAGCATCTACACCTAAGAAACCAAGGTATGTGATGAGAGATCATTCTGAGAATCAAATTATTGGTGATAAGAATAGAGGAGTTGTTACCATAAGTAGAGAAAAACAAGACCATTCTTTGTTGTTTCTACTTTCAAAAGTTCAACCTTAATCTGTAGAAGAAGCATGCAATGATCTGAAATGGGTAAATTCTATGAGGGGAGAACTTGATTAGAGTGAGAAGAATCTGACTTGGAAACTTGTACCTAGACTGACAAATAAGAATGTGATTGGTACTAAGTGGGTGTACCTAGACAAGTTGGATGAGAATGGTAAAGTAATAAGAAACAAGGCAAGACTAGTTTGCAAAGGACACACTCAAATTGAAGGAATTGACTTTGAGGAGACTTATGCTCCCATTTCTTGGATGGAGGTAATCAAAATATTTCTACCATTTGTAGCACATCAGGATTTCAAGTTTTATCAGATGAATGTGAAGTCAACATTTTTTAATGGAGAGTTGAAGGAAGAAGTTTCTATTGAGTGATCAGAAGGTTTCAAATCAAAAGAAGATCTAGAAGTAGTATGCAGACTGAAGAAGGCATTGTATGGCTTGAAGCAAGCACCAAGAGCTTGGTATAGCATATTGGACAAATATTTGATTAGACTAAAGTTTCAAAAGGGTTCTGCTAACAACAATCTATATTACAAGAAATATTCTAATCAGATTCTAATTGTTGTTGTGTATGTTGATATTATTTTTGGAGGAAAGGATTATTTGTGAAAAAGATTTGTAGAAGAGCTGTAGAAGTTTGAGATTTATATGATATGAGAGTCAAATTTATTTCTTGGATTGTAGGTAAATGAGATCAACAAAGGCATTTTCATTTCTCAATCCAAGTATGTCAAGGAATTGTTATAAGTTTGGGTTGGAGAATTTCAAACCGATATGTACTCCAATTGTTATCGATTGTAAGATAACTAAGGAAGATGAGTCATCAAAAGAAAATGCAAATAAATACAGATCAATGATTGGTGGATTTTTGTACCTGACTACTAGTAGACCATATATTATGTATGCAGTATGCTGGTAGCCAGATATCAATGATAACTAAAAGAATCACATGATATGGCAGTGAAGAGGATATTTAGATATTTGAAAGGAATAGAAGAATTTTTCTTATGGTATCCAAAAGGTCCATATTTCACACTGAAAGCTTATACCAATGTAGATTGGGAAAGATTTTGGATAATCAAAGAAGTACCAATGGTGGACCTTACTTTCTTGGGTCTCGATTAGTTGCTTGGTCAAGAAAAAATTAGAATTTTGTAACTTTATCAACTACTGAATCAAAATACATTGCAGCATCCTTGTGTTATACCCAAGTATTATGGATTAAATAGACTTTCAAGGATATAAGAGTTGCATTTGAAGAACCAAATTCTATCATTTGTGATAATACCAATTCAATAAACATGTCAAATAATTTAGTACAACATTGTAGAATGAAGCATATATCTATCAAGTATCATTTTATCAGAGAGAGGGTGTTGGATGGTGAAGTAAATCTTGAGTATGTGCCTACAAAGGATAAGATAGAAAACATACTCACAAAACCTTTATGCAGGGATACTTTTGAGTATCTGAGGGGGAAGCTGGATGTTCTACCCCTTCCTAGCATTAACTAGAATGTATCATTGTGTGCATTGGTCCAACATGTTGCATGATGATTCCTTTCTGGATTAGTGCTTGTCAACTTCCTCTCAGGGGGAGAAAATTGATTTTTTTAGGGTATTTCAGCCCTTTGTCATTGTTGTCAAAGGGGGAGAAAGTTGGAAAGCTAGAAAGCTGAGAATCTCATTGTTAATATAATTTGGAGTTTTTTGCTTTGTTATTGATGAATGTTACCATCAATGAAAAAGGGGGAGATTGTTACAATGTATATTTTATGTTATTCATGTTGTTTTCATTAATGGTTTTCATTGATGTAAACATATCCTATGTTGTTTCATGTTCTATTTGTATTAGTTGTTTTATATCGATATTATTAGTGGTATCAGTTGTTGTGTCGATAGGATGTGTGTCTCGATAGAAGTGTTCACTAAAAGATGTTTCTTTTGGTGCTGATCCTATGTTTGTTAGAAAGTAAATTCCACCAAGATAAATGAGAGCGGGGGTGAATCAATTATCTGATTAAAACAAATTTTATTAACCTTATTATTTCTAAAGCATGTAATCAACATTAACAATGTAACCATAAAAAGATAACCATGCACAATGACACCATATTTGTTAACTACAGTACCTCTTGATCAGAGAGTAAACCCCAGTGGGGATGGTACCCACAAAAGATGTAATAATATAAAAATTCATTGTGAGAGGATGGACCATATTAGGAGTCTTTGAAATACATTCAATACATATTATTCCCTATTAGGAGACTTTGAATCGTTGTGAGGAGATTCTAACTTTGTTAGGAGTTGGGGAAGACAAAATGACCCACTGTCCAAATAGCTTTGGGGGAAAGATTATTGAACACATTGTCCAAATGATCTATGTATTATCCAAATAGAATAATACAAAGTAAAACAAATCTCAGCAAATTTTCTTCTCTCCTCTGACTGTGCCAAACCGTACCAAATGCTTCTCCTGATCCCAATACCAAATCTTCTCACTTTGCATCACATATCAATCCCTTAGATCACTTATTCACATTATTTCACATCCGCATCTTAAATTTTCATATATCAATCAAGGAAAACAATCTTTCCTTTATATCATGCATAATATTTTATAATTGAGACAGCCAATTAGGCTTAACCAATTAAAAAATATAAAACATTACACGTTACATAATATTTCCATAATTTCATAAAACTGTCAGCTCACAAACTTAATAAATCTTCACATGTGCAACCTTTGACTATGCTAACTCATCCAGGTCACCTCCATAATGTCTTCAACCTCTGTATAACTTTTCTTGACTAGATTATATCCCTATTAGGAGATATAATCCGATTATCACAAACCGCTTCTCAAGAACTCTGTCAGAATACAGTTTCAACTAGATTACTTACAACTGACGCAAATAATTGAATTTTTGTATGCTCTCTTTACCATGATATTAGGACACCATTGGAAACATGTCCTAAGCTTCACATGACCTCATCTTTATTTTTCTATGTGCGCTAATCCAAAATCCGTCTACTACTTTGCTAATCTTTAGTATAAACAGTATGTTGACATCAATGAAAAACACAGTCATGAATACATGTGACTACTCTAGTAATGCTAGAATATTCCCCCATAGGACATATTCAGCATTCATGCTAACAATCTCCCCCATTGGAATTGATGGCAACGTAGATGAAAAACATCCAAGCTCCATGAATACCAAAATGTAAATTTGTTTCTCTTGCTTTGACTTTTCAAATCCTCTTCATCAATTATTCAAATCATCTTCATCAATCATTGGCAATTTTTTTCATGTATTCTTCTCCCCCATTGACATCAATGACAAAGGCATCATTATGTCAGAACAATCTTACTGCTCAAAAAAATTTAACGAGCTCAAGTGTCCAAAGACACTATTTGAAATTACCTTTTACCAAGATTCCTTCATGACTCAACTCAAAAACATAGATACTCCCCCATAGAGGAAGCATCAACATACGGTCCAAAAAGATAGTGCTCTATGCCACTGGATTGATGCAACTTTCTGCATCACTACTCAAAAGTAGGCTGGGGCATAACCCCAAGCATACCTCTCAAATACTCAAATGTATTTTTAGGTAAAGGATTTGTAAAGATATCTACTATCTACTCCTTTGTGCTGATATACTCAATTTTGTCTTCTTTCTCTGCAACTTTCTCTCTTACAACATGATACTTTATCTCTATATATTTTATTTTAGAATGTAACACATGATTTTTAGACATACTTATTGTACTTGTGTTATCACAATGTATGATAACAAGCTCATTAAACTTAATTCCAATATCCTTCAATATTTTTTTCATCCATATTATTTGATTACAATTATTTTTTGTTGGTACATATTTTTCTTCTGTTGTACTCTGTGAGATACAATTATGTTTCTTGCTCAACCAAGAAACCAATCTTCCTCCAAGAAAAAATGCTCCACCACTTGTACTCTTTTATCATCCACACTACCTCCCCAATCTGCATCTGTATATGCACATAGGGTAAAGTCATTTGATTTATCATACCATAACCCATAATCATGTGTACCTTTCAAATATCTGAATATCCTCTTTACTGTTGCATAATGTGATTCCTTCGGATCAACTTGAAATCTCACAACAATTCCAACTGCATGTGCTATATCTAGTCTTGTGTGAGTTATATATTGCAAACCTCCAATCATAGATCTATACTTCATTTTTTCAACTGCGGGAGTCTTATCTTTGCTAGATAGCTTATGACTAGTTACCATAGGTGTACCAATAGGATTACAATTTTCCATAACAAATCTCTACAATGTCTTTTAGATACTTAGTCCAAGATAAGAAAATACCATCACTATTCTGCACAATCTGCAAACCCAAGAAAAATTTCATTTCTCCAATCATGCTCATCTCAAATTCTCTCTTCATTTCATCAACAAATTTATCACTTGCCTCATCTTCTTCTCCAAATATTATATCATCAACAAAAATGAAAAACAATCAGTAGACCATTCTCTATTTCTTTTAGATATAAGTTACTTTCTACAATACCTTTAGCAAATCCCAATTTTTCCAAATATTTATCCAACATCGCATACAAGGTTCTAGGTGCTTGCTTTAGTCCATATAGTGATTTCTTCAACCTAAAACCATATCTCCTTCTTGAGTCAAATAAAAACCATCTATCTACTCAATGTAGACTTCCTCTTATAATTCACCATTTAGAAATTTTGACTTCACATCAATCTAATACACTTTGAATTTCTTATAAGCTGCATAGGCCAAAAACATTCTTACTACTTCAATTCTTGCAACAGGTGAAAATGTTTCTTCATAATTAATACCTTCTTGTTGTGAGTATCCTTTACATACCAGTCTTGCTTTGTTTCTTACAACTTCACCTTGTTCATTCATCTTTTTTCTAAAAACCCATTTAGTTCCAATACCATTTTTGTCCTTAGGTCTCATAACCAAATCCCGTGTGTTATTCTTCTCAATCTGATCCAATTCTTCCTTCATTGCTTGAATCCAATTATCATCTTTACAAGCTTCATCAATAGTCTTAGGTTCAATTTGAGAAATCAAACATAATTCTTCATGTACCTTATTTCTTGTCATAACTCCTTTGTCCTTTCTTCCAATAATCTGATCAGTAGGATGATCCCTTATCAGATTCTTATTAGGTGTTACTGGTGCAACTCTTGCTTCAACTCTAGGTTCAGATCTTGGTTCTTCTCTTTGTTCTTCATCATGAATCTCATTCTACAAATCATTGTTAGTTTCATAAAACAACTCAACATTTTCTTGATTAGTTTTAGGATATGCTTCTTCATCTGAATCATAATCAATTACTCTTTCCTAAATTCTAAACTTTTCATCCACTTTAACATTTTCACTCTCAACAATAGTCATAGTTATCTTATTAAAATATCTATAAGCTTTTCTTTCCAATGAATAACCAAGGAACATATCTTCATCACTTCTCAAATCAAACTTACCAATATCATCATCTCTCTTAATGTAACACTTACTTCCAAAGATTTTGAAGTATTTTACTGATGGTGCATGTCCAAACTATAATTCATAAGGAGTCTTGTCTGTATCTTCTCTGATTTTCACTCTATTTATTGTATATACTATTGTTTTTATTTCTTCTCTCCAAAATATCTTTGCTACATCAGTCTCAAACAACATATCTCTTGATGCCTCAGTTACCGATTTGTTTCTTTTTTCAGAAATAACATTTTTCTCAGGTATTTTAGGGACTGAAAGATGTCTCTTAATGTCATTCACTTCACAAAAAGTATTAAATTCATTTGAAGTAAATTCTCCACCTTTATTAGATCTTAAACATTTAATCTTCATTCCTAATTCATTCTCAACTATATTCTTAAGCAATCTAAACTTTTCAAATGATTCTGACTTTTCTTTAAGAAATGCTACCCACATCATCCTAGTAAAGTCAACAACAAGAATCATAAAATACCTTTCATCATAGAATCCTCTTGTTCTTGTAGGACCACTCAGATCTATATGAACAATCTCCAATTTTTCTATTGTGGTGAACTTCTTGCTGGGAAAAGTCTTCTATTTTTCCATAACACATTCCTTGCACACCATGTTAGTAGGTTTCACAATTTTAGGCAAATCTCTTACTGCAAATATAGTTCTTTCTTTCATAATGTTATCAAATTTTATGTGACAAAACCTTTTGTTCCATAACCAACTGTCATCAACTTTAGCAATCAAACATGTCATTTTAGTAGGATTTAATTGAAATACATTACCTCTGGTTCTTTCTCCTATTCCAATCATCTTACCATTCTTATCCTTGATCATGCAAGTCTTTTCAATAAACCAAACCTGATATCCCTTGTCAATTAATTGTCCAACACTTAAAATATTATGTTTTAATCAATCCACAAAGTAAACATCATTAGTGTTAGTATTTCCATCAAGAGTAATAGATCCTATTCCTTTTATTCGGTAAGGTGCATCGTTCCCAACTCTAACAATTCATCCATCATAATTGTTAATCTTGATAAACTTATTTATATCACTAGTCATATGATGTGAACAACCACTATCTATGATCCAATTAGTTTTATTTTCAACTTGTGATACTAAAGCTTTTTCTTCTTTGACTTTTGTTTCATAATTTTCTTCTTTTATTGCAACAAATCCTATATCATCACTTTCATTATAACTCTCACTTAATAATTTCTCAATACTGGCTTCAAATTCTTCATCATTAGCATAATGACATTCTTTAGGTCTTCTAGGCTTAAAGTTCTTATATTTCTTCACTCTCTTAGGACATTGAGAAGAAAAATGACCATATTCTTGATATGTCCAACATTTAAAGATTTTCTTACCTTCTAGTTCTCTTTTCACAAGCAAGGCAATTCCTTCTTCAATATTTATATCTTCTTCAATCTTAGATATGTTGTTGCTGGCATAATCTCCACGGACACTGGTACTCCTTGACAAAGTAGGGTGAGCACTAAGTGCATTGAAGGAAGTTTCAATCCTAGGTAAATCTCCACTTTGTTTCAGACTTATCTCAGTTGCTTCTAATCTTCCAAGAAGATTCTCTCTAGTAAACTTCTCAGTACAAGGTATGACTTGTTCAATCGTCTGGGTTGTCTGCTTAAATGTTGAGGTCAAGGTTTTTAAGATCTTCCATATGATCTCATCTTCATCCTTATTTCCTTCACAATCTTTGATACCCGTAATAATCTCTAATATTCTACCAATATAGCTTCTAACAGTTTCATCTTCCATCATTTTAGCCTCTTGAAATAAACATATCTAATTTTGTAATATGATTCTCTTAGCATTTTTATCACCTTCAAAAGTAGATTCCAAAGCTAACCAAATTTAATGAGATTTATTTACAGTTTTTACCTGACTGTATTCATTTTCAGGAAGAGCTAACAAAAGTGCTTCTCTAGCAAGTATATTACACATGAATAGATCTTTCTTTTTTAGTGCAATCCTCAATCTTTTCTTCTTCAATGATAAATTTCTCATTCTTTGTGATCAGCCAATATCCTGGCCCTAAACAAAGTAGATGTGTCTTCATCTTCTCTTTCCAGCTGTCATAGTTAACTCCATAAAACTTAGGACTTTCATTTCTGAAATGACTCACCATGGATCTCCTTGAGTTGTTAAACTTTTCCTTCAAGGACCTGATGCTCTAATACCAATTGTTAGAAAGTAAAGTCCACCAAGATAACTATGAGGGGGGTGTGAATTAGTTATCTGATTAAAACAACTTTTATTAACCTTATTATATTTTAAAAATGTAATCAACATAAACAAAAACCATAAAAAGATAACCATACACAATAACACCAGATTTGTTAACTAGGGAGCCACTTGATCACAGAGTAAACCCTAGTGGGGATGGTACCCATGAAAGATGTACTAATATAAAAATTCCTTATGAGAGGATGGACCATATTAGGAGTCTATGAAATACATTTAGTACATATCAATCCCTATTAGAAGACTTTGAATCCCTGTGAGGATATTCTAATCCTGTTAGGAGTTGAGGAAGACAGAAGGACCCATTGTCCCAATAGCTTTAGGGGAAAGATCACTGAACACACTATCCAACTGATCTTTGTATTATCCAAATAGAATATACCAAGTAAAATTGATCTCAACAACTTTTCTTCTCTCCTCTGATTGTGTCAAACTGCACCAAATGCTTCTCCAGTTCCCAATACCAGATCTTTTCACTTTTCATCACATATCAATCCCTTATATCACTTATTCCTATCATTTCACATCCACATCTTAAATTTTCATATATCAATCAAGGAAAAAAATCCTTCCTTTATACCATGCACAATATTTCATAATTGAGTCAGCTAATTAGGCTTAACCAATTACAAAATATAAAGCATTACATGCTACATAATATTTCCATAATTACATAAAATTGTCAGCTCACAAACTTAATAAATCTTCACACGTACAACCTCTAACTATGTTGACTCATCCAGGTCACCTTCATAATGTCTTCAACCTCTGTATAACTTTTCTTGACCATATTATATCTGTGTTAGGAGATATAATTTGATTATCACAAACTGCTTCTCAGGAACTCTGTCAGAATATAGTTTCCACTAGATTACTTACAACTGACGCAAATACTTGAATTTCCATATGCGCTCTTAACCATGATATCAGGACACCGTAGGAAAAATTTCCTTGGCTTCACATAACCTCATCTTCAATTCTCTATGTGTGCTAATCCAAACTTTTTCTATTACTCTGCTAATCTTCAGTATAAACATTATATTGATACCAATGGAAAACATGGTCATGAATGCAAAATGTGACTACTCCAGTAATGCTAGAATACTCCCCCATAGGACATATTCAGAATTCATGCTAACAATGTTGTGTGCAACATTTAGTGGATCTATTTTTTGAGTCGATCCTAGTTGGAGCGCATGTGTTTGTGTTTCGGTCTCAATTGTTTCTATGTAAAGTGTTCAACATGTCTTTTGGAACTGATGGCCTTGGAGATGGTGTTGTATTTTGTCATGTGTGAGGCAAGTTCTATTGTTCAAGGTGGTCCACATATCATTCTTTGTCATCATAGGAATGTCTAGGTGTGACCTATTTCAAATTGTGTTTGGCTGACATGGTTGATGGCATCAAGAAGTATAAGAAGGGTGAGGATTCTTGTTGCTCGTGTTGTTATATTGTGGTGATTGATCAGGGAAGTAACTGTTATTTATGTCTTGTTAATCCTAACAAGTGGTATCAGAGAAAGGTTGCTTTCAGTTATCCTCTGAAAGAAGGTCTCACGGTTTAGTGGGAGTCTCATATTTGAGTGGGAGCAATGGAAGATGAGGGTAAGCTGAAGGTTGAGAATTTTAATGGACAAAACTTTTAGTTATGAAAAATGAAAATGGAGGACTATCTCTATCAAAAGGATCTATGGCAGCCATTGGAAGGACAATCCAAGAAACCATCAACAATGAGTGATGAGGACTAGGATATTCTTGATAGAAAGGCACTTAGAAGTATTCAATTGTTCCCGGCACAATTAGTGGTATTTAATATTATGAAAGTGAAGACAACTGGAGAGTTGATGGAAACCCTAGAAAAGTTGTATGAAAACCCCTTTGCTTCAAACAAGGTATTTCTCATGAAGCATCTATTTAATATGAAGATGGCAGAAGGTAGATCTGTTACTAATCATTTGAATGAGTTTAATATGGTTACCAGTCAATTATCTTTTGTAAAAGTTACTTTTGATGAAGAAATTAGGGCTCTCTTAATTTTGTGTTCTTTTCCTGAAAGCTAGAATGGCTTGGTAATGGTTGTTAGTAACTCTGTTTCTAGATCTAATACCCTAAAATTTGATGATGTTATCAATGTGATTCCAAGTGAGGAAACTCATAGGAAAAGATTAGGTGGATCTATATCTAGAAGTGTCTTGAACACACAAAGCAGAGGTAGAATGAATGAGGGAGGAAATAATTCTAGAAATCGTAGGAAATCAAGAGGAAAATCAAAGGGAAAGAGGTCTAAATCCAAAGGACCAAATGATTATTGGTACTGTGGAAAACCAGCTCATAAGAAGAAAGATTGTTGGTCTCAAAAGAATAAAGAAGGAGACAAACAAGAAGGTAACAAGGAGGAAAATGGGGTAAGTAATAAATCTGTAGAGGATGTTTTTCTTCTTTCTTTAGAAAGTGTTGATGATTCATGGGTTTTAGATCCTGGGGCTTCATTTCATGCTACACCCCATAGAGGTTATTTTGTTGATTATTTCCAAGGGGATTTTTGGCTAGTTTATTTGGGAGATGATGAACCCTGTCAAATTGTTGGAAAGGGGAAAATTAAGATTAAGTTCCAGAATGGGAATCATTGGCTACTACAAGAGGTAAGGCATGTTCCAAGGCTGAGTAGGAATTTAATTTCACCAGGGCAACTAAGTGATGAGGGTTGCACAGTTACTTTTAATGATATAAATTGGAAGGTTTCAAAAGGTTCCTTATTAGTAGAAAAAAGTGTGAAAGTAGGCACCTTATATCTTTTTAAAGGTCATACTATTCCTTCTACTTTAATTGTTTTAGAGGAAAATGAATGTTCAAGAACAGTTTTTGCAGTTGATCAAGAAGAACATCAAATAGTTGTTGTAGATTCTAACACAACACTTTGGCACAACAGACTTGGACACATAAGTGAAAAAGGTATGAAATTACTTCATTCAAAGAAAGTTTTACCTGGTCTGAAATGTGTCAATATGGATTTCTATGAAAATTGTGTGTATGGAAAAAAAAAAGAGTTAGTTTTGTGAAGATGGGAAGGAAAAGAAAAATAAGAAATTAGAGTTTGTGCATATAGATGTATGGGGACCAGCTTAGGTATCTTCCCTTGGTGGCTCTTTGTATTATGTTACATTTATAGATGATGCAACAAGAAAAGTATGGATTTATTTCCTTAGACAAAAATCTAATGTATTCCAAACTTTTAATAAATGAAAATGCTTGGTTGAGAATGAGACTAGTAAAATGCTAAAATGTCTCAGATTTGATAATGGTGGTGAGTGTTGCAGTGTAGAATTTGAAGATTATTGTTCCTCTAATGGTATTCATGGGCAGAAAACTATACCAAGGACTCCATAAGAAAATGGAGTGGTTGAACGCATGAACAGGACAATAATAGAGCATGCAAGGAGTATGAGGTTGAATGTTGGGCTGCCCTTAAACATGTGGGCATAGACTATTAATAAAAATTTATATTTAATCAATAGAATTCCCTCTACTCCTTTGGGTTGTGGTATTCCAGAGGAAGCATGGACTGGTAAAAGGTGAGTTATTCTTTTCTCAAAACCTTTAGCTATGAAGCATTTGCACATATAGATTCTAAAAATAGAACCAAGTTGGAAGCTAAGTCAAAGAAATGTGTATTTGTTGGATATGGCATTGATGAATTTGGTTATAGGCTTTGGGATTTTGAAAATCATAAAATTGTAAGAAGTGGGGATGTCATATTCAATGAGAAAATGTTGTACAAAGATCTATTGCAGCAACATGAGAAGAAAGACAATGATTATGTAGTACTAGATGATAATCCATAAGATGATGTTCCAGTAGTTCCTTATGCTCCACAACAATAGCAACAAAAAACACCACAAACCCCAGTGAATATTAGACGGTCAACAAGGTTAAGTAGACCTCCAAAAATATTTTCTCCCTCTTTGTATTCTATTTTATTAACAGATGTTGGTGAACCAGAATGTTACGATGAATATGTGCAGGTGGATACAAAGCTTCAGTGGGATTCTACAATGACACATGAAATGGACTCCTTGCTAAGAAATCAATCTTGGGATTTATGTAAGTTACATATAGGTAAAAGGGCTTTACAAAATAAATGGGTGTATAGGGTGAAAGAAGAGGATGGAGGTAAGAAAATATTTAAAGCTAGATTAGTTGTAAAAGGATTTGCACAGAAAAAGGGTATTGATTTTGATGAGATATTTTCTCTTGTTGTTAAAATGACTTCTATTCATACTATTATAAGTATTATGGCTACTGAAGATTTGTATTTAGAGAAACTTGATGTTAAAATAGCTTTTCTTCATGGTGATTTGGATGAAGAAATATATATGGTACAACCAAAAGGATTTGAGGTCAAGGGTAAGGAGAATCTAGTGAGCAGATTGTAGAAAAAATTTTATGGCTTGAAGCAAGCACCTTGGTAATGGTATATTAAATTTGACACTTTTATGAATGAGCATGGATACACTCAGTGTCATTCTGACCATTGTATTTGTTTTAAGAGGTTGGATGATGATAGCTACATTATTTTATGTTAATATGTTGATGATATTCTTGTAGTTGGGTCTAACATGGATCACATTAATGGGCTAAAACAACAATTAGCACATTCATTTGCTATGAAGGACTTGGGGGTAGCAAAACAAATCCTTGGTATGAAAATTTGTAGAGATAGGAAAAATTAGAAATTGACTTTATATCAAGTTGATTATATTGAGGTGTTGCAACATGTTTCTTTATGGAGAATGTCAAAGCTATAAGCACACCTTTGCTTGGTCATTTGAAATTGACTAAGGTGATGTGTCCAAAGACACTAGAAGAGGAGGCTAAATTTTCCAAGGTACCTTATGCTTCATCTGTAGGGAGCTTAATGTATGTTATGGTATGTACTAGGCCAAATATTGCACATGCAGTGGGAGTCGTTAGCAGGTATATGAGTCACCCTGGGATTGAGCATTGTAATGCAGTCAAATGGATTCTCATATATTTGAGAGGTACATTCAGTAAGTGTTTACATTTTGGGGATCTACTACTATTGCACAAGGCTATGTTGACTCAAATTTGGCAGGAGATATAGATAGAAGGCAAAGTATTATAGGCTATGTATTTACTATTGGTGGGACAGCAGTGAGTTGGATTTCTCGGTTACAAAAGGTGAATGCATTATCCACTACAGAGGTGGAGTATGTTGTTGCTACAAGGGGGTCCAAGGAGATGATATGGATTCAATTATTCATGGAAGAATTGGGACATCCACAAATGGATAATTATCTGTATACAGATAGCCAGATTTCCATTCATCTTGCAAATAATTCTGCTTTGCACTCAAAGACAAAACACATATAGTTACTATACCATTTCATTCAGTCAATTTTGGATGATGAGCGGTTAAAGATGGAAAAGATACATACAGTTGATAATCTAGCAGATATGTTTACAAAGGTAGTAACAAGGGAGAATTTGAACTCCTATTCAACTTCAGTTGGTCTACTAGATTGAACATAATAAAGGAACAACAGAGTCCAGGGTGGTTGGATCCAGTGGGAGCTTTGCAGGGTAGCAGTTTACCTATGAGATCAGTCTCCAAGTGGGAGATTGTTTCTTTTTTTGGAGCCTAATCAATGCCCAAGTGGTAGATTTTTATATTATGGTGATTGATCAGGGAAGTACTATACACTTTTCCCCCTGCCATCATCGAGGTTCGGGGGTAGAGCCCTCGAGGAAAAAAATTGGGGGGCTCTTTTTTGGCTATTTTTTGGTTGACATGTTGTAACCGATTCTAACCCTAAAGTAGAAAAATAAGCTTGTATAAAATAGCTTAGGGTTAGGGATTTCGTTAGGAGGTATGTTTTAGTAGCTTCTTGTGGCGGTATTGAGTTGTAAGGGATTGCAGATTGTAATTAGGTTGTAATCACTGGATAATAATAATATTGGACTCGATGTTGGTGGATGTAGCCCAAGGATTGGGTGAACCACGTTAAATCTGTGTGTCTTGTGTTCATTTTTTCTGTGTGGTTTATTATTTTTTGATATTGGTTATATTTTCATGTAACTGTTATTTATGTCTTGTTAATCCTAACACGTGTAGCTTATGTTTTTCTTATATGTGAAGTAATTGTGAATCTATTTTTGGAGATCTATGTGTTGTTGATCATGCATGTAGAAGATTTTTGGTGACATTAATCTCAGTCATGGATTTAATTTTATTTCAAATACTCTGCCATTGAGCCTCTTTGTATTGGTAGTGAGCCTCTTTGTATCAGCAGTAAGCATTTTCATATTTAATGGTAGTTAGCCTAACCGGCAGTGAGCCTCATCTGTAGTGAGCACAACTGACAGTGAGCCTTTGTACAAATCACATTAACTAGTGTTTACATTTCATGAGAATTAGCTTCTCTATGGTTTTTCCCAGTTTGGTTTTTCCAAGTAAATCTTGGTGTTCTCTATGTCAGTTTTCTTGTATTTACATGTTTACTTTTTTGTGGATGTTTTATGTACTTAACTAATAAATCAAAAGTTGTTGTTGATGTTTAATAGTTTATCAACAAAGTAAAAAAAAATTTAATTGTGTGGGAATAATTGATTCACCCCCGCCCCCCTTCAATTATTCATCTTATTCAACACACAAGTTGCACCAATGAAAATGGTGTGGTCTACAAAAGGATAAATATTGTGATGGATGGTGGTACAAATGCTAAAAATCCTCCACTACTCAATATCATTGTATTATGTAGCAAATGGCCTTATTTTTTAAAGTAATAGATTATTCAAAAAAAAGGGTGAAGTTGCTTCATAAGAAGCTATATGATAACATTGAGGCTAAGGTATCAACTGTAGTCCAAGTTGTTATAGATGTTGCCCCTTGTTTGTAAACCAGTAAACATGTTGGTGCAAAAAAAATGCAAGCATATATTTTAGACACCATACTATTTACATTCATTGAATAATACACTTCAATGGATTTCAAATCTCATTGAAAAAGACAAAAAAAAATAACAAATGTTCATATGTAGCCAACATCACAAATAAGAAATTTATAAAAAATTAATCAAAGTGGATCTTCTCAAACTTGATGACACATGGTTTACTTATTATTTTATTCTTCTTGGGCATCTTTGTGAACTCAAAAGAGCGTTGTGTTCCTGAAAGATCCCAAGTAGAAATAAAGAGGCCAATACTGAAGTTTATTTGTTATCTCTACTTTGACCAGAGATTGCAAGAGGGATTTCCAATTTTATTTGTATTTTTTGGAATATAATTTTTTTTGTATTTTTCTTGTTTTCTAATTTTTTGGAATTTTTTACTTTTTTCAAATATAGTGCTCTAAAAAATTGAAGTAAATGCTTACAACAAATTAACTACAACTAGCAACTTAAATGGACATCAAAAAAATTAATTTTATTTTTATTTGAACAATTGCTAGCAATCTATACCAGGGCTATATGGCTTAGTATAAATTAACAAGTAACAATGGAGATGCTCAATGGTAGAATTCTGATCTTAAAATTGGTGCGAAGTCCAAACCACTGCTAAAGATTTAATTTCCTGAGAGTTCTAATGATGCTAACTACAAATTCCTAATCCCACGTCTAGCTAGGTAGTAGTGTGAACTACGGTAATGATGGACGGTTGTCTGGAAATGCTAAGGAGTGATCTGAATTTACTTTCCACTCTTCCAAATTGTACTTGTTCTATTATTCATCCCTAATCTGACTTTTACAACAATATTTATCACTAAGTATGATGTCAACCACTTACCTAGAAAAGTAAGAATAGATGGAGTTATAATGTATAAATTTTCTACAACTCCCTCAATTTGAAAATTATGACAAAAAATTGATCGACAATTACAATTCTGATAGTGCTCCAAGAATGCATAAGTGAAGACCATGAGTAGATATTCCTCTATCATAAATTGGGGTTTCATCCAATTTACTTTTCTTCAAGGGTTTTCATCCTCAAAGAATCAAACATGTTGATACACTCAGCTCCAGCTATCAAAACCATAAATGTTGATGATAAAAATAATCTAAAAGAATGAATAATGAGACCCAAATCCTCTTTTTAACCTTTTCCCTCTTCCCTCCATTTCCATCAAAACTTGTAGGGCTTTATTTCTTTTAATTTAAAAAAGACTTTATAAAATATATGCCTCTCCAAATAAATCAAACTCCAATGCATTAATTTCCATGTTAATAACATTTGCCCCTTTTATTAAAATATCTTATTATCATAACTCCTAGAGAAATGGGTCCATGGTCTTATTATAACGTATTATAATTTAAAATGATTACAATACTCACTTTATTATTAATTTATTTAATCCCAATTTAGAAAATATATAAATATTTCCCAATATATTCATAAAACGCTTATCTAGACTCAAAATTGGAATCTGACTGAAGCCACCTGATCACTAATTATACATGAGTCCAACAAGACATTTGTCAGTTCCTCATAAAAAATAGGTATCCTTCCTAAAAAGTAGGAACTATCATTTGCATGTCTGAAACAACTCACAGAGCCCCCTGCAAGGCTCCATGACCCCCTGGATGGGTCACATCTACATGTCACCTAGGGAGGGGACATTACAGTCATCCCTTCCAAGAGATTACTTGTCCGCAAGCAATGCATCACAATATCACCACAATCCCATACTAACCATGGGTAGAACACTCATTGCTCCCACTGCTCCACACTGATATAAATTCCATGCAACCTCAATACCTAAAACAACTCACCAAGGTTTTGAAGTGTCAATGCAACATTGAAGCCACTTCCCAGATCCCACATCAAGGAATATTTCCTATTGTATGAAATGTAGAAATACAACACATCATTACCATAAAGTAAACATCAGTGTATGCAAAATATCCAAAGAATGTGAGAATGAACTCCTACGTGCCAATAAATCCACCTCTCAGTACTCCCATAGTGTTGAATCGCTAAAGTGGTCAATGCAATCTTAGGGGATGCTATATGATTCCAACTAGGAAAGCCACTAATCCATTGGGAATCCAATAATATGGAATCACCAATTAAAAAAGATATCATTGTCATATCAAGGGAAATAGGTGATATAACCAAAGATGAGATATAAGTATTGTCAATGCCCATTACAGACAACTCGAGTAATATGGAATCACCAATCAGAAAAGATATCATTGTCATATCAAGGGAAATAGGTGATATAACCAAAGATGAGATATAAGTATTGTCAATGCCCATTACAGACAACTTGAGTGGTTGGACCACTAGGACTGTTATCAATTAAGTCACCCTTATCCTCAATAAAATGATCAACAACTAAATTTTTTGAAATGGTCATTCTTTTGTCATCACCATGTAATGAGTGGTGACAATCATGAATACGTTGAAGAAAGAGCTTATCTTGATGGGTCAATAACTTAGCTTGTCTTGCCCCTTCTAATGAACAATCATTGTTTTTTTAGACTACTCTATGTCAACTGCTCCAAAGTAATTAAAATTAGTCCTATAATGAGATAGGACAAAAAGATTACCATGCCCAATGTTTGCAATGTCATGAGAAATTAAACATTTATTACTATTCTTAAACATCAAAAAATTAGAACTGATTTCTTCACTTTTATCCTTGTCTCTCAAATCCTCAAAGTCAAGGCAAGCAAACATACTCTTAGTTGCCCTTCTCTTAATTTCATTGATTAGTGCCTTAAACACAATATCTTTACCCATGTGAGTAAACTCCAACTCCATCTTGTTGAAATCATGTACATACCTCCCAAGAGACTTCAACCATTGCATACCAAGTATCACATATGCCCCTCTACCAATACCAACAACATAATAATCATCTATGAAAGAATAGTTATCCAATGCAATAGATAATTGTTGTATCCTTCTTGTGCAACCCATTTTGGAACCATCCACTAACATGAGAAGGAATCCATCAAATTCCGCTACTTCGAGCCTCTTATTGACAACAAAACATTCATTGATGAAATTGTGAGTAGCATCACTATCTACCATGCATAACACCCATTGTTCCTTGACAATTCCTTCCAACATGAAATGCTAATATCTAGGGACACTAAAAATATGAGCAAATCTAAGGTCACTTGGTAGCCTCTTTGGATTCCGACCCCTAGTGACTCTATACAATATATGTAGTCCTTTTATGTAGACAAGGAAAACCAACTATGTTAGACTCACCATCACCACTAGATGGGCAAGCATCTTCTCCCACTCTCATCCTTAGCATATACTAGCATTCAAGGCATGGGCGAAGAATCATTATCTTATTAATTCATTTTTAACTCTATTTAGTTTAATATTATCACTTATTTAAGTAACCTACTAAGGATACCTAGGTAGCCACTTCCGAGATTCGATGCCTCCAAACTAAGCCACTTCCCTTTTAACACCTAGATAACCTACCCCGGGTTTAATAATCTCAAATCCTGACTCTAAGTCAACATAGTCTCATATTTTTAAAAACTAGTTCCAAGAAGTAACAAGAACACACAAAGAAATATTCATCATGAAATTAACTCCATAAGGTTGGGTCACATTTTGATCAAATACAAATTCAAGTATGCAAGGAAAACAAATATAAACAATAATCTCGTCTCTCATAATAGTCCTACTAGGTTGTCATACTAATCCCCTCTAATCCCAAACATGGAAGGTAAAGAAATAGATAATTAATAGAATTTAATACAATAAACTAATTTGAAAATTTCATCATGAAATTAATTTACTTAACAATTACTAACAAACTATAATTAAATTTAAAATAATTAAATTCTAACCCTGACAAATCAATTTATAACACTAACGAGATAAATTGATTTTAGGAGTTAAAATTACTAATACAATATAATTTTATGGTCTAAATAAATTAACTGATTTAAATAAATGAATAGCATGTCAATATTATTTAAATAATTCAATCGATTGGAATAAACAAATATTAAATAAATACATCTAATGCCCAATTAAAATTTACACATGTTAAAATCCCATTTCTCCCCATTTTAATATATATACCTATATATATTAAAATTAATATGTTAAAACTAAAAAAAGAAAACAAACTTTATTTAATTATCTTTTTATTATTTTATTATTTTTTAATTTTATATTTTTATTATTATTATTATTAAAAATTTAATTCAAAAAAAAGGGTCAAGGTTGGGGGGACCCATGGCTCCTCCCAACGTTGTCGGCACAGCAGCCCCCAAGGGTTTGTTGGCATGGCAGCCCCAAGGGACTGTCGGCACAATAACTCTCAATGGATTGTCAACATAGCATCCCCAAAGGATTGTCAATGTGGTAGCTCCCAAGGGAACTGTTGCAGTTGCCTTTGAGTTGTCGTGAGGTAGCCCGGGTAGGTGGGGTTGGCCCACCTTCCCCTAAAACTTTTATATATTTTTTTTGTTTATTTTTATTTTTAATTTTTTTAGTTATTTTTTTTTTAAACAGGACCAGTAAATTACTATACCCGAAAATAGAGAGTTGTCCCTTTTAAAAAAAAAAAATTGAAAGGATGAATAAACATGTTTTTTTTTTCTAGGTTAATTTTACACAGGCAATTAGAGTGCCTCGGATGCACAAATAGTTCTGGGTATATTCTAATTTTGTTTTCTAAAGTTTTAACTAAATTTCCTTTCAAACCTAATGTCAGATCTAAGTCTTCCTCCAAATAAATCCATTGTAAAATTGAACCTAGAGTTTCCAGACAAAATATTCTTTTAGAGAATTCCAACAATCATGATTGTAATTTCTAACAATCCCATAAATTCAAACCTTAATTGAAATCAAGCAATATTTAAACCAAGGATTGCATGCATGCCAAAATTTCCTACAACCAATTCCAAAATTTCAACATGAAGAGAAATCACAAGCAATTCAAAATATCTAGATCTGACAGGCACAAAGAAAACACTTATTCCAAAAATACAGGAAATACAATCACAAGGGTTACTAAACCCTACCTCAAACACCAAATAAATAAATTTGACGATGACCAGAAATGAAGACAAATCCAAGCTTTCAGAAAATCTTCTCTAAATTGAATCCTTCACCAAAATTCTCTAAAACTTGTGTGTTGAGAATAATGGACAAACTTTCACAATATAGGAAATTGAATTCCACATGCAAAGTTTGGAACTCAACTCCACTCAGAACCTTCTTTCCATGGATTCCTAAATTCCTCTAATTATAGTTCTGAACTCAAGTCTATTTTTCTAATTGTTCCTGTTAACCCACTTAACTCAAAATTGACTAATTCATTTTTTTATTTGTTTCAATTTTAATTGTGCAACTTAATGCATTTGAATTAAATTAAATAATAACATTTAGTCTACTGTTATTTTCCACATGATATTTAATTTTTCATTTAATAAATACCTTTTATTTGAAAAGTTAAATTTACAAATAATTAAATCAAAAGTGAATGTATTTAATTAATTTACATTAATTAAATATCTTTATTTCCAATAAGCTATTAAATTAAAAATCATTAAATTTAATAAATGTATTTAATTAATTTCTATTAATTAAATACTCTCACATTTAAATAGCTAAAAATAGAAAAAAATTATTTATTTAAATTACACAATTAATCTAAATAAATTATCTAATTATAGCAATCACATCAATTAACCAAAAAAAGTCAATTGAACTTAAAGAACCATAACCATGCTCAAGGAAGAGACTATAAACTCACATCACCTGGACGAGTTTGGAAAGGGTAAAATGTCATAATCTTGTCCACTATTTGAGGATAGTAGAATGGCTTAGGTAGGGATTAGGATTTGAATATTATCTCCCCTCTTTTACCATTGAGACTTGTGATAGGGCACGCTCGTCCTAACAATTTAGGGAAGTCGATGTCCGGTACTTGCAAACTTACATAAAAGACCAACACACACACACACACACACATATATGTATGTATATATGTATATGTATGTATGTATGTACATGCATACACATACATATACATACACACACGCATACATATATAAGCAATGGTGGGGATCGGGACATCATGTGGATCTTGCATGCAGGTAACTACGACTTTGTTCCTCAACCATATCAGACACGTCAAACAGGAAAGTAAAAGCATACATGATAACCATACACATGCAAGTATGGGGTAAGTATAACCATAATTATAAGCATCATTTAAAACATGTAAATCATCATCATTAAAGTAACTAACATCATCTAATTGCATAAATATAACATCTATAATTATTCAATTATCAAAATCCTCATGTAGTGTCATACATCCAAAACCACATAATAACTGAAATATCAATGCATGCATAAAAGTGACCTAAAAGAGTTTGGCAATATAAAACTGAAAAGAAAACTATGGGTGGGCACTACATCCACCCGCTCCTAGAATTAGACTTACTCTTGGAAGCCTACAAACAAATAGGGATATAATGTCATGAGCCATGATTAATATAATTTAAGATAGACACACATATGATTCATCTCCTATCTTTATATATATAAATATATAAGTGAATAATGTTAATCAATAATATCAATTTATGATATTTTATACTAATTAATTAGTAATTTTTAAATATAACCATTAGTACTAATTAGTGTTAATTACTAATGATGTTAATCATAACTATTAATAATAAATAATAATAACAGTAATGTACTATTAATAATAATATTGATATTAGAATCAAAATAATCGATATAGTATAAATAATCAATTTGTATCAATGTATAAATATATAACTAAAATAATTATTAATATTAATATATTAATAATAAATATGTCCTAATAAACATCCTATTAATAAACATCATAATGAGCATCCTATTAAGTGTATTAATAAATGATAATACAGATGAAAGGATGTTAGAAAAGGTCATGACCAATCATTTGATTATTTATATTTATTGGAGTGGAAGACATGAAACCACCAAGGAAATATACGAAATAAAATAAAATAAAAAAATGCCCCAAAAAGTGATAATACAAAGGCAATCCTCATTCTTAAATATCATAAGGTAAATTGGTGAATACTCTTAGATGAATAGTATTAAGGTATGCATTCAATACTTCTTTCCATGATTTTAGGTAATATAATATTTAGAAGCTTAATCATTAAAAGAATAATCTAATTATAAAAAGAATTGCATTAAAAAATTAATAAATCAATATATTCACTATAATATAGGAGAAAAATAAGGAAACAATATAGGAGAAAAATAAGGAAATAATATAGGAGGAAAATAAGGAAATATATAACCATTAATGAATAAGGAATCAAATATAAAGAATTGAAAATGCATTCACTTTTTTAATTTAATAAGGATATATATGAATATAGAATTAGGATTATTATGTATAAATATAGATTAGTATTTGTATAAAAGAAATTTATATTAATTATTAAAGTGCATAGATGTACATCAAATAATTAATAGATATGTTATATCTATATATAAAGAGTTTATATAATTGATTTTTGCTTATTTATTATTATTATATATATCATTTACAATAATGAATTATTTAAATTGAATAAAATTATTATTTTAATAATAAAATATTAATATCAGAAATATATACATGACATGAAATATTAATATTAGAAATGTATACATGTGCAATTAAAATCAATAAAATTATGTTATAGGCATTTTTGTGTTTTTGGATTTTTTATTAATCTGAATATATGATCATGCAATTTATATTAATTTTTGGTACATTTATATGTCCACCCAAATTGATGATATGGAGACCATAGAGAGAATGAATCTTATATTCATTAAGAGATGGATCCCATATGTGGAGGGGACTACAGGAAATTGTTATAGTTTCCCTAGTCTCGAGATTGTTATAATCTCACCATAGATGATGATATGGATTGCATATAAAATGAATCTTATATTCATTAAAGATGAATCCCCATAGCTAGAGGGGGCTAGAGGAAATTATTATAGTTTCCCTAGTCTCGAGTTTGTTATAATCTGACGAAGGCAGTATATATACTAATGTCAGTCATATGCATATGTGTAGGCTTGTCATGCATTTATTGCTTCCAAGATATTCTTATGGGTAATTCTCTATGGGATGACATGTTGATAGCCCGGTTGCTTAAAGTGTATCTTATATCCCTCAAGCCAAGAATCAAGAATTATGTGAAGCCTGACGTAGAGGCGGTCTTAAGGATCAAATCCGCCCTACTAACTTAAAAGTAGAGTATGAGTCATAGAAATATAATATTTTGTACTAACATCTATTTTGTAGGGAATTATAAAAAGGAGAATAAGAAGGGATAGTACAGTGGTATCAGAGCATGATCTTGCCATCCTGTAGGGTAAAAATATAAAACACAAAACTATTCTAATGAAAATGAATTTAGACGTATATATAATATGAAAAGTTATGATAATAATTACTTAGGGAAAGAAATTTTGGGAGGGGCAGTCTGTCATGAGCCATGATTAATATAATTTAAGATAGACACACATATGATTCATCCCCTATCTCTAAATATATATAAATATATAAGTGAATAATGTTAATCAATAATATCAATTTATGATATTTTATACTAATTAATTAATAATTTTTAAATATAACCATTAGTAATAATTAGTGTTAATTAATAATAATGTTAATCAATAACTATTAATATTAAATAATAATAATATTAATGTACTATTAATAATAATATTGATATTAAGAATCAAAATAATCGATATAGTATAAATAATCAATTTGTATCAATGTATAAATATATGACTAAAATAATTATTAATTAAGCCAATAGGATTTTTATTGTGGGCATCACCCATGATGGAAAAGTGTTTGATACGGAAAAAATAATCCGTCCACCTTTTCTGCCAGTATTCTTCCCTTAAACCTGCATGATTATCTTATCCCATTTATCCTATTGTCATTCCCACTTACCTCCACAATTTTTTTCGGCACATATAGAGGCATGTCTCCATTGCATAATATTCATTGTTCTCTGTGAAATTAAAATATAGAAGTTTCCATTAATTTTGGTTGGAATTTTCTTATTTGGATACTCTGTGCAAAAAACTAATATTGTGAATCCTTTCTCCACATCATTGCACACAAAAAAATATTATTGCTAAGCTTCCTTCATTTGCATAGATGTGTGAGATGTCCATAAAAGTTGCAAACTTTAGCTTTACAACTACCAGTTGCATTCACTTATGTGCATATCCTGTGATTGTGGAATTCCATTATGTAATATGTATTTCTTATAAGACTACAAAGCAAGCACAGATAATTTTTGATATTTTGTCACTGAAACATAGTGTTTTTTTTGGTGCAGATTGAAGAGATTGTGTTGGGATTGGAGGCCAGCAGAGTGAAGTTTTGTTGGTTCTAATTTGACAAAGAAGGCTACTTTACTTTCCCTTCATATCTTTATGATCCTGAACTTGGTCTTTTGCTCACATCCGTCATTCACCGACCTATAGAAATTGCATCACAATGTATTTTTTGAAGATTCTGATTTAATTTGGTTGAACCGGTGCTCCTGCTATTGATGTCATAATTTCAAGATGATTAAGGTTTTAATTTTTTGAATTGATATAAAGATTATAGTTTATGTTTGCTAAATCGGTGATGCCACTCTTCATGCCCTCATTTCAGGATGATTAGAGTTTTAGTTTGGTCGAATAGGGTTGCTTATCAAGGAGTCACAGGGGTGTATAGTGAAGCAGGTGCAAGTAAGGCTTATCCATGTTGTGAACCCATTCCATGTGATCAGTTTGAGGTTGTTTTTCAAGCTATGGAGCTGTGGATTGTTGATAGGGTAGTCTTTCCTGTGGAAAACTCTCTAGGAGGGAGCATACATAGAAACTATCATCTGCTTCTCAGGCATTCACTACACATTGTTGGGGAGGTTCAGTTTCCAGTACATCACTGCCTTCTTGCATTGTCTGGTGTGAAGACAGATGGATTGAGGAGGGTCATGAGCCACCCACAAGCCCTAGCTCAATGTGAGAACACCTTGACCATGATGGGCTTGAATGTGGCTAGAAAAGCCTTTTATTATTGTTCATACCATTCATTAAGTGAATCATCTTTTATTTTAATTTTAACAACCAACTATTTTGGGGGGGGCAAAAGCCCTCAACCGGATTAATTTGGGATAAGTTGTTGCTCCTGTCGTTGGAAATTTGTCTATAGTAAATTTGGAGGCAACGTGGTACCAATTCTTCGTATTGGAAAATGCATAATGGATAATATTTTTAATATGCTTGCTGACTGTGTTCTACTCCCCTATCACTCATGTCCTATATTCCTGTGTCCACTCAACGGTTGGTTGAAACAAATGAAGGAGTGGACAAGTAAACGTGGCCGATGTTGAAAACCATTTTCATTTAAACAACTCAACCACATTAGATGGTAGAATTTTATCCACATACTGATAAAATGTGTCCTTTGCAAGGGATTAACGATGTTTACCTCTCAGTATGAATCATAATGTTTGGATTTACTCAATGAAGTTTCTAATGGGTTCTCAGTAGTTTCTATTCAGTCATAGTTTTCGTTGATTACAACCTTTTCTTTCACCTTTATGAAATGTTCTCCCGTGATTTTGATTGCTTGATTCTCATTGCACTGATCTTTGATTAGTTTAAAATTATTTTGAGTGATCTTATATTAACTCGGTGATTTTGTATTTGTGTGCCCATACAAAAATTTAAATTCCTTTCTTTCTTATATGCTAATGGATGCCCTTGCTTATCTTGAGAGAGCAGGGAAAACGTTGGGAATATTTGTTGAATTTGGCATGGCACCTGCAACATATATTTGTGTGAACATCAAAATATTCCCAAAAAAATCTATTTGAGGTATTTTTTCAAATATTTAGATGTGTATCTCTATTTCAAGCTTCAAAAACTTGGTTTATTGAAGGAATTTCATCAAATAGCTTATGAGATTTCTCCTGATTCCACATTTTGCATGAACTATTTACTAGAGAACGATGGCTTCTGAACCAATGAATGGTGAAATGAGCTCCAGTCTTCACCTTCCTCAATCACATCCAATAGACGTATTCAGAATAGAGGGAAGAATGAAATAAACAATTGAATGTTGGTTAATGATGATGAATTTTGGGAAGAATTGACTCCTGTGCAACTTGGAGCTCTTCCATCTTTGTAGGATGTTGTCTATTGGAAACTGCAATTGAAGCAATTGTTGTGTTGTCATTGATGTCAAACCTTAACTGGTAAGACTGTTGCTACTTAGCAAAGTACTATATCTATTGTATTGTTGTGAAGAAGGGAAAGAAAGGATGGTAATAATAGCACCTAAGGAAAGGTTGAGTTATCTTGATACTTCAATGAGTACTTGATTATGTGGTACAATGATGAGACAATGTATTGTGTATCTTAGTAAGATTGAAGACTAAACTGGTAGGCTTGACCGAGAAAAAATGGAGAAATCATGTTCAAGCTGAGTAATGTTAGTGTCGACCGAGTCAGTTTATGCCAAGAAAAATTCTAGTGTCGATCGAACATTAGTTAATTGCCGAGAAAGACTGTATAAGCTGAGGAAACATTTTTTAGTAATGACCGAGCTTTCTACATGAAGACCGAGTAGTTGATCACAGTATTGACCGAGCATCAGTATTTTTATATTTGAAGAGAATTCAAATTTGGAGCCGACATTGTTGAATTCTTAGATTATGTAAAACGTGTTGACTTTATTTATTGATTGTTTGAAAGCATTAAATGCACTAAAAAATGTTTTATTGTAAATCTTTAAGAGATTTGAGATGTTTCTAGAAAAGGAGCCGAAGAAAATAAAGTAGGTAGATTCAATGAATTTGACCTAACCCTAAGATCTACGAAGGATATTGAGTGGCAAAAGATGAGTTAACCTAATTGAGGAAGTATTAAGGGAACCTAAGCATTAGGTATGTGTGTGCATGGTTGAAAAGAGGATGTTGGAAGATCAGTAGATGTTATTGACTATATAAGCAGAAAAGGCTGAAGGAGGAGTGTGGTGATTGCTTGAAGAAAAGTTCCGAGTAGATCAAAGATGGAGATGGCAAAGTTTCAGTCAGTAAACCAGCATTTGTGTACAGAATTGGATCTTATATTTGCAAAGTGAGTTGTATGTTTTTTAGATCAATACTGCTACTACTTTCTAACCATTATAATAGTCAAAATCCTTTTAACAGAGGTTCACCTAACAGTCATATGTTTAAATCCTTTGAACAAGGTTGCATTCTAATGGAATGTATGTAAGTCCTATAACAAGGCTCACTTCTAGCAAAGTGATTGAAATCCTTTAACCGGGTCACACCTAATAGTGTGTATTGTAACCTTTGACAGGGTTGGCTTTTAACCAAGCTCACTTCATAAGAGTGAAAATAATAGTAGCATGTTACAAAGTGTTTTTTCCCAGATTGGGTTTCCACTATAAATCCTAGTGTCAATGCTTGTGTGAATGTTTTGGTTTGAACATTTCTATGTTTTACAAGTTAGATACAGCTGGGTAGTGGACTGCAATGCTATATGTTTCTATTATAGAATCAGTGATGACCAAGTTGGTTTGGTTGTTAGATCTTATTTAAAGAAAAGTTTTTGAAGTTTTTTTTATACATCTGGACCTGAGAACAACTAATTCACCCCCCCTCTTTGTTGTTCTAAATCATATTAACAATTGGTATTAGAGCTTCATTGCTTATTATTGGTGTTTACAGAAATCAAGTTTAAAGGGACTTGAAGAAAATGATCAAGATGTATAAGAAGGAGGTACCGAAGCTTAATAAGGAAAATTTCCCTGCATGGCAAAGCTTGATGAAGCTGCATCTGGCCGGTATTGGTGATTCTGCAAAGTACTACATTGAGAATGACTATCTCACCTGTCACACCTTTGACTGCTGAAGAAATGAGAGCTAAGAAAGAACATAATCAAGCAATGCTAGAAATTGCATCTGCCCTAAGCTATCCAAAATTTGAGGACATTAAGGATTGCACAAGTGCTAAGGAGATGTGGGACACTCTTGCAAAGATCTATGGTGGTGACATAAATGTACTAAAAGCTAAGTCTGAGAGTCTTAGAGGTAAGTTTTATGAAATGAGAATGCAAGAAGGTGAGAACATTGCACAATATTGTGGTAGAATAAAAGAAGTTGTGAATTCTATTAGAGGAGCAAGTGGGATTATTTATGATGAAATTATAATTGGAAAAGTACTAAGAAATCTGCATCCTATATATGCTATTAAGATCTCAGCTATTCAGGAATCTAGATGTAACTCTACAAATGTGCTTACTTTGGAAAGTTTAGTTGGCAAGCTGACTGCTTTTGAACTCTCTAACTATGATAACTTCACTGTTGGTAGTATTGGTAATGTTGAATTTGCTTTTAAGTCACAATTAGTTCTGAACAAGCCAAAGAAGGAAAAAGAAAGATGCATCAGTGAAAGTGAAAGTGAAAGTGAAAGTGAAAGTGATAGTGACAGTGACACTTATGATGAAGAACTTGAAGATCTAGAAGCTCTTATGGCTAGAAGACTGTGAAGGGGAAAAGGAAAATATAAAGGTAAACTCCCTATTATATGTTTTGCATGTAATAAAGCTAGTCATATAGCTTCTAGATGTCCTGATAGGAATGATAAAGATGAAGAAAGAAAAAGAAAACACAAAGACAGAAGAGATGACAAAAGCTACCGAAGGCACAAAGACTACAAAGGAAAAGGTAAGAAATCTTGTTACATTTCTGAAGAAGAAACTGACACTAATAGTGATGATTTTGAAATTGAGGTAGTCTATGTTGCAAAGAAAGATGAATCTAATGAGGATGAGAAAATTGCATTGATTTCCTATGTGAACAAGAATGAAAAATAAATTATTGACAGTGGTTGTTCACATCACATGACTGGTGACAAGAGTAAGTTTGAGACCTTACATCATTATAGAGGTAAAAGTGTAAAATTTGGTAATGATGCACCATTTCTTGTTAGAGGAAAAGGTTTGATTAAACTAACTAATAAGATCTCTTATGAAAATGCATATTGGGCTGAAGGTCTAAATTATAATCTGCTAAGTGTTGCACAACTCAACAACACTGGTTACTGAGTGGAATTTCATCACAAGAAAGCTAAAATATTTGATGCTACTAGTGAAATGATCGAAAGTGGAGAGCAGACTAGAGGTAATTTGTTCTATCTTGACCTATTTGAAGAAGCATGTATGGTTGTACAACTTGATGACATTTGGCTATGGCATAAGAGGCTATGTCATGTTAACTTTGATAATCTAGTAGAAATAATGTGATGTGCAAGGAATGTCAGTTAGGAAAAATAACAAAGTCAAGTTTTAAGAGCAAATCCTTTACTTCTGAAAACATTTTAGATTTGGTTCATACTGACCTTTGTGGACCTATGGGTGTATAAAGTTACTGTGGTGCTAGATATTTTATCTTGTTTGTTGATGATCATACTAGGATGATGCATGTAATGTTTCTAAAAGAAAAATTTGATGCTTTTCGATTCTTTAAGTGGTATTTGGCTAAGGTTGAGAAGGAGACAGGTAGGAACCTAAAATGTCTTAGATCTGACCAAGGTGGAGAATTTACATCAAATGAATTCAATCTATTTTGCAATGAAAGAGGGATCAAAAGACAGATGGTTGCACCTAGAACACCTCCACAGAATGGTATAGCAGAAAGAAGAAATAGATCTATCTTGGATTGTGCAAGGACATTGTTGATTGAAAAGAATGTGGCATAGAAATACTGGAAAGAAGCTATAAGTAAAGTTGTCTACACTCTTAACTAGGTACAAATCAAGAAAGGTACAAATCTGACACCCTATGAATTATGGCATGGGCATGTACTGAGTGTTAAATACTTTAGAATCTTTGGAAGCAAGTGCTACATATTAAAAGACAATAGGAATGGAAAGTTTGATGCTAAAAGTGAGGAAGGCATATTCCTAGGGTATTCTACAAAAAGTAAAGCTTATAAGTGTTTGAACTCTAACACTAACAAAATTGTGGAAAGTGTGAATGTCAAAGTTGATGAGTATGCAGAAAGAAATGAAGTTGACAGCAAAAGAGAACCAGAAGATTATAGATCTTTTGTGTATATTGAAGAAGAAGAAGAGGCAAGTAACAAACTTGCACCTGATGTTGAGTCTCAAGTAAGCAATGCTGAGCGACAGGGAGATGCTACCAAGCATCAGGAAAATAGTGCTAAAAGAGAACAAGAACATGTCAAGCAACAAGATAATGCTGTCGAGTATCAGGAAGAGGTTGTCGAGCATTCAAAAGCTGAATCTGACAATCTTGTTGAGGAACCTGATGAAATAGAGGAGAGAAGAGTTGAACCTATTTTGGCAAAATATGTAAGAAGACATCACAAGCCTGAACAGATAATTGGAGACAAACACTAATACATTTGGGGTGAAATTGCGACGGCAATTTGCGACGGCAGGCAAATGTCATGCAGTTTTGGCTTTTTTTTTTCAAATATAGCCCGACACCGTCGCAATTTGTGACGACAATACATTTGGCACTGTCACAATTGTGACGTTGTCGGGATATAAGCGCAAAATTAAAAAGGAACGTTGTCATTTGTGTTTTCAACAGCGCCGTAACCCTCCGTGAAATCACATCAGGATATAAGGGCAAAAAAAATAAGAACGTTGTCATTTGTGTTTTCAACAGCGCCGTAACCCTCCGCGAAATCACATCGGGATATAAGGGCAAAAAAAACAAGAACGTTGTCATTTGTGTTTTCAATAGCGTCGTAACCCTCCGCGAAATCACAGCTACAATTTCTGAGTACGTTGGGTTTATTTTTCTTTTGTCATTATTATGTAATCTGGTATTCAGCTGTTAGAGAGCTAAAATACCCAGAAATGAGGACATATCTATGTTGAATTTATTGTTAGTGGCTTTGGTTATTTAGAAGTTTAATTTTATTTGTTCATCTTTCAAGCACAAACATTTTGTGGACCGTAACGTCTTCATTGTTTCGGGTATGCAGTGAAACAGCCCTAACTTGCAATTGCGATGTTGTCGGGATATAAGGGCAAAAAAAAAAAGGAACGTTGTCATTTGTGTTTTCAACAGCACCGTAACCCTCCGCGAAATCACATCGGGATATAAGGGCAAAAAAAACAAGAACGTTGTCATTTGTGTTTTCAACAGCGCCGAGAGAGATTCCCTCCGCGAAATCACAGCTACAATTTCTGAGTACGTTGGGTTTATTTTTCTTTTGTCATTATTATGTAATCTGGTATTCAGCTATTAGAGAGCTAAAATACCCAGAAATGAGGACATATCTGTGTTGAATTTATTGTTAGCGGCTTTGGTTATTTAGAAGTTTAATTTTATTTGTTCATCTTTCAAGCACAAACATTTTGTGGACTGTAATGTCTTCATTGTTTCGGGTATGCAATGAAATAGCCCTAACTTGGAACTACCTTCATGGTACTTGTGTACATTATCATGTTGTCTTTACAGTGACTGTCCTCATTCAAGTGGCAATTACACAAGGGACAGTCACTGTGAGATGTCCTCATTTGTGACAAGGACAGTCACACTTAGGACATCTCATAGTGATATTCCCTTGTGTAATTTCCACTTGAATGTATTGCTATTGAACCACATTAATGCTTTTCTTCTTCAACAAATGAGGACAGTCACTGTAAAGACAACATGATAATGTACACAATTACCAAAAAATGATCTTGTTAATTGATGTAACACTTTGTCTTGCTCACTCCCTATCCTTCACTAGGGTCTCTTTAGGCCAATGTTTTGACTTGATAGGGTACTTAACTATCCCTACACTCTTTAGGTATCTCTACCCAAGATCCCACTCCTTCAACTAGTGCACACCAACAAGAAATACAACGAACTCTGCTCAATACCAATCTAGCTACTAGGACACTCCTAGTCTTGTCTTCACAAATTGAAACACATTCAACTAGAACTTTACTCCATGGAGAGGCTGGCCACTAGGACCTCTATTGGTTTCAATATTACTCCTTCACCTATACTTTTCATCAGTACTTCAATCCGGTTCATCAAACCATGCCAATTGCACCCAAAAATAGGCTGCTAGCAATTAGGCCTTTGTCAAGGCTTTGTGTTTATATTAAGCCACCTAAAGGGCTTAGGATTCAGATGCCCTTTATTGAGAACTCCAAGATATCTAAGGTCTTCTCCTCCTAGATTTTTTGTACACCAACTGCTACAGCCATGCCTGAAAACAAGTATTTTGACACAACTTGGACAGTCTGACTAAGAGTTTGTTTTCTTAGCAGCCAAAGAAACTCACCCAATCTTCTAATTTGACTTGGGGCTTCTTTAGATGTGTGTCTACCTCTCCATGAGATTTTAGTTGAAGCAACCAATGCATTCAACTTGTTGTAATCTTCTTGTAATGATTTGTCATCCCTAACTGTGCTCAACTGACTCACCTAGGACATCATTGCAAACATAGAAAATGAGCTTCCCAGGGCCCCTCCTTCCAAACATATAGTACATGGAGTCTCCTCACCCATTCCAAGAGCCCGTACAAAATTGACAATGGAATGATGAGCTAAGACTCCATTTGTTCAACCTGCCTGGTTCAAACCAATGATAGGGTACTTAACAAAAGAATTAACAAACTAGTTGGAATGCTTCAAAACTCAAAAAAAACACAACACAGAATTAAAAAACAACTTGTACTAACTTTTCCAATAGACACTGCGAGCTATCTAATCCATTAATCAACTGAAAACAAAGAAACAAAAAAACTCAAGAATTCACTAAAACTGTGTTACTCTACAAATCTTCTTAATTCCAAATGTTTTTCCCCCAACCTTTTGCACAGATTGATGGAGGCCTCTTATAGTTGATCTGATGCCTAATTCAATGGTTTCATATAGTTACATAACCATCTTACTCGAAAATGCTCCCTTGCACAAATGTTGTCAATGTTGTGAATGACAACATTGACAACTTGTTACAACCTTTGGGATTTTGGTTCAAAACTTTGTTCAAACACCATAAGACCCTAACCATGACTTAGTTAGGCTATTTAGACCTCACATAGGCCACTTCTACACTTCTTTGCCCAATTTGACCCCTAAATGCTTCATTCCCACTTTTGCCACAATATTGGTAACTTGGGTACAAATTGGCACTTGCCTTCACAAAGGTCACACATGAGGACATCTCACAGTGATCGATTGTCCCTTGTGTAATTGCCACTTGAATGTATTGCTATTGAACCACATTAATTCTTTTCTTCTTCAAAAAATGAGGACAGTCACTCTAAAGACAACATGATAATGTACACTCACTGTAAGGACAGTCACAAATGAGGACATCTCACAGTGACTGTCCCTTGTGTAATTGCCGCTTGAATGTATTGCTATTGAACCACATTAATGCTTTTCTTCTTCAACAAATGAGGATAGTCACTCTAAAGACAACATGATAATGTACACTCACTGTAAGGATAGTCACAAATGAGGACATCTCACAGTGACTGTCCCTTGTGTAATTGCTGCTTGAATTACACAAGGGACAGTCATTGTGAGATGTCCTCATTTGTGACAAGGACAGTCACACATGAGGACATCTCACAGTGATTGTCCCTTGTGTAATTGCCACTTGAATGTATTGCTATTGAACCACATTAATGCTTTTCTTCTTCAACAAATGAGGACAGTCACTCTAAAGACAACATGATAATGTACACTCACTGTAAGGACAGTCATAAATGAGGACATCTCACAGTGACTTTCCCTTGTGTAATTTCCGCTTGAATTACATAAGGGACAGTCATTGTGAGATGTCCTCATTTGTGACAAGGATAGTCACACATGAGGACATCTCACAATGATTGTCCCTTGTGTAATTGTCACTTGAATGTATTGCTATTGAACCACATTAATTCTTTTCTTCTTCAACAAATGAGGACAGTCACTCTAAAGACAACATGATAATGTACACTCACTGTAAGGACAGTCACAAATGAGGACATCTCACAGTGACTGTCCCTTGTGTAATTGCCGCTTGAATTACACAAGGGACAGTCATTGTGAGATGTCCTCATTTGTGACAAGGACAGTCACACATGAGGACATCTCACAGTGATTGTCTATAATGTCCCCTTTTTGGCTAACTTGGAAAATAGGAACAATTACTCCACTTCTCAGACTTACTCTATCAGATACTTACAATTAAACTAAGTAATGGAGGTTACTTAAGATATCAACCGCTATTTCAGATTCAATCACAATATGTGTGCAAGATGATATTGATACCAATATGTTTAATAGCACTGTCGGATATAATGATATAAAATATGCTATGAATATGATGTTTCCTATCACTTATAGTGATAGTATAATGATGCTATGTCTGATATAAACAATATCAATATACAATCAATAAGTATTGCTTACAGCAATGTATTTGTTGTGTCTGATATGATGATGTAATTATGCAAATGTGTAATATCGCTATGAGTGATATGTTGCTATTTCAAATTCTGAATTATATGCTTGCAACTTCAAATATTGATGCTGTTTCTGACTATCCTTTCTATCTGTGCAATCATGGTGTTGTCTCTGATCTGCAATGATAAACTTGAAACCAAACTGCCAAAGGGAGATGCTCTATTGAGTATATCCAAATATGGATAAGTAAATAAAGTTCTAATGATGCCTTGAGTGACTGACGAGAATGCATTCTTATATTGTCTTTAACAAATGAAGAGATGCTATGAATGAGACGTGTCTTGTTTCTTCCTCCATGTCCCTTTGTTAATCACACCTTTCCATAATCCGACAATTCACATAATATTATTTCATTATTTTCTGATCATAGATAACTCCCAGATTGACTCAATATCAAATCTTTTTATGAAGGTAATCTTCCCTAATTGGTAGTGCAACCAGTAGTTAACATCCATTGTGTTTGTATTAGTTTGGTCTAACTATCATTAGTATTTAGTCAATCGATATTAACTCTTGCCTTATCCCATATTGTTATGATTATATCCAATCTTTCTACTCTGATATAAGTCGATATCATTTTCTGATAATTGTCCATTTATTGGTTGATTGCTGGTAATGGAGTTTGATCTTCAAATTGACTTCCATTCCTGTTAATACTTAAGGATACATTGTACTTATTATCCATGACTGATGCCTCATTCATCAATAGCTTGTGATATAATCACTGATGCTTTTGTGTTTCTACAAGATGTGGTTTATCTCATACAATCGATAATCTTTCAATCCTTTAGTTGATATCCTCCTATGTGGTGTCTATTGATATAGATAGTAGAATTCAATCTAGTTTATGTTATTGTCATGATAACATAGGAAGTGATGGTGCATATTTGCTAGCGGGTCTTCATGTTTGATATTGCTTTATCGGATATGTCATTGTCTAAACTTGTGCAATTAATGATTATTTATAATATATGAATGGTTATCCTTCTTGCTTATCAATACATCTTCTGAAACACATAGCGACCTATCCCTTATTCATATCATGTTGATCTTGAC
Source organism: Chamaecyparis obtusa (assembly GCA_027943335.1). Classification (NCBI taxonomy): domain Eukaryota; kingdom Viridiplantae; phylum Streptophyta; class Pinopsida; order Cupressales; family Cupressaceae; genus Chamaecyparis; species Chamaecyparis obtusa. Next base: position 623,772 of record BSBK01004569.1, on the reverse strand, counting down.
TTCATAGTATTTGGTTCATTAATCATCCTCTCATGGTATCGATGTGTAATGACTAGTGATTGTTGTATCACTTCTTCATTCCTCATCGTGATAGATAATGCAGATGTTTAATGTAGATGTATATCGATTACAGATATTCGATATTGCTTTAAACGTTATTATTATTATTATTATTATTAATGTTATTGTTATTATTAAATATTATAATTAATGATGTTAGTAATATTAATAATATTATAATAAATATTATTATAGTGATAACATATTGTTTTATATTGAGAGGTTTATTAATATTATTTATATATTAAACTTATTATATCAATAATTGATTTAATATTATTACTTAATATATTATTATAATATAATATATATAATTTATTAATAATTATTTATTATTAATTTATATTATAATTATAATCATAATTATATTATTTATTAATATTTTAATATTATTTAATTAACATATTACTTATTATGCTAACTATATATTATTATTATCTTTTGATAATAATTATATATTATTGTTATATACCGTTAATAATAGATTATTATATATCATCTAATTATTTTATTATTATACTAAGTTCAATATGTCACGGCTCATGACATTGTCCCTTGTGTAATTGCCACTTGAATGTATTGCTATTGAACCACATTAATGCTTTTCTTCTTCAACAAATGAGGACAGTCACTCTAAAGACAACATGATAATGTACACTCATTGTAAGGACAGTCACAAATCAGGACATCTCACAGTGACTGTCCCTTGTGTAATTGCCACTTGAATTACACAAGGGATAGTCATTGTGAGATGTCCTCATTTGTGACAAGGACAGTCACACATGAGGACATCTCACAGTGATTGTCCCTTGTGTAATTGCCACTTGAATGTATTGCTATTGAACCACATTACTGCTTTTCTTCTTCAACAAATGAGGACAGTCACTCTAAAGACACCATGATAATGTACACTCACTGTAAGGACAGTCACAAATGAGGACATCTCATAGTGACTGTCCCTTGTGTAATTGCCACTTGAATGTATTGCTATTCAGCCACATTAATGCTTTTCTTCTTCAACAAATGAGGATAGTCACTCTAAGGACAACATGATAATGTACACTCACTGTAAGTGTACATTATCATGTTGTATTACAAATGGACCTTATGTTGGTCGGGATATAAGTGCAAAAAAAAAAAGGAACGTTGTCATTTGTGTTTTCAACAGCGCCGAGAGAGATTCCCTCCGCGAAATCAAGCGGGTTATCATTTGTGTTTTGAACAAAGTGGGTTGTCATTTGTGTTTTGAACAGCACCGAGAGAGATTCCCTCCATGAAATCAAGCGGGTTGTCATTTGTGTTTTCAACAGTGCCGAGAGAGATTCCCTCCGCAAAATCACAGCTACAATTTCTGAGTACGTTGGGTTTATTTTTCTTTTGTCATTATTATTTAATCTGGTATTCAGCTGTTAGAGAGCTAAAATACCCAGAAATGAGGACATATCTGTGTTGAATTTATTGTTAGCGGCTTTGGTTATTTAGAATGGTTCCCCACAATACTTAATTACACAAGGGACAGTCACTATGAGATGTCCTCATTTGTGACAAGGACAGTCACACATGAGGACATCTCACAGTGACTGTCCCTTGTGTAATTGCCACTTGAATGTATTGCTATTCAACCACATTTATGGGCCCATTTGGACCACGACACACAGTAGCATCTACAAAGAAGAATATCCCAGGTGTAACAAGTTGTAAGAATATACCAACAGTTCTAAGAAGTTCCCTAGCACGTAGTAGCATCTACAGAGAAGAATATACAACATGAGGGTAGCCACTGTAAAGACAACATGATAATGTACACTCATTGTATGTGTACATTATCATGTTGTCTTTACAGTGACTGACCTCATTCAAGTGGCAATTACACAAGGGACAGTCACTATGAGATGTCCTCATTTGTGACAAGGACAGTCACACATGAGGATATCTCACAGTGACTGTCCCTTGTGTAATTGCCACTTGAATGTATTGCTATTCAACCACATTTATGGGCCCGTTTGGACCACGACACACATTAGCATCTACAGAGAAGAATATCCCAGGTGTAACAAGTTGTAAGAATATACCAACAGTTCTAAGAAGTTCCCTAGCACATAGTAGCATCTTCTAATTGTCTATACCACTTCACAAGGTATTGTTTGCACACATTGTTTTTGGTTCTTTTGATGACCCTTGTTTTGAAATTGCTATTAGGCCTTGTAGCTTATATGTTTTGATTACTGGAGAGCTTCTAAAGCTAAGCAAGATGACCATTGCACGAGTTATAGCCGCGCGCTCAGGTTTGAAAATTGTATATTTTTTAATCTAATGTATATTTTAACTAGACTTTTAGCTTATTTTTGCTGTATATTTTAATCTAAAGGGAATCATGGATGTGAACTTGAAAGAATTTTGTACTTAGTTCTTATGGAGAGAATAGTAGTAGTTTACGGTCTAATATCAAATAGAGTTTTCCAATTACAGAAAGTTAATGAATTCTAATAGCTTATATGTTTTGATTGCTGGAGAGCTTCTAGAGCTAAGCAAGAAGACCATTGCACGAGTTATAGCCGCGCGCTCAGGTTTGAAAATTGTATATATTTTAATCTAATGTATATTTTAATCCTTTTGCCATGTCATGTAATATGTCTTGCCTTGTAGCTTATATGTTTTGAAATTGTTGTTAGGCCTTGTAGCTTATATGTTTTGATTGCTAGAGAGCTTCTAGAGCTAAGCAAGAAGACCATTGCACTAGTCGTAGCCGCGCGCTCAGGCATGAAAATTGTATATTTTTTAATCTAATGTATATTTTAACTAGACTTTTAAAATATTAAAGGATTTAACTAGGTCTAAGAAGATTTGTGTACTTTTGACAATTTTGCTTAGTCACTGAAAGTTGTAGACCGAAGTTTTCATAGCCCAATTTTTGCTTCCTGCGAAGAACGATCATGTCAGATAATATAAGTGAAGAACAAAATAGGGAGACAATCGCTAGATTGTGGTCTAACTTGAAAAGAAAAGGTGATGGAAAATGTTATTGTCCCTGCAAAATTTGTAAGGGCTTAAACCGTAGAAGACTGCTAATCAAAACAGTTAAGAGACATTGTAGGGAGAATGGTCACATTGAAGGGGGGCATGAATATCATCCACTGGTAAGTTGTTCATTATATCATTTTAACAATTTATATACATATGAAATCACTTGATGATGAGTTGAAGATCATGGTTTATTTATGTTAATCAATTTTATATAGGTTGATCTCCCCAGGGAAGTACATGATATGGAGGAACATGGGGGTGCGAATATCCAAGGTGAAGATAATGATCCCATGGAAGATGACGATCATGCGCCAGAAAACACAATTGAAGATGATGGTATAAATACATTGATCCATGACACATTTAGTCCAAGCGGATCTGATCATGATGATGATGATAGCCTCGATGTACCTCTACTTGAGAAGGCATACGAGCCCCTATACAAAGACTCCCAAACAACTCTTCTCTCTGCTGTATTGTTGTTGTTGAACTTGAAGGTTATGAATGGTTTATCCAACATAACAATGTCACGTATGTTAAGGTATGTCATATATGTCTTTATAGTTAACAAAGGGTGAATAATGTACCACTAATATTGTTTATATTAACAACTTATATTTTTTGCTGTAGATTGATAGGCGAGTTTTTGTTACCACCATCAAATATTCTACCTCGCTCATATCGAGAATTATCTGCTATTATGAAAGATATTGGAATGGAGTATCAAGCAATACATGCTTGTCCCAATGATCATATTATATATTATAAAGAACATGAATTTGCAACACAATGCCTTGTATGTCATACGAGTAGATATCAAATAGATCGAATAACAAAAAAGGTGCCTCACAAGGTTCTTCGTTACATCCCCATTATTCCATGGATGAGACAATTATTCAGGTGTACTAGCTTGGCACAATTTATGGATTACCATGCACGCAATAGAAGTCGAGATGACATTATTCGAATCCCTACGGATGGTTCGGCATTTATGCACATAGAGGAAAAGTGGCAACACTTCAAAGAAGAACCTTGTAATCTCAGGCTTTCATTGGCAGCGGATGGTGTCAATCCATTTGGAGAGATGAGATCTGTTTGCTCGGTGTGGCCTATTTTTGTTATCAACAATAACATTCCTCTGTGGATGTCAATAAAGAGGGAGCACATTATGTTGGCAATGATTGTTCCAGGTATTTTATCATTTGATAGTTATTAATTTACATGTACTTACAAATCTTACAGTAAAATGGTCACAATAATTATGTAATGTTACTGTTCATTCAAGTAGGTAAATATCAAGTTAAAGATATGAATGTATATATTGAGCCTCTTATTGACGAGTTGGTGGAGTTATGGAACGGTGTCACTATGTATGACGTGTCTAGACCAATAGGACAAAGACAATTTCAATTCCATGCAATACTTGTATGGACAATACATGATGCCCCAGGGCTAACACATTTTTGTGGTATGTTATAGTGAATTCAAGTTGCGCATGATAATTCTAATTATAAAAATCAACATATTTAATAATCCAATTATATCATTATCTTGTAGGTCTTCAAACAAAGGGAAAATTTGCATGTCCAGTTTGTGGTCCAAAGATGAAATCTCGTCATTCAAAAAGTTTAGGAAAGCATGTGTTTGATGAGTACAGACACTTCCTCCACAGGAATCATAAGTATCGAAGTATGGAAAAACATCTTTTCAATGGGAAAGAAGAGACTACATCAAAGCCACGAAGAATGACACCTCGCCTATGGAAGTTGGAATATAATAGAATTAATCGTCGAGGTAATGTCGTTCCACTTAATGGTTTATGTTTGTAATTTATATATTTCTATTGTGATTTTTGTTTACTAATTATGTAATTGATGATCGTGAAGGTCATCAAGGCACTACTGAAAACCTTCCAAAGGGACTAAAAAGCTATCCCAGACAATTTAGTAGGTTGCCCTACTACGAGGACCTACAAATTGTGCATTTGTTTGATCTTATGCATGTTGGAAAGAATATAACAGAGACATTGTGGAAAATACTGGATGGAAGGCGTGACAAAGAAAAAATTGTCAAAATTTGTAATGACATTCATGAATCCAATCATGCACTGAAGAATTTCATTCACTCAAATAGCAATAGAGATCAGATTAATATAAGTGCCCTTCCTTGGTTATTAACGGAGCAGCAAAGTGATGCCATAAAAGAAGTCATACGAAAAATTTGATTTCCCACAGGATTTGCTGGGAACATAAGCAATCTCATATCAAAGAAAAGTGAATTTGGGCCAGGGCTCAAAATGCATGATTGGCATACTTTCATCAAGGTAAGTTATGTTCTTCTGTATTTACAATATATTCATAAACTACGTGTACTATTCATTATGTTATGTTAGAAAATAATGAAATGATTGGTTTATAATTACTGCAGTACGTGCTACCTTTATCTCTCCCAGAGCACTTCAACAATAACATCAAACAAGTGATATATGATCTTGGAAAATACATGAGGTAAGCAGTAATATCTGTTCAATTTGTTGTATATATTTATTATATTCATGATTTGTTTTTCTTGCTATGTAATCTATTGTATATTATTTTGTAAAGTCTCGTATTTATATATTTTTTGTGACTTGAATCTCTTAATGTAGGTGGTTGTCATCTAAAGAAATCCATAAAGAAGATATAAACTATTGGAAGAGAAGAATTCCTCATTTACTGTGTGAAATGCAAAAGTGTCTACCTCCAACTTTTTTCAATGCACAAGAACACTACCTCATACACCAAGTTGAGGAGATTGAATTGTGTGGACCTGCACACACTAGGTCAATGTGGATGGTTGAGAGGCACTTGAAATCTTTGAAGGCTTTGGTTTGACAAAGAGCACATCCTGAGGGTTCTATGGTAGAGGGATACATGGTATACCAGACTATGGTGTACATTACTGAATATCTTCCTAAGTTTGCTTCAAATATCCATGTAGATCGCATTTGGGATCTCGACCCTTTTAAAAAATTCAAAGGGGAGTACTTGATGGGGAAAAGTAGATTGAGGAAAGTGACAGGTAATAAATTATAAGATGTTATTGTAATAAATTATTTCTTAATCTTCAAAATAAATCGGTTGTAAGTCATCTATTTTTTTTTTGTACAGTTGCTCGAGAGTGGGATGCACTACATTTGTATATTGCAAACAATCTTGATTGGATGATGGTATGGATTGAACGATGTCAACATTCTGGTCACACATTAACATGGGAAGGTGTATCTTCATTGGTTAAAGAAGCTCATCGTAATGGAGATTCTAATGTTAAGCAAAGGGAAATAGATTTAGCATATGGTTTAAGAGATTTTCAGGTACGTACAAAATTATTAATCACCCGTATGTTTATCAACTCACGATATAATAATTTTGACATGTTTCACATATTATTGCAGGTTAAACACCACAAGGGTATGTTCTGTAATGGTCAAAAATTTCACGTCAAAGTGTTGGATGACACGAAGAAAACTTGTGATTCTGGAATAACTGCAGTCCTTCAAGTGACTAATATTTCATCTAGAAATGACTTAGATCCTCAAGAGTCTAAAAATCAATACTATGGCATTTTGGATGATATACTTGAGTGCGACTTTAGTTCCTTCAAATTAGTACTCTTCGTTGTCAAATGGTACAGGCTACGACTTAATCCAAATGATCCTAATAGAACTGTTATTGAACATGATAATAGATTTACAATGGTTAATACAAGGTCGTTTGAGCCAGTTGGGGATGAGCCCTATGTTCTTCCAAGCCAATGTGAGCAGGTATTTTACTCAGAGGTTTCACATAAACCAGGTTGGTCATTTGTTGTTAGACATGAACCGAGAGGAAGGCCGATAAAGTATAATGCGATGGAAGAAGAAGATACCGAAGAAGTAGAAGATGATGTAGATGATGATCATGATCGACAATTATTGGATGATGTTCCTGAGACAAATTTTCATGAAGAAGAAGAAGAAGATGATGACGATGATGCTGCTACTGATGATGATGATGAAGATGATGTTGATGTTGATGATGATGATGTTGATGATGACGACAACGACGACGACGACGATGATGATGACGACGACGATGATGATGATGATGATGATGATGATGATGAAATTTAAAGGTATGCCATCAATCCTTAATGTATTTAATATTCATTTCTTGATAGAAATATATTTGTCTTAAATGGTTACATAGTTTATTCATTATCTATTTAAAAGCTACAAGTTTCAACTACAAACGAGGCTACTATCATGGGGGTGGTACATACTATTAAACCAACTTCTAATCAATGACTCCAACATACCATTTAGTTATTAAATTTTTGGCTAACATTTTTATACTTGATCTTTGACATAGGGGCACAATATGGAGCAACCACCCGAAGGTGATGGTGACGATATTCCTAGCTCATCTACACATGAGCAGGTAAAACTCATTGTAATTGTGCAAACTAGATAGAAGCAAAATGTTATTTTTTTTAATGTTATTTTCTTCATTGTTTTGGAGTAATTTTGATAATACTAATACTATTGTTGTCACAGAGGGCCGGTGGTCGGAGAGAGGGAAAGCAACCACCAGTCCCTCAGGAGTCCCCCCTTGTGGACCCTTTTTTTATTGATTTAGCAGAGACCGATGACCCGATCGGTTCCATTAAAAAGCTGCTAAAGAAAATTGGGAAAGAACTTCTACGTTTGGTATCCATACATCCTCAGACTCAGGAAATAAAAGACAGGGCAGCTGAGTTGTTGTGCACTTCTGAAAACTTTAAAGTAAGTATTAATGAAATTTTTAATTATTACAAGAGTTCAATAATGGTTTTTATGTTATGCTCTTTTATGACATTAATTAAAATATGGATGCATTGTCTTTACAGAGTTATTTGCGTAATTTTGAACCCCATTCCCATGATGAGGCCGGTACTGCAAGTGGTTCAGGTAGATCACATGTTCCATTCCCCACTTGTGTTTTCCACTGAATATATATAGGAATGATCATAATCATTGACAATACATGCTCGAACAATCTTTTTTTTTAATGCTCTAACAATCTTGTCCATGCTAGTCCACGCATTCTATATTTATGCATGCTCTAACAATTTTATTCTTCAGCTCCTTTCCATGATGATATGACAACGCCGCCTCCATCCAGGACAGCCACAAATGTCTTGCCGACTACCATGTCAACAACACACAGCCTAAATGCACCAACTGTTGCACCATCTACTGGTACACAAATCCCTCTTTTTCTCTCTTTTGTTATGTGTTTAAGTGTTATGTGTTTACGATGTAGATCCCTTGATTGTGTTTGTGCCATGGGTGCTCTGCACCAATTTATTTCCCTTGAAGTATTATTTCTTGGAGGCATTTGATAATGGTTTTCATTTTTTGCAATAGGAGATGCAACAACTCCCGATGCAACATCATTTCCTGGATGTTCCCGTGTTCCTAGTACGGGAACGGTGAAGGATTGCGTATTGATCATCAGCGACGATGAAGGCATTCCCTTAAAAGTATCCAAAGTTCCAGGTACTTTAAAGTTATTATTATTCTATAGTGATATAATAGTAATTTAGTTTTTGATCACTCTTCATCGACTAATGATCCCATGATTATTTTGTAGGGAATGATATTTTTTGGTGAAAACTTGGTGACGAGTGTTTGCGGATATTCGGGCCCACCCTACGTACATGGTGGAACATCATATCCTAACTAAAACCCCAAACCACTATTTTGATTTCATATCATTGCTAGAATAGTTTTCCTTTTCATCAATTTCTTGAACTATATTAAAGGTAGCTTCTCTTCATTTATGAGTCTAACATGTTTTTTTTTACTTAAAAGGTGGAATAACCAAGATAAAAAGTTGAAGGATGATCTTGTACATAGTATGACCCAACTTTTTGGACCTCGTGCATTCGAGAGAAACAAGCTCCTTGAAAAAGCCGGTTTATGTTTGAAGTATATTAGGGACCAGTACAGGAAATATTTAGAGGTTAACCCAAGGCACGAGCGTCCGTCCTGTGTTCTTGAGGCTGAGTGGTAGGCTTTGATTTTGGATGGAAAGTATAAAGCCGACATGAAAAAAGGAATTACACCAGTAGAGAGTAGAGCAAGGTATGTGATACTTTTGAGAATGTAATTATGTACTAATTAACCTCTAAATTTTTCCTGTAATTATGTACTAATTAACCTCTAAATTTTTCCTGTACTGGTCTCTAACATATTTCAAACTTTTCATAGATTGCCTGACACATCAAAGGCAACAAAGGCAAGATTAGAAAAGCACGGGACACACAAGCTCGGCTCTGGTGGTTTTTCCAAACTTCAAGCACGAGTTGTAAGTATTAGTAAATCAAAACTTGTATCAATTTTTTTATATATTGCAAGGAAATTTTTTTTGATCAAACAATGCAAGTAAAATTCACCATACCAAGCAAAAATGTAGGGGTCAGAGTTCAATAGATGCCTCACAGAAGAGGACAAGAGAATTGGCTTCCAACAAGGCTATAGAGCCGTGGCTGAACGGCTACGAGCTGAAATCAGTGTGCAAGGTTCAAATAATGATGCATCTGAGCCACAGGTAAATAAGCTAAATGAAATTTATTTCAAATTGAATACTTTACCAATTAGTCTATTTGATGTTAAGTTCTAATATAAAGTGAGTATATCTGTTTTAAGAAAGCAATGATAACAATGTGTAGGATATTGGAATGCAGCCTGACAATCCTTCTACACAATCTATGCATAATGAAGGTTCGCATGATGTGCATCCTAGTGGTGGAGGTATACATTTTCTATTAAAATTTTTATATGTAATTACAATTGGTGTTTGGATTAATGTAACATTTTGTATAGCAACTGTAGAGGATCGAGGGGTCGGTGCTCATGAGCATGTTGAGGTTGAGTCTAGACAAAATGATGTGGCCAGATCAGGTAATTAAAGAGCGCCACAGTTATGTTCTTTAAAATAATTAAATACTTGTAACAATTATAATTAAATATTTTAAATTTAACTCTTTTATTTGTTATTGTAGAGGACCCCCCTTTGTAGCAGCATAGGAATTTGAGATCATCAAGAATAGAGAACAAAACAACTGATGAGGGGGGTATTGATGATAACACTGATGCTCCTCTTAGAGCTTACATAGAAAAAAAAATTAGAAAGAGAAAAAAGAAATGATTGTCATCTAAATACCTTAATTGATAATGACTGAATTTTATGTCTCAATGAATTTAATTATGTGCTAATGAATGTTCATGAATTATGTGTTTATTTTCATATTGATGAATGTTGCGTGTTAACGAATCTAATTTGTTAATGAATGTTATCATGTGATATTGATTGAATGTTACATTTTATTAATAATTGAAAGAATGAATGAATGTTAGATGTTAACAGGGAATGTAGAGTGATGTTAGGGGGAGGGGGGTGGGGCCAAATGAGCTTCCACCTTCACGTGGTTGGCCCTGTTTAGTAGAGAATATTAAACTATATTCTCGAAACAAAGTGAAGCTCAATAAGAGACTAAATGAGTCAAAATGGTTATCAAGGTCCTCTATCCATAAGATACTTGTAGTCAAAATGGTTATTAATAAGATACTTGTAGTCAAAATGGTTATCTAGGTCCTCTATCCATTCCATAAGTTCTTCACCATTCAAACTTCCTCCATAACAAGGAATGTGCTCTAGGTTAGTCATGAAGCCTAGTATGGACTCTCTGTCAGATAGAGCCACTATTTCAGAGCCTTTTCTATGCATTTCCTTCAAGCACTGTACAGTGTACGGATGTGAAAGGGAGGGAAAACCAGTGTGGATGTTAGAGTATTTATATCTTATGCTTTGAGAGTTTATTTGGTAGATTCAAGACACCTTATATCAAAGTTATTCCTTTTTCTTATCTGTTGTTCTGTCAAACCCTCATTTTTTGGGTTATTGCATTCAAATGGCCTTAACTTGCAAATAAACCATAGGATATCCTCTATTCTTTGTAAAATGCAAGTTAAGGGGGTTTATTTTCATATTTTAAAAGCTTTGGAACAGGATACTAAGCCAGAGAATTTCGAGAGCAAGCCCTAGGTCAAGAATCTCAATGTTCTTGACTAGGAGTTGATGGATTATGCAAGATCAGAGGGTAGCGGCAAGTAAAGGACCTCAAACCTTGTTGAATCTAGATCTTTAGAGCATGGTGGACATCTTCAAACTCTGATCTTGGTTTCATGCACCCATTTTCAATGCCTTGTTTTGGAACCCACACCCAAAGGCATGCATTAGGTCTGCGGACTCAATAAGGACATTGATATGCTGGAGTGGAGTCAGGGTCTGGGAGTTGGAGGATTGTTAGAACATCAAAAAGGGTACTCAAAAAACATATAAGTTCATAAGGTCCTTTGTCAAATTGAAGAGTTATTGCTGCAGAACAGGTTTTGGAGACCTACTAGAGTCACTAGGTCTATTTGGACCCGTTTGGACCACGACACACAGTAGCATCTACAGAGAAGAAGTTTGGTATGCAATGGTCTTGAAACCTCCTGAGAAATTCTTGGTATGCATTTGTGTGGTGCAAAAGCTTTGTTGAAAGAGAAAAAGAAGAAAAGAATAGAAATGATTTTTTTTCTTTTTATGTCATATACTGTAACCAGCTACTTATAACTTGCAAAAATTATTATAACCATTTGAAATTGAAACTTAGTTTAATGTGAAACTGAGAACTGCTTTATTAGAGCTTTCTGTGATTTAGATTCAGACATCAAGAACATTGTTTGCCTAATATTGTGATTAATGTTTATTTATTAATATCTCATACTGACAAACAATTGATAATTGTAGGGAAAATGTCATTGGGGGTCTTTGAGGATCCACCAGAAGCCATGGAGAAAATGTATTCAAATGCTAAAGATGGTGTAACAGTCCTTACAGCTGTTGAACCTTGCTGTGTAGATCATCTCTGATTCTCCAAGTTCAACAGTACTGTGGTATTCCTTTGGATACTTCTAATGGTAAATTTCAGACATCAAGTTCTTTTCATATGAAACTACTACATTTGTAATCTGTAGTTTTAAACATTTAGTTTATAAATGTTCATCAGCTTTAGTTCGTATGCTACCATTTCAAGTATGATTAATGAAGTTACCTTTATCACAGGATGAAAGTGAGCAGTCAGCATACTGGTACGGAGCTGGTAGCATTGATACGGTGACTAGGGCATCGTTTAATGGTGGTATTATGTTTTCCCGTATTTAGGGCATCGGCCTTTTGAAGCATTGCCTTCATCTTTCTTAAGTCTGAGTTTTAAGTTTGTTTATCTCTCTCGGCGCTGTTGAAAATACAAATGACAACATTCTTGTTTGTTTTGCCCTTATATCCCGATGTGATTTCACGGAGGGTTACGGCGCTGTTGAAAACACAAATCCCTTGTGTAATTGCCACTTGAAGGAGGATAGTCACTGTAAAGACAACATGATAATGTACACTTACAGTGAGTGTACATTATCATGTTGTCTTTAGAGTGACTATCCTCATTTGTTGAAGAAGAAAAGCATTAATGTGGCTGAATAGCAATACATTCAAGTGGCAATCACACAAGGGACAGTCACTGTGAGATGTCCTCATTTGTGACTGTCCTTATAGTGAGTGTACATTATCATGTTGTCTTTAGAGTGACTGTCCTCATTTGTTGAAGAAGAAAAGCATTAATGTGGTTCAATAGCAATACATTCAAGTGGCAATTACACAAGGGACAATCGATCACTGTGAGATGTCCTCATGTGTGACTATCCTTGTCACAAATGAGGACATCTCACAATGACTGTCCCTTCTGTAATTGCCACTTGAATGAGGACAGTCACTATAAAGACAACATGATAATGTACACATACAATGAGTGTACATTATCATGTTGTCTTTACAGTGGCTGCCCTCATGTTGTATATTCTTCTCTGTAGATGCTACTATGTGCTAGGGAACTTCTTAGAACTGTTGGTATATTCTTACAACTTGTTACACCTGGGATATTCTTCTCTGTAGATGCTACTGTGTGCTGTGGTCCAAATGGGCCCATAAATGTGGTTGAATAGCAATACATTCAAGTGGCAATTACACAAGGGACAGTCACTATGAGATGTCCTCATGTGTGACTGTCCTTGTCACAAATGAGGACATCTCACAGTGACTGTCCCATTGTGTAATTGCCACTTGAATGAGGACAGTCACTGTAAAGACAACATGATAATGTACACAAGTACCGTGAAGGTAGTTGCAAGTTACGGCTATTTCATTGCATACCCGAAACAATGAAGATGTTACGATCCACAAAATGTTTGTGCTTGAAAGATGAACAAATAAAATTAAACTTCTAAATAACCAAAGCCACTAACAATAAATTCAACACAGATATGTCCTCATTTCTGGGTATTTTAGCTCTGTAACAGCTGAATACCAGATTACATAATAATGACAAAAGAAAAATAAACCCAACGTACTCAGAAATTGTAGCTGTGATTTCGCGGAGGGAATCTCTCTCGGCACTGTTGAAAATACAAATGACAACGTTTCTCTACATTATCATGTTGCCTTTACAGTGACTGTCCCTTGTGTAATTGCCACTTGAAGGAGGACAGTCACTGTAAAGACAACATGATAATGTACACTTACAGCCCGTGTACATTATCATGTTGTCTTTAGAGTGACTATCCTCATTTGTTGAAGAAGAAAAGCATTAATGTGGCTGAATAGCAATACATTCAAGTGGCAATCACACAAGGGACAGTCACTGTGAGATGTCCTCATTTGTGACTGTCCTTACAGTGAGTGTACATTATCATGTTGTCTTTAGAGTGACTATCCTCATTTATTGAAGAAGAAAAGCATTAATGTGGTTCAATAGCAATACATTCAAGTGGCAATTACACAAGGGACAATCGATCACCGTGAGATGTCCTCATGTGTGACTATCCTTGTCACAAATGAGGACATCTCACAATGACTGTCCCTTCTGTAATTGCCACTTGAATGAGGACAGTCACTGTAAAGACAACATGATAATGTACACATACAATGAGTGTACATTATCATGTTGTCTTTACAGTGGCTGCCCTCATGTTGTATATTCTTCTCTGTAGATGCTACTATGTGCTAGGGAACTTCTTAGAACTGTTGGTATATTCTTACAACTTGTTACACCTGGGATATTCTTCTCTGTAGATGCTATTGTGTGCCATGGTCCAAACAGGCCCATAAATGTGGTTGAATAGCAATACATTCAAGTGGCAATTACACAAGGGACAGTCACTGTGAGATGTCCTCATGTGTGACTGTCCTTGTCACAAATGAGGACATCTCACAGTGACTGTCCCTTGTGTAATTGCCACTTTAAGGAAAAAAGCATTAATGTGGTTCAATAGCAATGTATTCAAGTGGCAATTACACAAGGGATAATCACTCTGAGATTTCCTCATTTGTGACTATCCTTACAGTGAGTGTACATTATCATGTTGTCTTTACAGTGACTGTCCTCATTTGTTGAAGGAAAAAAGCATTAATGTGGTTCAATAGTGATGCAGAGTAGGTAGGGCTTTTAGAATATACAAATATACATCCTTAACTCTCATTCCACCAAGGAAGAAGGAATTCCAATGGTTGAAACGTGAGTTAAGGTCTTTACATCAGTCAAACCCTGAAAATGAGGGTTTGTAAACAATGCACAGAAAATTTGAAATAACTTAGATATAAAACAAAGAGAATCAATCAAACCAACTTCCAAAGCATCAGATGTCACTATTACAACTTCTAGGCAAATTTTATCATCCAACCACCATCCGTACAGCCGTACAGAGTTCATTTTTCACCAGAAATGCACTAAAACAGGGTTATTTTTATTTTTTATGAAAGAAAAATGATTACAATACTGGTTCTCTGTCTGTCTTCGACCATTTGAAGCCTAAAATAGGCTCTCCAAATGTTGGTTCAACCATCTAGGTGGTTAGAATAGTTTATCCAACAAATGTCAACTTTGCTAAGCAACTTTTAAAGTTGCATTACAACTTTGCAAACAACTTTGCCGAGAAGGTTAAAAATGTGTTGTGAAACTTTAGGAACCTTATTAAAGTTATTTTGGACCTTCAAACTTCTTAACAACATCTAAAAGACACCTAATAAACACTTACTATGCTCATTTCATCCAAGGACTCAAAAGATGCCCAAGGTTTATAAGTCACCAAGGGGTCTTGTGTCCAACAAGTGGATGTTTATAAGGAGATAAAATCAATCCTTAATATTTATTACAAACCAAGAAAATATCTAAAACTCCTATTCTAATTTATTGTCATTCAAAAAGACTCTGATTTGTCATTCAAAAAGACTCTGATTTGTCAATCAAAAGGACCTTTCACCAGTCAATCCTTCAAAGCTCCAAGGTGAAAATCTTATGTTCCAATTGATAGGATTTGACTCCTTGGCTTCATGGCAACTTCCTTCAATCATGGTGTCTTTGGCTTGCATTAGGGATGCCCCTGCATCAAATAGCAATGCATTCAAGTGGCAATTACACAAGGGACAGTACATGCCCATTAAAGTTGGTGTTTTGTTATCCAGCATGACAATGGAGACAACATACTCTGTGTCAATTTTACTAATCAAATTTCCCTCCGCCAGGCAAAGCAACAATCTGGGTATGATAAGGTGAAATTTTGTAGTCCTTTTGGGTATGATAACAGTTCCAGTTTCCAATAAGATGGTTCATTTTTATAATCTAGCTTCAATTTCTCTTGTGAAAATCTTTTTTTCATTTTATGGGTGGTAAAATATAATTATTATGCTAGAGGTGTGTACTTATGGATGATAATGAAACAAAATGATAAGATTTAAGACTCTTGTTTTTTTTTTAAATAGCAATTTAAGTTTCCTTCTATTATAAATTACTGTTTTTCTATTTTTTAATGTATCTTTCCAGATCTTTTATATCAATTTTATTTATGAAATATAAATATATTAATAATGTTTTAGTGTTTTTAGGATTAGTTTATATCAATTCTATGTATCATCATTCGTCATTCAATTGTCAGTATTATTAATTTAGACTGTGCAATTGTAGAACTACTCGAATATGGGTTGGATGGATACTCAAGCAGGGGAACCCTCCTCAAATATCTCAAGCAGTGAACTTGGAAAAATGTGTCCTGAAGGAACCCTTTCCATCAGAGAGATAAAAGTACAAACAAGTAAAAGAAGCAGGCTCTGCAAATATGTTTTTGAGAAGAAAAATGATAGATTATTCGAGTATGTTTCATGAGGTATATCTAAAAAGACATTTTTTTTCTTATTATAATAAAAGAGGAAGTTGTGAATGTCAAAGTTGAGTGAAACAAAAATTATTTTCATCAAATTTTGTTAGGCTTGCTTTTGGGAATAGTTTCTTACAATATTGCTATTAAGATTTTTATTGTGTAGTTTTTAGATTAGGTTTATAAAATTATATTTCATGAGTAGTGATTCATATTAATCAATTAACGATACTTTTGGAAGGTATTTTCAATGTGTCAAATTTTGATATTTTTACAAGAATTAGATTGTGTAATTTTTTTAATTAAAGTCATTGACTCATATTTCATAAATAATAGTTCTCATGAATCCATCTCTTATAAGATTGAATAGTCTATTTCGGAAGTATTTCTGATAGTATGTCAAATTATGATATTACTATTACCATTAGATTGCATGGCTTTGAAGTCAACCTCATTGACCCATATTCTTCTCTGTAGATGCTACTATGTGCTAGGGAACTTCTTAGAACTGTTGGTATATTCTTACAACTTGTTACACCTGGGATATTCTTCTCTATAGATGCTACTATGTGCCGCGGTCCAAACGGGCCCATAAATGTGGTTGAATAGCAATACATTCAAGTGGCAATTACACAAGGGACAGTCACTGTGAGATGTCCTCATGTGTGACTGTCCTTGTCACAAATGAGGACATCTCACAGTGACTGTCCCTTGTGTAATTTCCACTTGAATGAGGACAGTCACTGTAAAGACAACATGATAATGTACAAATACAATGAGTGTACATTATCATGTTGTCTTTACAGTGGCTGCCCTCATGTTGTATATTCTTCTCTGTAGATGCTACTATGTGCTAGGGAACTTCTTAGAACTGTTGGTATATTCTTACAACTTGTTACACCTGGGATATTCTTCTCTATAGATGCTACTGTGTGCTGTGGTCCAAACGGGCCCATAAATGTGGTTGAATAGCAATACATTCAAGTGGCAATTACACAAGGGACAGTCACTATGAGATGTCCTCATGTGTGACTGTCCTTGTCACAAATGAGGACATCTCACAGTGACTGTCCCATTGTGTAATTGCCACTTGATTGAGGACAGTCACTGTAAAGACAACATGATAATGTACACAAGTACCATGAAGGTAGTTGCAAGTTACGGCTATTTCATTGCATACCCGAAACAATGAAGATGTTACGGTCCACAAAATGTTTGTGCTTGAAAGATGAACAAATAAAATTAAACTTCTAAATAACCAAAGCCGCTAACAATAAATTCAACACAGATATGTCCTCATTTCTGGGTATTTTAGCTCTATAATAGCTGAATACCAGATTACATAATAATGACAAAAGAAAAATAAACCCAACGTACTCAGAAATTGTAGCTGTGATTTCACGGAGGGAATCTCTCTCGACACTATTGAAAATACAAATGACAACGTTTCTCTACATTATCATGTTGCCTTTACAGTGGCTATCCCTTGTGTAATTGCCACTTGAAGGAGGATAGTCACTGTAAAGACAACATGATAATGTACACTTACAGCCCATGTACATTATCATGTTGTCTTTAGAGTGACTATCCTCATTTGTTGAAGAAGAAAAGCATTAATGTGGCTGAATAGCAATACATTCAAGTGGCAATTACACAAGGGACAGTCACTGTGAGATGTCCTCATTTGTGACTATCCTTACAGTGAGTGTACATTATCATGTTGTCTTTATAGTGACTGTCCTCATTTGTTGAAGGAAAAAAGCATTAATGTGGTTCATTAGCAATGTATTCCCAGCATCTGTACCTGCATCTCTCTTATATACTACAAGTTGCTTGCCATCAGAAATTGCAGTTCCCTCACGTGACATTGATGGTGAAGTGTTCTTTTCAAAACCATCATCTGTGGTTACCAATGCTCCTGTTTTAGGCAATAAGTTTGTTGCATTCCATGAGCCATTGGTCAAGTTTCTTCTACGAGCTTCTGATGCCTCAAAATCTAAGCAGCACCTACGCATGCCTCGTTGTGGTTGATTATCATTCTGTACATGAATTATAATGAGTAATCAGTTTTGGGCCTTGGAATCTTGTATGTAACATGCACAGGCATTTCATGGCTAAATGAATCTATTTTAAAAGCATCAACTTTTCTTACATGATGCTGGATACATAAGTAGAACAAGCGTATATCAAATTGGAAGCAATCAGAACTCCACAATGACATATTATTTAGAGTACTCTTCAGTTTAAGTAATAATGCATATATTGACACTGTAAAGACAACATGATAATGTACACTCACTATAAAGACAACATGATAATGTACACTCACTGTAAGGATAGTCACAAATGAGGACATCTCACAGTGACTGTCCCTAGTGTAATTGCCACTTGAATGTATTGCTATTCAGCCACATTAATGCTTTTCTTCTTCAACAAATGAGGATAGTCACTGTAAAGACAACATGATAATGTACATTATCATGTTGTCTTTAGAGTGACTATCCTCATTTGTTGAAGAATAAAAGCATTAATGTGGCTGAATAGCAATACATTCAAGTGGCAATTACACAAGGGACAGTCACTGTGAGATGTCCTCATTTGTGACTATCCTTACAGTGAGTGTACATTATCATGTTGTCTTTACAGTGGCTGTCCTCATTTGTTGAAAGAAAAAAGCATTAATGTGGTTCATTAGCAATGTATTAAATAAATAAATAAAATTTAATCCACCCACGGGCGTCGCAATTGCGACGGGAACCCGTCGTAATGCGATGCAGGTGCCCGTCGCAATTGCTTGGGAGGCCTGTCACGATTGCGACGGCCCTCCGAAGCCATGCGATGGGGGGGTGACGCCCATGCCGCTAACAAATCTTAGCCACATTGCGACGGGCTATGTGTCGCAATTGCGACGGCTACCCATAGACGTCGCAATTTGTGACTAAAAAATAGTGACGTCTATGGGTGTTGCTATTGCGACACATAGCCGTCGCAATTGCGACACATAGCCGTCGCAAAATGCCCCCAAATGTATTAGTGAAACATACTGGAATTCTGACCAGAAGTAAGACAAAGGATCCAACATGTTTACTGTGTGAATTTAAACCTAAGTCAACTAGAGAGGCATTAGAAAATGAAGACTGGATACAAGCAATGAATGAAGAAATAGACTAGATAGAGAAGAATGATACTTGGACTCTGGTGCCGAGACCTTAAAACAAAAATGTTATAGGAACAAAGTGGGTGTTCTAGAATAAGTTGAATGAAAAAGGTGAAATAACTAGGAACAAAGCTAGGTTGGTATGCAAAGGCTACGCACAAGAAGAAGGAATAGATTATGGGGAGACATTTTCCCCTGTAGCTAGATTGGAAGGAGTAAGAACTTTGCTTGCATATGCTACTTATAAAGATTTCAAGGTATATCAAATGGATGTCAAGTCTTCATTCTTAAATGGTATACTAGAAGAAGAAGTTTACATAGAACAGCCAGAAGGTTTTATTGATCCAAATAGAAGACACGTGGTATGAAAACTAAACAAAGCATGGTGTGGATTAAAACAAGCTCCCAGAACATGGTATGAGAGATTTCATAACTACTTGATACAGATTGGATTTTCAAGAACAAATGACACAAGCAATTTGTACATGAAAGATGAAGAAGGTAAAGGTATCCTGTTGGCAAAAAATTTTGTGGATGATATTTTTTGGTGGACAAGATGCTTTGTGTAAAATATTTTCAAATAAAATGCAAACTGAATTTGAAATGAGCATGTTTGGTGAGATCAAATTATTTGTTGGTTTACAAGTATATCAGATGAAGAAAGGAATTTTCATTACACAGTCTAAGTATGTTAATGAAATACTAAAAACTTTTGGGATGGAAGATTCTAGACCAGTGAGTAATCCTATGGTTACTGGACAAAAGTTATCTAAGAATGATGATGTTGTAGAAGTGAACCAGACTTTGTACAGATCCATGATTGGAAAATTGCAGTATGTTGTACATAGTAGACTAGATATTGTACTAGTTGTTGGGATTGTGGCAAGATTCTCTGCCAATCCTAAGGAAACACACATGATGGTTGTGAAAAGAATTATGAGATACTTGAAAGGGACTGCTAACTATGGGCTATATTATAAGAAGGGTGAAATATTTGAACTAAGAGTATATACAGATGTTGATTGGGCAGGAAATGTAGATGACAGAAAGAGTACTAGTGGTGGGGCTTTCTTTCTTGGACAGAGATTAGTCTCCTGGACGAGCAAGAAACAAAATTGCATTTCCCAATCTACTATTGAAGTCGAGTATGTTGTTGCTGCAGTAAACTATTCAAATTTGGTATGGATAAAACAATTGTTGGTAGGCATGAAAGAAGAAATCACTGAACCTGTTGTTATTTTTTGTGACAACAAAAGTGCTATCAACATTTCTAAGAATCCAGTGATGCATACTACGACCAAGCACATAGCAATCAAGTATCACTACTTGAGAGAATTGGTACAAGATAAAGAAGTCCGAATGGAATATGTGAATACAAAGGAAAAATTAGCAGACATATTCACTAAAGCTTTACCTAAAGAAGCACATGAGTATTTGAGAAGTCAATTAGGGGTCCTTCCCCTAACTGAGGCTGCCTAGTTAAGCTAGGAGCACTGCATCAAATATGATACAACAAAATATTTGACAGATTGATGCAGAAGATTGTCACACCTTAGGACTAGCCTAGAGTTGTGAAGAAGAGCAAAGACAAGGAATCAGTCATAAGAAAGATGACAGAGGGAGAAACACTGAGCTGCACAAATAATATCTACATCTGATGTATGTATGTTTTAGTTTCTACTTTGGCATTTTTGTCAAAGAGGGAGATGAACTAAGATGATATAATAACACATGACACTGAAAAGAAAAGTAAGGAGATGATGAGTTGAAATGAAGGACCAGGATAGAGGGAGATCTAGATATTTCTAATGGTCACAGAAGTGAGGCTAATAGATTTTGAATCAGAATGAAGCTAAAGATATTACAAATTTTTTTCTGATGGACAGATAAGTTTTTGGATTGGTTGGTATCCATGTGTTATTCAGGTGATATCATATGGTGTTGTCATCAATGCCAAAGAGGGTGATTGTTGGAAACTACAATTGAAGCAATTGTTGTGTTGTCATTGATGTCAAACCTTAACTGGTAAGACTGTTGCTACTTAGGAAAGTACTATATCTATTGTATTTTTGTGAAGAAGGGAAAGAAAGGATGGTAACAATAGCACCTAAGGAAAGGTTGAGTTATCTTGATACTTTAATGAGTACGTGATTATGTGGTACAACGATGAGACAATGTATTGTTTATCTTAGTAAGATTGAAGACTAAACTGGTAGGCTTGACCAAGCAAAAATGGAGAAATCATGTTCAAGCTGAGTAATGTTAGTGTCGACCGAGTCAGTTTATGCCAAGAAAAATTCTAGTGTCAACCAAACATCAGTTAATTGCCGAGAAAGATAGTATAAGCCGAGGAAACATTTTTTAGTAATGACTGAGCTTTCTACATGAAGACCGAGTAGTTGATCACAGTATTGACCGAGCATCAGTATTTTTATATTTGAAGAGAATTCAGATTTGGAGATGACATTGTTGAATTCTTGGATTATGTAAAATGTGTTGACTTTATTTATTGATTGTTTGAAAGTATTAAATGCACTGAAAAATGTTTTATTGTAAATCTTTAAGAGATTTGAGATGTTTCTAGAAAAGGAGCCGAAGAACATAAAGCGGGTAGATTCAATGAATCTGACCTAACCCTAAGATCTACGAAGGAGATTGAGCGGCAAAAGATGAGTTAACCTAATTGAGTAAGTATTAAGGGAACCTAAGCATTAGGTATGTGTGTGCATGGGTGAAAAGAGGATGTTGGAAGATCAATAGATGTTATTGACTATATAAGAAAAAAAGGCTGAAGGAGGAGTGTGGTGATTGCTTGAAGAAAAGTTCTAAGCAGATCAGAGATGGAGATGGAAAAGTTTCAAAGTCAGTAAACCAGCATTTGTGTACAGAATTGGATCTGATATTTGCAAAGTGAGTTGTATGTTTTTCAGATCAATACTACTACTATTTTCTAACCATTGTAATAGTCAAAATCCTTTTAACAGAGGTTGACCTAACAGTCGTATATTTAAATCCTTTGAATAAGGTTGCATTCTAATGGAATGTATGTAAGTCCTATAAAAAGGCTCACTTCTAACAGAGTGATTGAAATTCTTTAACTGGGTCACACCTAACAGTGTGTATTGTAACCTTTGACAGGGTTGGCTTTTAACCGAGCTCACTTCAGAAGAGTGAAAATAATAGTAGCATGTTACAAAGTGGTTTTTCCCAGATTGGGTTTCCACTATAAATCCTAGTGTCAATGCTTGTGTGAATGTTTGTGTTTGAAAATTTTTGTGTTTTACAAGTTAGATACAGCTGGGTTGTGGACTGCAATGCTATATGTTTCTATTATAGAATCAGTGATGACCGAGTTGGTTTTGGTTGTTAGATCTTATTTAAAGAAAAAATTTTGAAGTTTTTTTTATACATCTGGACCTGAGAACAACTGATTCACCCCCCCTCTCTATTGTTCTAAATCATATTAATAGTTGTCCCTGTTGTAGGTTACCCAATTGGCAGTAACTCAATTTCTGTGACCAATAGAGTTGTGTCATGCCTTGAACTTCTTTCATATGTACATGGGTCCACTTAATAAGCTCAGGGTGGGAACAAACCAACCTAGAATGAGTTCCAAACCAAAAAATAAAATTCTGACCTATACCACATATAACAAGTTTATTATTAATCAATAGAGTTTTTAGAATTCTTTATCTTCTTCTTATTAGGCGAATATAACTTTAATAACACCCCAGCAAAACAATCAATGGTACTAAGCAGGAATTCTAGTAATATGATAAGTAAAATTATGCAGAATACAAGTGTACCATATGTTTTGGTCCACTAGTGAACATGGGGAAGAACTCAAGGGAGTATGTCATGTGAGAGAGGCATGGGTTTCGCTCTCTGCTCATCAATCATTATGGATATATCTATGGAATTCCCATAGAATAGCCTGTATGGAGGGCTCCTGATTCCTTGGGTAGCTTCAAAGGACTTTTTCACTTGCAGAGGCTTCCACCAAATTGTTGTTGCAATCTTGAACATAAACAAGATTGAACTACCACAAATAACCGCCAAATACCAAAATACCCACTCCATATTCCAGACGTGGTCAAACACACAGTAATTTTTTGGTGCTTAGAACTTCAAATTTGCAACAACTATGCTTATGTTGCTCAAGTGTACGTTCAAGGCTCTGTTGTTATATTTATATTTCTAGAAATAAAATGAGATGTTTGTT